>PVIH01000080.1:108335-495240 GCA_004025045.1 Sigmodon hispidus
TGGAAGGCTTTTACTCTACTCAGCTTGTGTCCACAGTTACCACCTCAGAGCCTCTGTCCGTGGAAGGCTTTTACTCTACTCAGCTTGTGTCCACAGTTACCACCTCAGAGCCTCTGTCCGTGGAAGGCTTTTACTCTACTCAGCTTGTGTCCACAGTTACCACCTCAGAGCCTCTCTCCATGGAAGGCTTTTACTCTGGTTGTTATTACTGTTCACAGATTCTGGGCTTGTCCTCAGAAGATAACTCTCCTACTGACCAAACATTCTTCAAGGTTTGAAGACCCCTGGCAGCTAAACTACCAGGCCTGTTGATGGGATGCTGCCACCTAGGGGCCTCTCCACGTGCTGCAGAAAATAGGCCATAGCTCTGGCTGTCATGGGAGGGGAAGATCCAGCTGACTCAGTTGACACCAGGCCAGCATTTGTCATGCATTGCCTCCTACAGAGGCACTTGTGAACACTGACCTAGGTACTTCCAGCCCATGAAATGTCAACAATATGGTCACCTAAACAAGATTTGCATAATGACACCAAATGACATGCTGATGTTGGTGGGTGAAATATAGCAAAGCCCCACCCCTGCATGAAAATCTTCAACCAATTGATGGCTTCTGAGAAAGAAAGAATGAGTTTTCCACAAGGATGATGTCCCTGATAAGTTATTTAATCCAGAGTGGCAAGCCTTGGGTAGAACTGCATTAAAACAAAACAAAACAAAACAAAACAAAACAAAACAAAAAAAACACTAAATGCACTCAGCAAACTGTATTTATGTATTTGTTTGTACAAACACACACACTTATATATGTAACATTAATAATTAAAGAAAAAGAGGTCATGAATTTGAGAGTAGGGAGTTGTGGATTTGGAGAGAGAAGAGAGTGGACATGAATGATTTTTTTTGTGGTAATCTCTATGTGCGGTGGGCCCCAGCTGTAGGTGCTTGTTAGATGGGTTAACTTGTTAGGATCTTTTCTTCAATCCCTGACCTGTAGCTCCCACAGGATTCCTGAACTTTCTCTCACCAACTTACATAATGCTTTCAAGAGTATCCTATGCAGCAAACTGTGACCTAGGGAGGAGGTTTAGGATCCAGGTCAGTGATGATGGAGATGACAGAGCACTGTGACCAATCAGGAGCATAGGCTCCACACAATTAGCAGAGACAATAGAGGCCTGAGAACAGAAGCAAATGAAAAGCTTCCCATAGAAATGACAAGCAGATGCAGGCAGATACCTGGAGGGAGTGGGCTGACCTAGCACAGCATATGGGTGAATGCTCAGCATCCTGATGGTACACAAAATAGTGTCAGAGCTAGGGAGATAATCTTTAAAGAGGAAGATGCTTACCTTAAGAGTACATACACCAGAGGCACACTGTACTTCCTGAGGATACCCAGCACATCCAGAATCAGTCTTGGGCAGACAGAGAAAGATGTGATCTTCTTGCGTTATGGCCCTGAATTGCCTTTGTCTTTGTCTTGGAAAAATTACAATAGTTTCTTGGAAAGTCATTTATCATTTTTAGAAATGAGCTACTTATAGAAAGGGCAGCCTCCCTACATCAGCAAAATCCCACACTTCAGCATCAGAACACAAAAAATAAAAAGACAAATACCAAGTTGCTTCCAGTAGAGAATATTTCTAACATGTATTACCTTGTTAAACAAATATAACTTCAGTTCTGTTAGTGATATGGGGTCCTTAATTCTTAACTATCTGCCTCAGGTAAGTTACTGAATCTTTGGCTACATATCGTTTTTTGGCATAGCAGGGAAAATGATAAAACCTACTGCAGGATCTTTCTGTGAAGATCATATCTATCTCATTCTCACATAATTAAGTTTAATAAACTTCAGATGGTAATGCCCATTGAGAATGGAGAGTCAATGGGCCAACACTTTCTTGGCCCATTCTTTAAAACACAAAAATGTTGTCAAGTTCAGCAAAGCAATTCTTTGAGTTCGTTCTATACTATAGCATACTTCCTAAACTCTCTGCAGAGTTCCTGTCTTACCAGCAGATACAGCATTTGACTCTCTTCTGCTGTGTAAACTCTACCCTATCACCAACCTCAGAAGTCTTGGGGAGGATGTCTAAGGTGTATGGAAGCTAAACATGCATCTTTTCTTCAGTCTACTGATTCTATTCACTGAGCATGGATGGTACTCAGAGCAAGATAGGCAGGAGTGCTAGGGCTTCAGTCCCAGAGTTCATTGCTTTTGCAAGCAGTATCTAGAATAAAGCACATGTACTACCATTATTGCTATTATTATTACCTTTGTTGAAAACCTAAGAGGTTGACCTTCTTGTTTCTCAATGGAACCATATATGTTAGACACAATTTGGCTCTGTGCTCAGAGGCCACCCACTATGTGACTTGTTCTATAGGATGTTTCATTAGTAGAAGAAGGGACCACCAGGTCCACAGTAATCTTTCTTATCTGCCACACTGAAGGCCTTTTTTTCCTCAAAGCAACCTATCTCCAAACTTCCAGAACAATGTTCCTATCGGCAAGAATACCTCATTTCTCACCATTGACATGATGTATTTTTTGGCTACATACAGTCTAATTTTAAAATGTACTTTTCTGCCTTGTTCTTAGGAACAATTTGATCCTCTTAATTTTCCTATTTGTGCTCTGACTTCTGAGAGGCTGAGAGCCAAAAGAGTACTTTGGTTTCCCAAAGTCCCCAACTGCAGCCTCCACTCAATAAGACCCTGGGAGAAGAATAACACTGCTCAGGTCCAAAACACAATGTTACAATTCTTTCTCATCTGCCGATGAAGAGATGACAATTGTATTTTCACATCACAAGGGCCAAAGCTGAGAGATGACCAAGAATCTTGCAAAGTAGTTGGCATCATAAAGCATCCCACAGTGACCCCAGATATTTTGCACCCAAAAGCACAAAGCATTTAGTCACTAACAAAAAGTGATATATTTGGCACAAAGAGGTTATGCTTTACAAAATGATTTAACTTGTGAGTCAAAGACTTCATTTGTTCTTTTGTCATACATTTGGCACAGACTATGAAAAATGCCATGCTGCTTTCTAGTTTATAACTTAAGGTCCTCTGCTGGTGGCTTCTTTAACCCATTAGCCCTGGTCTCCTTGTCACAGCATCTGTGTGGTTCACATACTTCCTTTCACCTCTTCAAGGTGGCATCTCTGAAGAAGCCAGAATAGGTGACCCAAATTAGGAATAGGAATAGAAAATATCCTTTGGAGAAATGAATCCCTTCTTGAATAAAATTAAGTTTTTATTGACTTACAACCCTTGCTCAGTACTTTCCAGTGAAGTGTTCATGTTTTTCAAAATCCCTTGCCACACGGGATTCTGCCCTATGATCAAGCTTTATTTGCTAGAAAACAAACAAAATCTCACCACAGGCTGGTGGAACAAGGTAGATTTTAAAACAACATGTAACTGTTTGTTATCTGCATGAAGTTTACCTTGGTGATACAGAAACATAAAATAGAAAGTGAAAGAATAAAAAATGGTGGCCCAGGCTAACAGGCTGTAAGAATAAGCAGGAGTAACTGCACACATATCTGTAAATATCTGTAAGCCACATATGAAGTCAAACTTTATCAAGCAAGATAAAGAATGTTACTATGTGTTTATGAAGAAAACAATTTATCATTAAGATGGACGTGTTATAAACAGATGCACCTGGCATTGCCCTCTATGAAACAAAACAGAACTATTGGACACACAGGTAAAAATCTATTGGTGAGTGATTTTCATACCCCATTCTCATTAATAGGTAAGTTTCCAGACAAAGAAACAACAAATCAGAGTTAAACTGAATGGTAAATCAAATGGATTGAACAGACATCTTCAGAGTGTAATTTTATAAAAACTAGGCATCCATATTTTTCTCAGAAGCCAGTAAAGTTTCTTCAAAATAGATCATATCAAAACAACAAAGCAAAGTTCAGCAAATTCAATAATTTGTAATACTTTTATGTAAATGATTAGATCATAATGCTCCATAAACTTGAAATCAAAATAAGAATTTCCAAACACACAACTATTGAGCAAGGCATATTCAATGGTTCATTGAAAATAATCAAGGAATAAATTAAAATGTTCATAAAATAAATGAGAAAAGTCGAAACATTTGAACTTCAGGGAAAGCAATTTTGTGAAATGTCCTGCTGTGAGTTTATATATTTATATAATGAAAGAGACAGAAAATAGACAAATATTTTATACTTAAGTTAGAAAACAGCCTGTAACCCAAGCTTAAAATAATGAAGGTCAAACAGAAGCTAATATAATGGAGACCTTAGGAGCATCAACAGATGGGAAAAGAGCATGTGAGCTGTACATATACACATGGACTTATGAATATATATATGAGGTGCGTGTATATGCATATGTATAATTTTGTATACATACACAAATATGAAAGTTAAATTGTTCAGTATAAAGAAAACAGTGACAGTGATGCAAAATGCTTAACTGGATAGGGAGATTTGATAATTTAGAATTAAATGATTCAAAATGTCCAGAGTTGAGGCTGGACCAGAGTTTGGTGGCTAGGAGCATATCATCCACAGCTCTTGCAGAAGACCTGAATTTGGTTCTTGGTACCCATAACTGACACCATCTTCTGGCCTCTTCAGTTATCAGTATTCATGTGCTCATATGCTGACACAGACTCATATATATATATGTATATATATATATATGTATGTATTGTATATAATAAGTCTTCAAAAAAAAAGATCCAGAAGTAAGATGTCAAGGTGGGTCAGAGGGTCAGGATGTAGAATGCTTACCACCAAGCCTGATGGTTAAACCTTAACCCCAAACTCACACAATAGAAGGAGACAATTAACTGCATTAGGCTTTCTTCTGACATCTACCCACACTCCTTGACACATGTGCACACACATATAAATAAATAAATAAAATGTAAAAAAATACTTATTTAATGTTTAGAGCTGAGAAAAAAAACAGTTGTTATATTGGGGAGGCTAAGAATAGTATTGGGGAAACAATGGGGAAAAAACTTTAACCTGTGCACACAATCAGTGGTAGTTTAAAATAATTTTCAGGTATGTAATCTAATATATATGCATATTTATTCTTATATACTGATATGGTACCTATGGACATAGAATTTGGAGCTCAATTATTGGGCCAGAGGAGGTAAGTAGTGAGAGAGAGAAAGAGTATAGGCAGAGAATTAGGTCTTTATGAAGCTCAGTGCAATGAGTTTTCACTAGGTGAAGACTCAAGAAAGAAACAAGAGAGAAGATTCAACAGAGCTAATGAAGGCCTAAAAGAATAGTTTCCTTTGCTGCACTGATTCTAGTAGTGAACTAACTTGTATAATTAGCTTTTTGTTTGTTTGTTTGTTTGCTTTTAAATCAAGGAATCTTTAAGTTTAAAAAAGTATAATAAAGTTAGGTTTTACTTTGCAATGTTGTTTGTCTCACTAAAACTGGTGGGATTAAAAGGGAAACACATCCAAATGCTTTACTTGCAGGATGGACCTTTGGGCATTTCTTTCTTATGTCAGATGTGTCCCCTCAGTACCTACCCATACCAGCACATTTCTCAGGGACTATATGCATAGACAGATATATCATAAAGACGAAAGCCTGCTGAGACTTTTATTTTGTGGCAAATATGTTTACAGTAGAAGAATTGCTACGGCTGCTATTGCTTTTGCCCCTGTATACCTTCAGTATCTGGGCAGTGAAGTCCATGAAGACAGCCCACAAATTCTATTTGATATTATTAATAAAAACTCAAAGCCAGATATTGGGGAAAAGCTAATATATCAGAGAAACAAGCCACACTCACTTCTTACCTTGCCAACTTCTCAGGGCAAAAGGGTTGGTCTTGTCTCCAGGAATTCTCAGACTCAATTCCCTGAACCATCAGCAGAAAGGAGATGTAGGTAAAGGGAAGAACTTCTGCCTCCTCTCGACTTACTCTCCTTTCTCCATCCAGCTATCTCAATTTCTAGTTCAACTTTCCTAGTGCTAGGATTGAAGGTATGAGCCACCACCACATGGCTCTGTTGGGCCTTGAACTCACAGTGATCCAAAGGATTTTCATCTCCCAAGTGCTGGGATTAAAGACAAAGATCACGACTCCCTGACCTTCATGGCTTGATTCTGTGGGTGACTCTGTTCTATGATATCTCAGGCTATTTTTATTAAATATGGAATATATTACTACAACATTAAGTCACTTTACTCAGCTGTCAATCAGCTTCTTCTCACCCTGCTGCCCCGGCCAGCAGGGTCTTCAGCGTGGACCTGAACCTAGGAACAAAACAAATGGAAGGCAGGAATACAAAGAACGGAAGGACAAGACAAATCTCTCTGTTCAAGTCCTTCTTAGCTTTATTATTTCAGCCAATATTTATACAGAATCTCTGCCATGCAGGTAGCTGGGAGGAAAGGGGTGGGATGTTCAAAAGAATGTGGCAAGCCTGTGAGGGGAAGTAACAGACAGGGAAGAATGGATATGGAAATCTATCTGTTATCAGTTGAGGGCCTGGGGAATGTCACCTGCTGAGCTGAGAGGGTCAAAGCTGAGAGGGTCAAAGGAGAAGGCCTGGAGGATGTCACCTGCTGAGCTGAGGGAATCAGGGGAGACTACCTGGAGTCATGGTTTAGCTTAAAACAATAAGGATGTAGCCTTCTGGCAAATGGCTATCTGTAGGAGCTAACTTATAAAATATGGCTAAGTTAGACTTTGGCTCCCAACACCCTGCAATGGCATATGCCATCCCTGCCATATGTGCATATAGGAATGAGGGCATCCCTGGCATCTTTGGGGTGATCAAACACCATCACCACAGCACCTGGGAAGGAAAGCCTTTATCTGGTTTACATTTCCACAGCACTGTTCATCATCTAAAGAAGTCAGAGCAGGAACACAAACACGGCAGGAACCTGAAGGCAGAGGATATGAAGAAGAGCTGCTTGCTTGTTTGATCCTCATTTCTTGCTCAATCTAATTTCTTGTACAACCCAGAACCACTTGCCCAGTGTGTCCTACACACTTGCCTACAGCCTAATCTTACAAAAGAAGTTTTTTAAGTGAGGCTTCCCCCTTCCGATGACTCTACCTTATGTCAAATCAACATAAACTTGTCAGAAAATCATTTTTTGCTTAAAAATAACTGTGTTGCTAAAAGATCTCACTCCCATTGCCTAAGCTAAAAGAACAGTACCCATAGAAGTCATCATGGTAGGTGTGACCAGTCAGACTTTAAAGTACAAGTGTCAGGAGAAGGATTATGTAAGATAACAACCAGAATTTACTCATTCCTTTATCAGACTTTAAAAAGTACTTTAAAATATTTGAAAATATTGTCTTGTATATAATATACTTTTGGCTTTTATGTATATAGGTGTTTGTCTGCATGTATGTTTGTGTACCGCATACATGCCTTGTTCTTGCAGAGGCCAGAAAAGCCATCACTAAGAGTAAACCATAGAGTAAGAGATGTTTGTGAGCTTCTATGAGAAAATGAAACCCAGCTCTTCTGCAAGATGGGTCAGTATTTTAACCACCTACCCATCTCTTAGCCCCTTTATGACATACTTTAAATACATTCAAATTTTTACTAACCTCTTTTATTCTCAGTCATAGACCCCCACTGTCTCTCACTTACACTCCAACAACCCTTATGTATGGGTTCTCTTTTCTTTTCTATTTTCTCTATACCTTTTATCTTGTGTTTCTCCTTTTTGCCTTCCCTTCTTCCTTCCTTCTTTCGCAGGTCCCATGAAGACAGTCACAGCTGCTGAATACTCATGATTGCAATGGCCTTGGCATATCACCAAAAAGATCCCCTCTGTTATTCAGCTTCCACAATACTTCTACCCTTATCTGTTGTATGAGGTTCTGGCCTGGACTATCCAGGCCTAGCCCAGAGGTTTGGTCCCACTCTCAGCCCTGCTTAGCTTCAAATAATCACACACAGGCTTGTATTATTTTTATGCTGATTGACCTAGGGCCCATGCATATTGCTAGCTAACTAATCCATGTTCAGCCATGTGACTCAATACCTTTTTTCAGAGCACCATTTCAACTCATTTTCTCTGTGTCTGCTGCCGTCTTTTCCTCAGGCCTCTGTCACTTCTCTGTGGCATCTGTCTTGTGGCTCTGCCTGGCATCTGTGTCTGCTCTGAGATGTTCCCAAGTTTTCTTAGCCTGGTAGCCCCACTCACACTTTCTGCCTGCCTTTAGCCAAACAGCTTTTATTAAACCCATAGGTGGGACAAACATTTACAGTGATAGGAAACTGTACAACATAACGTCATCCCACTACACAAATCTCCACAGTGCTCCCCGGGGCTCAGGAAGGGGACATGGATGTCTGTTTGGGGACTCACAGGTTCCTTATTCTCAGCACTGTGACAAGCTGTCATCTTCGCTTTAATCATCTCCAACTGCTGAAGGAGGTCTCGCTGACCAAGGCTGAGAGCTGTACTAAGATCACAAACAAAGAAGGAAACTTAACTGCATACTCATTCAGTAAGACATGAGTAGCAGATGACTGCACAGGGCCAGGAGGATCAGTGGCCTCCCCAGTTCTGACTAGTCCTCACTGCTGGGTGTTTCCCAAAAAATCAAAACGGCTTTTGTTGTCTGTCGTCTATGAGAAAGAGGAAGGGGGGAAGGGAGAAAGAGAGAGAGAGAGAGAGAAGAAGAGGGAGGGAGGGAGGGGGAGAGAGAGAGAGAGAGAGAGAGAGAGAGAGAGAGAGAGAGAGAGAGAGAGAGTGTGTTACTGGCTTCTGGGATAATATGACTGCCTTTTATCATGGGTGGAGAGACAGTTCCTGAAATATTCCACTGTCCTCAGACACAGCCTCTCCTGTTTTAGTTTTTAAATCCATCTCAAATCATCTAAGATATTTTGCTACTTTAAGCATAAATCACTGATAACATTAATAGCCCTGATGGACCATTTTATTCAATTAATCAAGCTGCTTGATGCACATCCAACCACTCAGATACGCCAGGGAAATGGCATTGCGTTCTGTACAATTTTGTACCCTGATTCTTCTAATTACCAAATTTTAATGCAGTTGTTGGTCAAAAATCACAAATGTATTTGATTTAACAAAAACTTCTTTCAGCACAAACAAAGCCCTTGGGGATGCGCTGGGAGGTGGGGATGAGTTCTTCTTCAGCATTACCTAATCTGATAAAGTGCAGGCAGATGCTTCAGAATGAAAACCCAGATAGAGGGGAATATGTTAAAAATTTTTGCTGGATACCCTCTCATGCTGTGTCATGGCAGGTCTATGGTACATGATTTAAAGTAAATCTGTAATGGATATGCTAGAAGTGATCACGCCAGCTCCAGCTTCCAAGGGCGCAAGACGTGTGTGCTAAAAATGTAGGAAATCTTAGGTCAGAGTTTGCTCTACAGTATATCTTGAATTACAGAGCTGAGAAAGCTTTGTAGAGAATGATTCCTGGTCATAGATCCTTTCCAAGCAGTGGGATGAACAGCAGAGTGAAAACTGGAGGATACATCAGGGAGAGTGCTGAGAGAGAATGGATTACGGTAGGGAGGGAAGAAGGCTCAGCCATATCCTCTCCATGGAACCATGCTGCTGGCTACGAGTGCCTACAGAGACCATATGGTAAGTGAGTTTCCAAGGGAGAATCAAAAGGGACTCTTCTTTGATAAAAAATAAGAGATGGCTATTTTAGCCACCTGAGAACAAATTATTTTCTTTTCCAAAAATACACATTCATTAAAAATGTTTTATATAAAGGTACCCTACAAGAGGGATAATGCTCCTCCTGGAAGTCACAGTTGACAAACCAAACATCCAAGCTAGGTGCAGTGTGCCTCCCTTCTAGCTGTTGCTCAGAATGTGATCCAGAAAGCCCCAAACAACACACACAGGTTGTTCCCATAGTTCTTGATTGCTCACAAGAACTTTACAGTAAGTCTATTGCTGGAGATACCTCATACTTTGATCACAGGACATGTAACAAAGAAGATGGAACCAACTGGGAAGCCTTCGTACTAATGGCTGGATTCCATAGTTCCAGAAGGCACTATGCAGGCATCTGGGGAAGAAGATCATCAGTCTTATACATCTGTAAACTATGATAATGATTAGCATGGAAAAATATTTCCATGTATGCAGTATGACAGAGTAACTAGCTGGTTATTTATTTATTGGATTTAAAACCTGATCCATAGTATCATTCCTGGTACTTTAAATCTACCCAAGAACCTGCAGCAGGAGCTCCTAGTCCCTAGCAGAGAACTGTTGTAAAAGGTTCTGGCACAGACTTTCTGGGCCAGGACCAGAGGTTTGACCTACTCTCAGCCCCATTTAGCCTCAAATAATCACATACAGGCTTGTATTATATTTACACTGATAGACCTAGGGCCCAGGCATATAACTTGCTAGCACTTGCTCTCAATCTAACCCATCTTGTTCAGCCGTGCAGCTCGGTACCTTTTCTCAGAGCATCATTTCCTCTGTGTCTCCTGGTAGTATCTGTGTCTGGCATCTGTCTCTGCTCTGAGATGTCCCCAAGTTTTCTTAGCCTTGTAGCCCCACCCACACTTCCTGTGTGCCTTTGGCCAATCAGCTTTTTATTAAACCCATAGGAGGGACAAATATTTACAACATTACCAGCATAATCCTACTTCAGAGAACATATTACTATCGCTTTGCTATAAGAACATAGCATCAAACTGCCTTCTAAACACCAAATACTGTACCAAGATTAATACAATTCAGTCATCAACAGAGTGGATGGCAGGGAATACAGACAACTGTTGAAAATGCAAATATTCAGTGTCGTCTGTGAAGTGCTTAACCATAAATGGAATCCTATGTCTCTCTCCTCATAGGCTCAGGGAACATCATGGAAAAGTAGGTCGCGATGATTAAAAGAGACAGAACATGTGTATATCTTGAAATACTCCTGTGAAAAGTGCCTTCCAGGTTGGAAAGAGCTGTTTCACTGGTTGCTTTCATAAGGTTTGGGCAAGATCATTTCAGTTGACAATCCATCATATCTGGGGAAAGACTTATATGTTGATGTCCTACTCCCAGCTAAAGAATTCCTGTTAGTTGGTGATTGCTGGGGTAGGGAGTAGAGTCATTTTATCAACATGGTATGTCCTCTGGGAGGTTGACAATGCGCCAGAACATCACCATCCTACATACTATATGCACATGGGTAGCACTAGTTGGATTCAGTGGGTAGTTATAAATATGACATGAAAGTGGGGTGGATACTTGAAGAGTGTCTGAAAGAGTTGTGGGGAGCTGGAAGTGAATATGATCAAAATTTACAATTCAAGAACTTCTCAAATAATAAACAGAAACGCATTTTGAAAAAAGTGCATTAAAAAAAAATCTTTACCCATGGAATAGAGGGGCATCTTGTTCAGAGGAAAATAAACTCTGCTGAGAATATATGTCTTTCTGTTTATAACAGTGAAAAAAACCTTAGTTCTTGTAACACAGTGAATCAAATGGAGAACTTCTTATGGCCGGCATGGGACTATGAGTCTTATTCTGCATGGTCTGTGCTTCTATGGAGTCAGCATCTTTACTGGTTTATTCTGAGTGTCTTTCCTGATTGTTTTCTGTACATCTGGGATGACATTGCTGACCAATCCAGTTGGGAAAGAAGAAAAATCTGCACTGGCTAAAGCTGAGAAGGGAAAGACAGGATATCGCCCAGGCATCTGTGCAGGGGGAAGAGAACAAGCATGGAGCTGGGTGCTCTCTCCTGATTTACAGAAAGGGATGTTAAACTCTGATGTGAGCTAGGAGAGGGTATTAATGAACAGGGTGGGCAGGGTTAGGTCCTTGACATTGAATGAATCCTGACTCTACAGATGATTTTCTTTACAATTAGGCATCTTGTGTTTGTTAATTGCCACATAGTTAAGTTAAAAGTCTATCTTCTTTGAGAGACAGACTGACTTTTTTGATGATTATATTTCAAATTGTGTCTCTTAGGTCCTTGAGGAAGACATAAATATAAAATTATGAATATTTCTTTATAATGTCAAGGATATGAAGTAGAAATTTATAAATATTTATAAAGAAATTTCTCAAAATTGGGGGATCAAGAATAGAATTCAAGGAGAATCTTGTCTGAAGTGCTGGGTAAGTCAGGGGAGCTGGCCATTCTCCTACATGGGTAAATCCATAAAGTAAATGTCAAAGAGATTATTCAAAATTTCACAAAGAAAGAGCTGTGCTGAAAAGAAGATAAAAAAATAAAATTGCAATTACAGTTAAGCAAAACCAGGATTTAGGAACTGAGAAGCAAAAATTTATGGGTGAATTAGACACAGCAGCAAGTGTCTGTCTGTGGAATGGATGGTCTGATGCTTATTAAGTACGAGCCTGAGATGACCTGAGAAGATGAGGAAATGGAATATGGACATTAACAGAGGACAGTTGTCTCTAAGCCAATAGGCCAAGTACAGTGCCTTCCACGCACACTTCAGGCCAATGAAAATTTATCTAGTCCCCTCTTATCTCCACTAACATGCTCATACCCCCACTTATTCTCTCATTAGTCACTCACTCTTGCATTAGCTACTCACTCAGTCTGTCTGTCACTCAGACACTCACTCTTTTCCAGAACAGAAGTCATGGTAAGCAGGACTGGTATGGAATAATCTTTAGCCTAAACATTTATAAATAATATTAAGTCTTTGTGTGTTTATTTTGGAGTCTTTGATCCTGCCAAATCTCTGCCTACAACAGACCCGTCAGTGTGGTGCACAAATCACAGAATGATGTGAATTTGAGTTCCTTGGTTTTGATAGATCCTTCTAGACTGGTTTGTCCTTAGCCTTTCTCCTCCTCCCTTCCTCTCTCAGGAGGTCAGGTGGGAGATGTGAGTTTTCTGAAGCTCTTGACATCCCCAGCAGAGGCCACCTGCTGGTACCCTGGCAGGTAGGCCTTTGGCTAGGGAGCTGGTTTAGGGTACCCTGAAGAAGAAGCTGTACTTCAGCCTTAGATGCAGACTCTTTTCTCCAGTGGTTATGGCTAACTAAAGTGGTGGTATATTAATATGCTGGTGGCCATGTCAGAGGAGCAGCAGGAAGCACTTGAACTTTAGGAGACTACACAGCACTGAAGGATGAATCTCAGATAGGCAAGGCCCTAAGGGTTTCATCTCCAGAATGCCTCTTACTACTGCTGTGCTTTTGTATGTTTGCGGCTTCTATGTTTCTGTGTTCTGTGGCATGGTGTGAATGAGTGTGGGGAGACTCCCACTGGCTTTAATGTAGTGTCATTATTTTGTGGAAATATCTCATTCTACAGGACATTTTTACCTGTGAATTTTAAGCTGTACTGTTTAACTAAATAATAATTTTATATAATAATAGCATTAGTTAAAATAGAATTTTTATGGTTAAGGATCTCTGAAAAGTATAGAAAGGAATTATGATAGAGGTTAGTGTAGTGGAAAATTAATATAGGCAAAGGTAAGAAAAAGAGTTGCTCCTACCTCTGATAAAGCAGAGGCTGCAAAAGGTATAAAGCAGGACCAAGTAATTTTTACACAGCTAGAACTTAAGAGTTCTTCTTGTGAAGACATACAGACTATGGATTAGATTGTTGATTAAAAAAAATTTATTTTCAAGGAGCTGGCTCAAGTTTTTTTGATATTGGAAATATGTGCATGGGTTTGGCATGCATCATAGCAAAAACAAAGCTTTATATAGTAACTTCATGTACCTAGAAAACAAAGACATGGATGATTACTTAAGATAAGTGGACAGAACTCTAAAAGATGAAAAGTGACACTAGTTATTGGCAATAATATATACATATACATGTATATATATAACTAGCAAATTATATATACATATATAGGGAAAATGAGAAACATTTTTATTTGTACTTGTATTCATAGTAATCATTCACTTAAAATATAGAATGTAACCACACTGTAATTTTGTATTTCTTGAATGATTTTGCTGGGGATTATAAGCAGTAAGAAAAAAAATAAACACACATAAGGCAAACATCAAGGAAGAACAGATAAAGAATAAAGTAGAACAAGCAATAGAAAATAATAAAATGAAGAACTAAGCTTTGGTCCTCAGAAAAGTCCTCGTGTATCTGTTCGTCTGTCCAGTATTTTACCTACTCTGTGTCTCCTTTCTCTTTGGTTTCTCTAACCAGCTGAAGGCTTGACATTCATCAGCACCCTGGCTGCAATCCTGACATGTTGGATGCGCGCGCGCGTGTGTGTGTGTGTGTGTGTGTGTGTGTGTGTTTAGCTTTTTCACTGGCTCCAGAGAATTCAGTTTAACTTCCTCAAATAGAAAAGTCAATTGTGTGATTAGTAGTTCTCCTTCAATTCCTGAGCCACTGAGCATTGGTTCTTAAATCAGCATTAATCTTTCTTCACTACCACCTGAAAGTCGGAGAAAAGAAAATTGTGCTGATATCAAAGCCTGCGAGTCAACTGTAACCTGGACAACTTGCAGAAATCCTGGGTTCCATAGAGAATCCAAAAAAAAGTATGAAGGAATTATGTGAGGAAGTGAGGAAGAGAATAGCAAGGGACAGGTGATATAAAAGGGGACATGTGCGGGAGGAAAGAGTACTTTAGTTAGGGAAAGAATGTCATGCAGAGGGTGAGGGAATGAGGAGGAAAATAGCACTAATAATACTTTAAAAAGTCATAATGATAATATATTCACCTAATAATATGCCACATATAAATGTAGGTATATATTATTTCATTATATTATATACTATATGTATATATAGTATATTATATATATGTTAAATAAAGTCATATCACATGGGCTGACAATGCAGCCTCCAAGAGCAATAGACAATCTAATGAAGGCTCTGCTACTAGGCATGAGAAATCACCTTTCTAGTTGTTGTTCAGAGTAGTTCAAGAGATTATTAGAACATTACAGGTTATTGCTTTTGCCCTTGGTTACACCTTGAGGTTGAAGGTAAGATTCTACTGGATATAGAGTTTGTGTACTTTGGACACAGGACTCAGAGTATCCAAGCTTTATTTAATATAAAAGCCTACTCTCTGAGGACTAGCTTCCATAGAACCATAAGATGCTAAAAAAAGATTGCCGAAGGAATGAAACAACATTCAAATGCCATATCTCCCATTCTCAGCATTCTTCAGTTGTCTGTAGTTCTTTCTGAACGATTGAGGCCTAATGAGTTTCTCCATCTACCTTGTTGACTGGCGTAATCCTTGGTCAGCTCAGGTATAGGCCGTCATGTTGGTGAGACTTTATGGGTATAGTTTTTGACACTCTTAGGAGATACAATGTCATAGCAAATTTTCTGTCCCTCTCTCTAGCTTTTAAATTTTTCTACTCTTTATTCTGCAAAAATTTCTCAGCTTTGGGTGGAAGAGATGTCACTTCTGTGGTAGGAAAAAATGGGGAGGATTCTTTTGATCAGTGTCTCCAGACAAACATGGCAGTGTTGGGCAGACCACCTGCCTGTTTGTGTTCTGATTATGGAGAAGATATGTTTTTAAACAGACTCAGGATATTTGAAGAATAAAGTTATGTTAACGAAAACCCCAATCTCCTTAAGACTTGTTAAAGACAGAAAAGTTCAGAACTACTCTGAACAAAACAAAACTTGTTAAAGATTATTGAGAATAGGGATGAAAATTGAAGCCAAGTCCGACCTCAGGTACAGTGAGAAAAACTCAGGCTCAAAGAAAGGAAAGCCCAACAACCTCCCTATGTTGTACTCATGGTGCATCACATGACCTAGGAGTATCAACTTCTGCTATGCGTGTACCCTCTGGGATGCCCACTTTCTCGAAACCCAGAGAATGTTCACTGCTATGTAGCTCTCCTATGCTTAGTCAGGCTCACTAGAAAACACACTATTCCTCCATTATAAACGATGTAAACTGCCTGCAATGTTTCTACTCAGCAGCATCTAAACTTGACTGTGTAGCCAAAGATAGGAATCATGGAAGGAAGTCTTCTTAATTTTTCTGACTACACCCAGAGTATCTTTGTCTCCAAATTTGTAATAAGCCTAAAGTAGTGGGCACGGTCATCAGTGTATAAAAGTATGTGACAGAAAAACCTGATGGTAAAGAAGGTGAAATGGTTAAGAAGACTGTTGTGTTCTGTAACATGGGTTATCTTCCATAAGTAACTATAGGCTCAAAAAAGGGCAAAAAGGTCTGTGACCTGGTTGTAAATGTGGATTCTCTTTGTCTAATAGACATCTATGTGCAACTCCACCCAGTAAAAGTATTCTCTGCAAGCTTACATAGGATATTCACAAAGACTGACCACATTTGAAACTATAAAATAAATCTTACACATTTTAAAAAAATGATCTCATAAAATAGGTTTTCAGGCAACAACAGCTTGTGCCATAAATCAACATGCAGCAGAAAGCTCTTGAAAACTCTGATACTTTAAAGCACAAAGATAAATTAAGCAGTATTTGAGACTAAATAAAAATGGCAACAGAACCAACCAAACCTATAAGCTGTATCTAGAGACACCTATAGAATCAAACACACAGCCTTCCATTTTTTTGAGAGAAATCTACTGCCTTGGCAATATAAGTTTCTAACTTAGTGAGGACATAGATGAGGAAAATAATTAAAGTGTAGAGAAGAGAAGTAAAAAATCAATTGATGAGTTAACAAATAAGTAAGTAAGATGATAAGGAAAAAAACCCTATTATACCAAATTTGATTAGTGATATCAACAAACATGGTTACATGGGTGGCAGAAAAACAAAGTTTTAAGCATCTAAGCAGCTTCATAAATATTTCAAAAGCTCAAAAGAAACAATACATTTTACAATTTATTCCAGAAACTGAGATAGATAGGGATTTTTTTTTAAAACTTGGCCTCTAGGGTTATCATTACATAAAATGAAGCAAATGCTGACAATATGATAATGGAAATATTGAAATATTATGCCTGAGTATAGACATAAAATCCCACACACACAAAAAAACCCAACAATGTTGCATATAGGTTGCCATGATGACGGCATGTTATTACAAAAACAGAAAAGAAACAGACACAACAGCAAAACAAGAAATGAAATAAAAAGAAAGAGATACAAATTGTCATTATTTACAGATTGCATAATTTTCTTTATAGAATAAAATACTTGACATAAAATCCCACACACACAAAAAAACCCAACAATGTTGCATATAGGTTGCCATGATGACGGCATGTTATTACAAAAACAGAAAAGAAACAGACACAACAGCAAAACAAGAAATGAAATAAAAAGAAAGAGATACAAATTGTCATTATTTACAGATTGCATAATTTTCTTTATAGAATAAAATACTTGACTAAAATGTGTATAAGATATCCTGCAACTAATAATTCAGAGCAAGGCTTCAGGATATAAACCTGATTTACAAAGCCACATTTCTGTTTTATTTGTACACAAAAAGCTATTGGAATTTGAAATAGTAAAGAAATGACCCCATTTTTAATTACATGAAAATAACATAATACTTGTGTGAATTCTATAAAATGTAAATAAAAGAGTTGATTAGAGAATTTTTAAGATCTAAAGAAATACAAAATAATTTCCAAGGGTCATGGGAGTATTCAGCAGGTGACAAATAATGTTTAATAAGTCAACCCACCAAGTATATAATTTCCTGATGGGAGCCCCAACTGACAAAGCTGTTGAGTCACTGACGATTGGTGATTAGTTTTCTTTCTGTCTGTAACTTTCTGAGGTACTACTATGCCTCCCTAGTAAGAACAGCTGTGGGGTTCCTTCCACAGCCCATTGATAGTGTGTTTTACATCTTTGGACACACTTATAGTCATGGATAGTTGGGAAAGTCTATTTCTGTTTAATCTATATAATTCTGATTGTAGAAATAATACCAGAATATTTTTCTTTACTGACACAGAAAAGTAATAATATTTTCACTCTCAAAGATAATGAATTTTAAATTTCAAAACAAATTCAACAGACTAAACTGCTCCTGCAGAAAATATAAAAAGATTAATTCCCAGGTGTTGTTTATTGCTAAATCAATTCCAGACCTTTTTGAGACATGTCCCCCGCAATAGCTAACATTGTGCGTGTACCCTGACCACTCAAGGTTCAACCTGCTATTGTTATTGTTATGCCCAGAATTTTAATGTCATTCTTTGTCTGGGAAAAATTACATAAAATGACAAGCATTTACTCTGGCCAGTTTTTGTGGCCTTACTAACCTGAGAAAAATTATGACTTCATATGTAATGAGAATGGGTTGAGCCCTGAACATGTAACATATAATTGTCCAGAGTTTAGGTAAGCAACAGCAATGTAAAGGAAAAAAGAGACGTGATGAGTAGGGATGAATAAGTGTGTAAGATGTGAAGCAAGTGGGGTATGGAGATCTGCAGAATGTGAGTGTATGTGCTGAGTGAGAGAGGAAAAAGAAGCCTAAAGAGAGGGTGAGAGATATGTGAGAGAATAAGTGGACTAGAGAGTATGTGAGCAAAGAGTGAGTGATGCAGAAGAAGCAGATGTGTGTGAGAGAGAAAGCTGTGAGAACGAGTTGCTGTAGCTACATATAGGAACTATGCAAAGAGCTGAATGAGAATGTGTAAGTACAATGTAAAATATTATATGGTAGAGAGAGCCATGTATCTGAGATGAATAGCTATGGGTATGGAGATTTGTAACTCTGTGGAGGCAAGACAGATAAAACTGTGTCAAAGGAGATGTAAAAAAGAAACATTAAAAAATAATATGTAGACATGTAAAAACAGATGTAACTTTGTATAGAGACATATGACCTGTATGACTGTATGTATGTAAAGACAGATATGTAGATGTGTGTATAGAATGCAGCAGTGTGGAGACATATAACTGAATGGAGACAGAGTAAGAGACTGCCTTTCAGTTGAAGTAAAAGAGAAAGTCACCATTAGAAGGTGTGTGTTTCCTTATTTTACCAGTCAGAGATTTATTCTTAACTACCCTATGATTTAAAAAGTTTCTTATTCCTTGCTACTCTGAAGCATTTTTTTTATTACTCTAGAGTGGATTTTGGGAGTTGGCCTCTCATGGTCCATATTAAATGATGAAAATATAAATATACCAATTAGTCAGAGAACAGGGTGGAGAGATGTTAGACATTCAGAAACCCAGCATCTTTGGTTTTCCAAAAACAGCTCAAAGAGCAATCACACAACAGCCTTTACAGATTCACCTTACATTTCTTCAAAACTGAACCAAATATGTACTTTACCTAAATAGAAAACTAAAATCCCCAGTGTTCACTGAAGAAATGCTGAGAGCTGAGCCCTGAACTTGCGAGCTGACAAAAGCAGGGTCCAAGTGCTAGTTCAGTGAGTGAAAGCATTCTGTGCCACACTCACAATCCCCAGACCCTCATTAAGGAAGGAGAGAACCAATGTCCACATGTTGTCCTCTGGACACCATATGCAAACCATTCCTTCAAACAAACAAATAAGTAAGTGTAATAAAATAGTAATGAAATACTCATGGCACAATTAGTGAGACACACAAAAAGCTAAATTGGATTTTAATCAAATTAAAATGTGTGGTCTGTGAAAAAAAAATACTGACAAGATAATTAAAATTTGGGCCACATCGTGAATAAAGATGTTCACACACACACATAGCTAAAAAAGAATTATCTCTGTGGCATCCAGAGTTCTTTAAATAACCAACTGTAGCAGGACAACTTAGAGTGTAAATGTTTTAATGGATTCTTCACTAAACAGAATACCTGAATAGTGAATATTTTAGCCTTGTGTTTGGACAACTTCACATTTAATAAATTAAACACAACTGACACACATTAGACATACATAATGCAAAAAAAGATTAAAAATAAAAATGACTTCCGATGTCAACGTCTAATGAGAGCCCAGCACGAAGGAGCCTCATTTATATCTGTGTGGAAGGAAACACCATGTAAATATTTCAGAAAACATTGTGGAAACTGCCTGCAGTGATGAATCTTCTCCTGTTTACACACAGAGGTGCTGATCCTAGGTAATTACCGAGATGATTATAAAACTTAAACCCATGAAGAATATACACTGAAGTGGTTTTGGTAGCAATTACCTGTGGGCATTCACACCAGAATGTGGCAGTGGCAGACACCCTGGTTCAATGACAGAGGGAGAGTAAAACACAAAAGCTGTGTTATTCATCAACAAAAGGTGTAAACTGATCTTAATTACACATCAGTAAAAAAATGAATTACTAGGAACAGGAAATTTTCTTTGGAATTCAGTATCAAGGATTCCTTGATTGTGGGGGAGGGGTTCCCTTTTCTTCGGGAGGGTTGAATAATTACTGCATAGGAATTTTTAGGATGGTCAGTTGTTGGATATTCATGATGCTATAATCATGGTCTCATTGCTCCCTGCCTTTTAAGTGCTTATAAATATCTGCAACAGCAACAGTGAAATGCAGCATCTGTAAAATGTTTGAAAGTATTGTTCAGAAGGTCCAGGATTCCTAAATTAAAGGGATCATGTGGCAGGGCAATTTAGCTGCATTACGAATGTATGAAACAATCTCACTGAAGAAGATAAGGAAAAAATTCCATCTCAGGCAAGTTTGAAGATAAGTGGAGTTTGTAAGAAAATGGGAAAACAATTTGGACAGAGCTGTGCAGTGTAACTGATAAAACTGCCTGCTTGGGGTTGCATGCAAACAAGCATGGTATAGTACTGCATGTGTACTGCAACTTCAGAATTAGGTACATGGTTGAAGGAGGTGAGAATACAGTAGATAAGCAAGAAAGGAAGAGGAAGTTTATGTGTTCCGTAATAGATTAGTCTCCAAGTATGAGTGAAGGTTCATATTTACCATGTTGTAAAACATGTAGCTATTCATAGAAATATTTACACATATATTTTATGTATGGAGGTTTGAATGCACTGCATATAGATGCTTAATGTAATATGTATTCCTTGCTATACCAATTGAGAGTACTATAAATAGCCCAAGAAATCTTTATTTTAGACCCTGGGAAATGGCTGTCTATATGATTGTGACCAGAGACAGCTTGAGCTTACAATATCCTGTGGGTCATAAGCAAAAGACATGCTCAAGATCAGTAAAAATGTAAACAAATATCAGAGGGACAAGGAAATGTCAAGATGTAGAGGCCAGTGTTAGGTAATCTAATCAACAAAGTCAAGTAGAGTTAGATCATAGGGTGCAGAATGAGATAAATATTCCCAAGTCCTTCCAGATTGAAAGGGATAATTGAATAAGTATGCAAATGGAGAGGGGCAATGTCAAATGGCCAATCTTTTCATGTAGAATAATTTTAAGCCATCACTGTTCATGCCCCACTTCTAAGTCATAAAATGTCCCTGCTTACATATGTACTTTACATAGTAACTGCTTTACAAAGGGCTTGGTGTTTGGAAAAAGGGAGGAATAGCTAAGAGCAGAGGAACTAACCAGCATTCTCTTTGATAGAACAGGTCAGTGCCATGATGGGAAACCATCTTGCTGGTACATATATTTGCTGTGATGTAACAGAAATGGAAATTTATCTCCACATTCCCTTGTCCAAAATTCTGAAAGCTGAACCTAATCAGGGAAAATCATTCTGATGATCAGTACTCTATGAAACACCTGGGCATAACTCCTCAAAACTGTGATGCACCAAAGCCAAGACAAACCTGAAAATTGGGATAGCTGGACAGAGACAGAGATGTGCCTATTAACTATAAGTTATCTTCCATTCTAATTAAGCAAAAACAATACATATATATATACACACACATATATATGTATGTATGTATGTATGTATGTATAATTACTGTCCTAAATACCACTGTCACCTTGTCACCTTGTGGTCACTTTAGTCATCACCATTGCTGCAAAGATTTCTGTCATCAGCACTGCTCATGGGAAATCAGTTGTTCAATTTTCCAACACTGTGATGAGGTTTCTGAAAGAAGAAAGCATGTATTTATTTAAGGCTATGGGTTCAGAGTGTCTAGTCCACGGTTGTGGCTCCTTTGCTTTAAAGTCTGGCAGGAGTATATGGTATGGAAAGCTTCCCATTTTGTGAAAAGCAAAGGCAGAGAGAGGAAGGAGGTGAACATTCCTTCAAAGCCAGTGAGCTCACCTCTTTCACCTTAGCCCCACCTCCTAAAAGTTTCACTATCTTCAGAGAGTCCCTGAGGCTGGGGACCAGATCAGCATGTAAACTTTGAGGAACACGGGAGATCCAAACCGCAATAGGGGATTTATATAATTACTTCTATCATTCACTTCAAGCATCTCATTGGGTATATATGTTGAAGAAAGTAGAAGAGAGAGAGAAAGAGGCTTCCTGGTTTTCCACGTGTCACAATAGGAGCTGGATCTGGAAGTCTCCTCATCATACCAGTGAAAGAATATCATAACGTGGACCCCACTGGGCAGTTCTGCCTTCTGTGGACAGCCTGACCCCAGTAGAACAACTGTCTAATCTCTAGGGAATGAAAAGATCTGGCCCTATTTTCTTTTCTCTGTGATGGTCAACTGAAAAGGGCACATTCTATTTTTAAGCTGTGGCAGGCAGCAAGTCCAGGACAGAACCAAGTACCAGAGAACCAGACAACTTCCATGGCATCTTAACATATTCTCCTACTGTCAGTGCTGCAGTGCTTTGCTCGACAGGAGACAGGACAGAATCATGCTGTGGCTCCCAAAAAAGTAAACTCGTCGCTCAAAAACCATATGTCTACCAGCTGAGGGAATGTGTTAGTTCAAAGGAAATAATAAAAGGAAGGGGGAGAGGGGGAATGTACTCCACCAGCTATTCACTTATAACATATGTTAAATAACTGTAATATGTTTGTTTTCATGTTTTGTAACTAGGAAATTTTACCTTATCTCCAAAAAATGAGAGGACAGCCAAGTCACAACATGTCTTGCTTCTTTCTAAATAAGTCATTTATGAGTGTGGGTGTAATGCTGACTCTGACTGTATTAGCAGCAAATCCTGGCTACTTAAAACCAGGAAAATAGCTTCCAGACGTGTAATAGTTAGCAGACAGCTTCTACTTGAAATGACTCCGCGCAATGCCTGTTAACCCATGTTGGATGAGTGGGCTCTTTTCAGATTGACAGACATCATGAGGAAGTTGGTCTCATCACTCATATTCCACAAAGGTTGCCAATCTTTAAAAAAAAAAGTCTTCTACTCAGACCCTAGAAGCTAGCCAAAAAGGAAGTCATATTTTTTAAAGATGATATCCTTTAAAAAAGAGAGATTTCAAGTTGGAGTGAAGACACAAATGATAGGTTAAAACTAATCATTACCTCTATATGAATTTCATATCTCAAAATTGTATATATTAGTTGATAGTCTTGATATTATAATCTGTATGACCTGGAACATTAAGTCATGATATCAATATGCCCAATACAGAAAAATCCAGTTTTACTGATTTGTATATTCTTCTCTACATGATTCCTCCAAAATTGGAATGGAATTCAACCTAGTTGACATCTTCATAGTAGGTTGAGGACATTTAAAAACCATATTTAAAGAAAGAAAATATGCCACATATCAAAGAAGCATCATGATTTGATGGCCTCCATGAAGCATTTTATCTTACCCTAAACCAGTGGATAGTCCTTTTACCTGGACTGTATTGTGGAAGTGAGGGAGAAAACAGGCAGAGTAGCTTCCTAGAGTAGGCATGAAGTTTTCAAATAGACACAAAATAGCTTACCAATTAGCAAAATATCTACATGAGAGGACACACTGTCTGGAAGACAGAACCATGACCATTGTTGACATCTGCTGAATTCTGAGTAGTGTGCAATATGCAAGGCAGTTACAATTTCCAACTGGTAGCTAAGAAAAATAGAGCCCCCTCTCTGACACACATAAGAATTCCATGTTCAAGTTCAAAAGAAGAACAGAAAGTCAGTTGTGCCCAGAGTAAAACAAGAGTGCTTAACACAGTGCTGCTCTGCCCCAGCATCTAGGCCATGCTCTGAGCACAGTGCAGGCAGTGCAGAATGGCTTATTCACATTGGCCTTGCTGGGGCCCTGCACCCCAGACTGCCAAATGATAAATATTTGTTAGATGAATGCTGTCTAGGTTGTAACTGTTTGACCCAGGCCATGTCATGATCAAATGGGTGTTTGGGGAGCATTAGTCTGATAGAATGCAGGTTAGTTGGACCAGAAGTGTGGGAGTGGAGATGAGAAATGTCTACAGGGACTACTATAGTGAACTGGTGTGATGACATCCCAGGCAGCCTCCAAGCCTAACTATCCGGTTCCCATTGCATAGACACAGCTCAGGAAAACCACTCAGCCTCTATGCTTTTCAACTTGTGCCTTGTCACCTGTTTCCATGTACATTTTACAATTTTCTGTACAATGTTGGGGACTTTTCTAACTCTGTGATAGGATCCCTCACTGGTGATAAAATACTGATGATTAAGATCACCACTTAACCCTAGATCACATCAGTGCAGAATTCCCTTATTTCCTTCATTGTTCAAAAGGAGTTTTATGGCAAATCTACACATCTGATATCCAGTACTGTGTCCAGACCCATTGACTACTTGATGAACACAGTTATTTCTACTCAAGGCCTGAGGGTTTGGTGGGAGGAAAGAGAAGGAAGAAATGTTATAGTTATATTATAATCTCAAAAATTACACAAAGAAGAAACACATATGCAATTGTTTACAGAAAATGTTTTTATGTACATACTATAAGCTATACATTCTCCTTCATTCTAGAAACAAAATGTGATGCTATTTTGCATCCTACAGTTCATGGTTCATCATTTTACTTAAGAAGAAACTTTTCTGAATGCCCTGGGAATTACATGCATCACTCACTCTCTCCTCTGCTCCTCTTCAGTCTTCTCTTGTACCTTTTTCTGTGTGGAAGTATGAATAATCTCATAGGGAGTGGCAGTATTAAGTGTGGCTTTGTTAAAGTGGGTTTGGCCTTGTCGGAGGAAATGTGTGATAAGCTTTGAAGTTTCTTATGCTCAGGATACCCACCCAGAGTCTCAGTTGACTTCCTATTACCTGCAAAATGTAGAACTTTCAGCTCCTTCTCCACCCTATCTACTTCCATGCCGCCATACTCTCTATCATGATGATGATAGACTGAACCTCTAAAATTGTAAGGGAGCCCTCCCAATTAAATATTTTTCTTATTAAAGTTGTCGTGGTCATAGTGTCTCTTCACAGCAATAAAAACCCCAACTAAAACACTCTTGAACTCAGTATTTGACTCATCCTAAAAGGCACATGTAAACTTACATGTTCTGTTTTCCTCTTTGACATTCTCTTCTCTGTTACCATCAGGTCCTGGAGCAGAAGCCACCTCCTTTATTGCCTCCCAGCTGCTTATCTCTTCACATGTCACAGAACACTCTCCTCCAGGAAACTCTTTGCATAGTTCAAGCAGCCAGTGTGTGGCTCCTTTCTTTGCCATAACATTTGCAAGTGTACAATATAACTGGTCCTGTGGACTGGCTTTTGTTGCTTATTCCTGTGGATGATTTGACTTGAGGAGGTAGATGACTGCTTAATATATGTATGCACAGGAAAAAAGAAAGGGAGGAAAGGAAGCAAAGGTCACTTCTTTCTGTATTTCAGTGATAACCAGACATGACGTGCTGAGTGCCTGACCTCAGTTGATGGCAGCAATGACACTGGAAAACCAGCCTTTAAGAGACAGGAATGAGAAAACTCAACAGCAACTTGTAATAAAGGCAAAAACAAAATAAAAACTCTGGCTTCCTGGTCTGAATAACCAACGAGGCAGAGAAGAGTAGAAGCCCTTTATTTTCATAGACAATTGTTGTTCATTAAAACTTGAGGATAGTGGGATTATGTTGTTGTAATGTAAATAATTGTCCCACCTACTGGTTTAATAAAAATGCTGATTGGCCAAAGGCAGACAGGAAGTGTGGGCAGGACTACCAGACTAGAAATAACTCTGGGAACAGAAAGAACAGAGCAGAGATGCCAGGAGATGCAGAGGAAAGAAGTTGAAATGCTGCTGAGAAAAGGTACCAAACTGCATGGCTAAATAAGGTAAGAATAATGGGTTGGGTTAAGAGCAAGAGTTAGCAAGTTACATGCCTGGGCCCTAAGTCAATCAGCATAAAACTAAAATAAGTGTCTGTGTGTTTATGTGGAACTGTGGGTCAGACCCTCAGGGCTAGGCCCAAAAGTCTGAGCCAGAAACTTAATACAACATTGGAGACTCGGATTTTTGTTTATAAACCACAGTATCCAAACCAGCATAGACTATGTAATTATTTAAAGTACATATTAAAATCATTTCTATAGTGAACTTCTCTCACTAAACAGAGCCCTTGGGATGCCCACTTTCAGATTCAAGGCTGACTTTATAATAAGAATTTAAGTTTTCTTTAGAAGTATTGTAAGGTCTTAAGTTACATAAAATAATAAGTTTAAAAATTAAATAAACATGTAAAAATATTAAGTATTGAGGTAGCTACATGTTCCATGAGAGTAATATAGGTAAAGGAAGACTGTGGGGTCATACTCTCAAGATGTAAGCTAATACCTTCAGGAAGTCTAAGCATCATGGGAGATGTCAGATTTGCTAAGGATTTCTTGGGGCAAATCTCCTGGCTGATCAAGAATCCACAGTCCCCAGAGGAACTGTGAGGTATACATATTTGTTTGGACCTGGGCAAATGGACACTTGATTAAGGAAAAGAAAAGGATGTTTACAACAGACCCAAAGCTTACAGCTAGAGTGACATGGATAATGACCATCAGTTGAGTAATCTTCTACATTTGTGACAGAGATTATCAATAATGGGACATTCTCAACAGAGAACAATCTCAGCAGCTCATGGGGATTTGTATCTTGCTTGAAAATTTCTTTTCAAATACCAGTTTATAGAATACTCCTGAGAGCTTTATAGGAAGTCTCTATAAAGCTTCTTTTTTACAGGGTAATGATACTTGCTGACTTCTGCTTTCTGTATCTGTAATGGACTTATCCCATCAGTAAGCTGGCGTACATTTCCTGGGCTCACATTTACTTACACCAGAGGCTATAACTATTCAAAGTCTTGGGGGACCACTTTTCTATTGTTTTGTCTGGACTAGTTGCATTTGCTTCTACTACTATTTATAATAATTTTTTTTTATTGAAGTGTCTTTGAGTTTATAATGTTTTCAAATACATCATCTGCACTGGCCTAAAGATTTGGCACAGTTGTTAGGCATAAGGAACCATCTGGGGAACATAGATTTACAAGTCTATCATTAAGTTATCAACAAACAGTCACTGGGTAGCTACTGCAAGCCAATCACTACAGTGAATATGTGTGGGAAGCTGTAAAAGAAAAAAAAATACTATCACAATGATAGGTGCTTCAAATAACTTCCAAGTAGATAATAAAATAAGCACACACAAATACACAAACATCAAGAAAAATGCATGTGTTTTCTGAAATGTTATCCTTGAGTTCTGTCATCCATTTCAAATAAACATTTTCTCTTGGTAGGTTGAAAATCTTTATCCATGGTTCCACCCAGATCTCCAGAATAGTTCCACTAGCGATGTATATTCTATATAGCTCCTAAAGAATAGTCAAGGTCTTAAGTTATATAAAATTGTACATTTAAAAATAAAATAAACATAAAATTATCAAGTATTGAGGTAGCTAAGTGTTCCATGGGAGTAATATAGGTAAAGGAAGCCTGTGGGGTCATACTCTCAAGATGTAAGCTAAGAGCTTCAGAAAATCTAAGCATCATGGGAGATTTGCTAAGGTTCTCTTGGGACAAATCTCCTGGCTGATCAAGAATCAACAATCCCCAGAGGAACTGTGAGGTGCACCAATGGATTATTTCTCCCCAAATTTATTATTATCCCACATTACCATTGCTAGTTAGTAACTGAATTTCAAATACTTCCTGTTTATCATGTAATCCTTTCTGTCAACCTATCTTGGTGGTTCACTAAGAAATCTTTTCACTGTTATCTGGTATTCATCATTTCACAGCATAAAGTTAATGCACTGTAGCTAGAACAAAGTCCAGCAGAGAATATGTGTACTTTGTCAGCAAGATAGATACAGTGATCTCATAATCTGCTCTTATAGGTTCTGACTTGTATTCAATATTGGGTCATAATAAACAAGGGTCCAGAAAACATATGCTAAATAAAAGAATGTCAGAGTGTAAAGATTATAGGGCCACTTTTTTTTTTTTTTTTGGTAAACAGTTTTAAAATGGCTCACCAGATTATGGCTCTCCAGCTGTGCTGGTTAATTTTTGACAACCTGACATAGATTAAAGACAACTGGGAAGGGGGAACCTTAGGACAAAATGTCTCTATCAGATTGGTTGGAAAGCATGCCTGTGATGGCTGACATGGGAGGACCCAGCCCATAGTGAGTGATGCCACCACTCGACAGATGGTTCTGAGTGCTGTAAGAAAGCAGATTGAGAAGCCATGAAGAGCAAGCCAGTAAGCCACACTCCTCCATGTCCTCCATGGCTTGTGCTTCAGTTCCTGCCTCCAGATTCTTTCTTGATTTCCTTCTCTGACTTCCTTTCATGACAGACTGACTGGAAGCTGTAAGATGAGTTAACCCTTTCCTCCCTGAGTTGCTTTAGACCATGTGTTTATAAAAACAGTAACAGAAAGTGAACCACAATACCAATGTTTATAAATCTCCAAGTTTTTCAATGATTTACCAAAGAAGGCACTGAGGGAACCAGATTTCTTTCATATGTAATTAAAGTCTCAAATTAGTGGACTTTAATCCAGGAAGATTGAAATATTCAGGTGGACCTCTAACAGTCACTGGACATTTCCTAGCAGAGGAGACCTCAAATATGAAGATCTTACCAAACAGAGTTCATGTGGCTTTTTTCTTTGTAGGTGAGAAATAAAAAATGCTGCTTCTCCATGTCCCTTTGCCAGGCCAATAAGAAGCGGGGACTTTGGTTCTACAGCTACAAGCAACCAAACATTGACAACAAACAGAAGTGTATCCTTCCCCAGAGAATGTCTCACGCCTTGTTAGCCTTACATAACGCTGGGTAGAGAATCCAGTCTAGCATGCCAGGCTTCAGATCTACAGATGCATGAATTAAGGACTGGAAAATTCTTCAATATTTTAATTTCTTGGTGGCTAGTCAGAAGACTACCAAGATTTAACATGATTTCCTTCTACTTAAGTTTGTTTTACATAAAAAAAAAAACAAACAAGAACCACCTTATGGGGCATAGGAATGATATGAGTCTGGATAATTTAGACTTTGTTCAATGTGGAGGGCCAAGAATGAACATCCTCAGGAGCCCATTAATTACCACAGTAATGCTCCTTAACAAACCTTCTAAGTCATAAGCCCCCAGGTTCTTCAGTGTAAGTTAATTGGGACTGAGCTTGGGAATGTGAGTCTGTGGCTATTTGTTGGCCTCCTCAGAGATATAAATGATGTGTGAATTTTTGTATCTACAATGTGTTATAAAAGGGGTTCTGGCCCAGACTAGCCAGCCTAGCCTCAAGGTTTGGACCTGCAGTTCCACAGAAACACAGTCAGTCCCACAGAAACACAGACACTTGCGGTAATTTTACATTGATCAACCTAGGGCCCAGGTATATTGCTAGCTAGCACTTGCTCTTAAACTATCCCATGTTGAGCCATGCAACTTAGTACCTTTTCTCAGAGCAGCATTTCAGCTTCTTCCTCTGTATCTGCTGCCATCTCCTTGTATCTGGCAGCTCTGCCTGGGGTCTGTCTCTGTTCTTCCTGTACTCAGAGTTTTCTTAGTCTGGTAGTCCTGCCCACACTCCCTATCTGCCTTCTGGTCAATCAGCTTTGTATTAAACTAGTAGGCAGGACAAATATTTACAACATAGCATAATCCCACTACAACAATGTTCTTGACTGGGTATAGCTTCATCTTATCCAGCATTAATCTCTACCATGAGATGGACCATACCTGCCATGTACTTTTCATGGCCATTCCAGGGACACAGACACAGACACACACAAACACACACACACACACACACACACACACACAAGCTGCAAGATATGAAAATTCTGCAGGGCAAGAACAGGATAAACCTGTGCTACACTCATCTTCAGTTGTTTGAACGCAGTAACATGGAAGAATCTAGAAGACACAGAGTACATGAGAAAGGATGGGGACTAAAGACTACAGATTGTCATAAAAAGAGAAATTTATGAGAAAGGGTTGAGATGCTAAGGATGCATTGATACCAGTCTCCGAGTCATTCCTCTTCATTTTCTAACAACATTCTACTAAAATAATGACATTTAAATTCACTCTGCCTAAAATAGCTCAGATACATTAAAGTTTGATATATTGTACTAACAAAAGTATTGCATTTGTCATTTGATCACAATATTCAGTTTAATAAGAATTCCTCAGCAAAAGAGAAAAAGTAAAAAGGAAGAAAGGAAAAAAGAGAGAAATTATAAAGTAACTACATTGAATATAATTTGGGTTATCTGAGTCCAAAACCATGAAAATGTCAACATGTGCTTTGGATTAAGTACAAGCTGCATATCTGAGATCTATTAATTTCTCAGGAGAGATTTCTCTGTGACTGTGAAGAATGCATTGAATTATTAAGAATTCTTATTATGAATTATTAAAAACTAGTAAAATACAAATGGTAAAAAAATTACAACAGGCTACCAAATCATATTAAAAAATAACATTTCATATTCCATTAGTAGCTTTGAGATTTATATTATCAGGGTTTTGGTTTTGGCCACCTATGTAATCCACTAAAGCAATAATATATTATCCTGGACCCAAAGTTACTCACAATTTTTTAGACAATGTTGGCTTAAAAACTATATTACCTCCTTCAGCCAATTTGTTTTCACTTCTATGTAAATTGGGATGAATTTGTCAAACAATAGTATTAATGTCAAGAGGTTAGACTGAAAAAGAAATACTTCCTCATCAGACTTTCACATGGAGACCATATGAATCCTGGATCATCTGACAGTTTTCAACTGTGTCCACTAACTTGTTCTAGTTTGCTTCTTTGTCTATAAGAGTAATATTATAGCCAGAAAATAGAAGTTCAAAGAAAGGTTTATTTGGCTTACATGTTCCAATCAGAGTCTAACATCAGAAAAGTCCAGGCTGGAACCAAAGGCAGGAACTGAAGCAGAGGCCATGAACAAGTGCTGCTTACTAGCTGGCTCCTTGTGGCTTGATCTGTTTTCTTTCTTGCAGTGCCTAGACCCAAGTGCCTAAGATAGGACTGCCCACAGTGTACTGGTCAGTCCCCAATTGTAACAATAACCACCTGGGCTTTCCCGTAAGCCAATCTAAAGGAAGAAATTCTTTATTATTTATCAATTGAAATTCTTCTTTCTTCTTCCCTTCTTTTCTTTCTTTCCTTTTTTTCATTCTTTATTTTTATTTAAATTTTTTCCCTACACACACCACTGCTCCCCTCTCCCTCTGCTCTTCCCAGTCCTCCCGCAGCCTCTCCCCACCCCATCCTCCTATCCATTCCTCAGACAGGGTAAGGACTCTCAAGGTGAGTCAATTTAGTCTGGTATACCCAGTTGAGGTAGAACCAAGTCTCCTTCCCCCCCACCATCAAGGTTAAGTGTTCTCTGAAGGTAATGGGCTCTGAGAAGCCAGTTCATGCACCAGGAATAAACTTTGGTCTAACTGCAACAGGCTCCACAAACTGGCCATGCCCTTTATCTCTCATCTACATTTTGGAGGGTTTACTTCCATTCCATAAAGGATCCCCAGCTGTCATTTTAGAGTTGGTGAGCTCCAAAAAGCTTGGGTCAGCTGTCTCTGTGTGTTTCCTCATCATGATCTTGATCCTTTTGCTCATATAATCTCTTCTCCCTCACTTCAGCTGAACTGTGAGCTTGATCCAGTGTTTAGCTATGAATCTCTGCATCTGCTTCCATCAGGTACGAATAAGTTTCAGGTGATCATCTTTATTTCCCCTTCCTAAGGGGATCCTTAAGTGGCTCTCTCCGTTCTCCTTCTCTGTTGCTCCTCCCACTCAAACATCTCCTCCTCTCATGATTTCTTCCCCTTGTTTGCTCCCCCATGATTCCAATTTACTCAGGAGATCTTCTCTATTTCCCCTTTTCAGGAGGATTCATGGGTGTCTGTCTTACGTTCCTTCTGTTACCTAGCTGATTGGAGGTTGTGGATTGTAATCTGGTTATCCTTTGCTTCACATCTAAAATCCACTTTTGAGTGGGGACATGCCATGTTTATTTTTCTGGGTCTGTGTTACTTTGCTCAAGATGATATTTTCTACATTTTTTTTACTGCTGAGTAGTACTCCATTGTGTAAAAGTTCCACATTTTTTTAATCCATTTTTTAGTTGAGGGGCATTTAAGTTGTTTCCAGGTTTTGGCTGTTATGAATATTGCCGCTATGAACATAGTTGAAGCTAATGCCCTTGGAGTAAGAATGTGCATACTTTGGGTATATACCCAATAGTTGTATTGCTGGATCATTAGGTAGACTGATTCCCAGTTTTCTAAGAAACCAGCATACTGATTTTCAAAGTGGCTGTACAAGTTTACATTTTCACCAGCAATGAAGGAGTGTTCCCCTTGTTACATATCCCCTTGAGTATAGAATGTCATCTGTGTTTATGATATTAGTCATTCTGACAGGTGTAAGATAATATCCCAGAGTTGTTTTAATTTGCATTTCTCTGATGCTTGAGTGTGTTGAACAATTTTTTAAATGTCTTTCAGCCCTTTAAAGTTCTTCTGTTGAGAATTTTCTATTTAGCCTGTACCCCATTTTTTAATTTGATTATTTGTGGGGTTTTTGGTCTCTAGCTTCTTGAGTTTTCTATATATTTTAGAGATCAATCCTCTGTCAGGTGTAGGGTTGGTGAAGATCTTTTCCCATTCTGTATGGTGTTGGTTTATCTTATTGACCATGTCCTTTGCCTTACAGACTCTTCTCAGTTTCAAGAGATCCCATTTATTAATTGTTGTTCTCAATGTCTGTTCTACTTGGTGTTATATTTAGGAAATGGTCTCTTTTGCCAATGCATTGAAGGCTATTTCCCACTTTTTTCTATCAAATTCATTGTAACTGTGTTTATGTTGAGGTCTTTGATCCACTTGGACTTGAACTTTGTGCAGAACAATGGAAACAATGAAAGCCAGAAGTAACTGGTCAGATGTTATACAAACACTAAGAGATTATGTATACCAGCACAGACTACTATACTCAAAAAATTCTCAATCACCATAGGTAGAGTAAATAAGATATTTCATGACAAAACCAGATTTAAACAATACCTATCAACATACCCAGCCCTACAGAAAGCTATAGAAGGAAAACTCCAACCTAAGGAAGCTAGATACACCTACAAAACCAAAAATAATAGATAACTCCACAAAATGGAATTATCAAAGAAGAAACACACACACTACTACCAAAAATAAAAGGAATTAACAATCACTGATCATTAGTATCCCTTAATATTGATGACTCAATTCACTGATTAAAAGACACAAGTTAACACAACAGATATAAAAAACAGGATCCATCCTTTTGCTGCATAAAAAGGACACACCTCTACTTCAAAGACAGACATTGCCTCAGAGTAAAGGGTTGAAAAAAGACTTTCCAATCAAATGGACTTAAGAATGAAGCTGGTGTAGCTATCCTAAAAACTAACAAAATAGACTTCAAACTAAAACGAATCAAAAAAGATTAGAAAAGATATTGCTTATTCACCTCAGGAAAAATCCATTAAGATGAAGTCTCAATCTTGAACGTTTATGTCCCAATACAAGAACACCCACATATGTAAAAGAAACATTACCAAAGCTTAAACCTTGCATCAAACTTCTCACACTAATAGTGGGAGAATTCAATACCCCATTCTCACCAATGAATAGATCTTCCAGACAGAAACTTAACGAAGGTTCCTCTTTCTAGGTATCTCCAGTTTGTATTAAATTGACAAAAACTCACCAGTAAACCCTGAACAAGCACATTCTAGCTTCCACAAACTACTAACAAGTAGGAAGGTACCCAGAGCAGAAACAAATAAACAATCAGATAATGCCAATAAAATATCCAAGTGCATACCAATTTCATATCACTGAATGATTTTCTTTTTCCTTCAAAAAATATTTTCTGTACATTTTGAGATTGTAATGACATTAATTCCCCTTTTGCTTTCCTTCCCTCAAACTCTCCCAGACCCCTCTTTGCTCTTGTTCAAATTTATGGTCATGTTTTCATAAATTATGGTTACATACTCAAATTAATATGCATATATAGTCTTAAATACATGAGTGTAACCTGATCAGCCTGTATACTATTACTTTTATGTGCATTTTTAGTAATGACCATTTAGCTAGCATTGGATAATCAATTGGCGTGGTCTTCTCTGAAGAATACTGTTTCTCTTGCTCTCAGCATTCCTCAGTTACCTATAGTTTGTTGTAGGTTTTGAGGCCTTCCCCACTCACCTTGTTAGTTGATGTCATTTTTGTTGACCTCATGTTTCAATAGTCATGTTGCTAAGACTTTATGGAAGTAACTTCCAGCATTCCTAGGATACACAGTATTACAGCAAACTCCCCAATACTCTGGTTCTTACAGTCTTCCACAATTGCCCCTAAGTTTTAGGCATAGGAGTTGTGTTATAGATGTATCCATCAGGACTGAGCTCCACAACCCTGCATTTTGATTGGTCATGGTTTTCTATAAAAATCTTCATGTGTTGCAAAATAGAAGCTTCTTGGATAAGAGTTAAAGATTACTCTCATCTGTGGATATAAGGACAATGTTTAGAATGCAGTTATGATATATCCTAGTTTAAGAAAGTGAATGGCAATTGTAGGTTCTCAATCCAGGATCTATCACTTGACTATCCCTGGGTAGTTGTCTAATTTTCCAGCTTTGGGCATGATTTCTTTCTTATTAAGCATCTCTAAAGTCCAATTAGATAGCTATTGGTTGTAGCCTGTGTGTGTGTGTGTGTGTGTGTGTGTGTGTGTGTGTGTGTGTGTCCCACTACTGAATCCTTAGGATAATTGGGTCATGGTGGGTATTACTGTGGTGCATAAGTGTCATAGCTTGGTATGATTTTTGGTTGCTTTCCCTCTTGGGAAGCTTGATGATTTTCTGAATAAGACTACATTTGTCCACCAATTAAGTTCAAGTATTGACAAGTAGGGCTTAATAAAACTAAGATACTTCTGCACAGGTAAGAGCAATGAATTGGGTGAAGAGGAAATCCACAGAATGAGAAAGAATCTTTGCTACCTATATGCCTGACAGGGAATTAATATTCAGAATATATAAATGACAATAAAAAGTAAAAAGTGCAATCTAAAATGCACTGGGGCATGAAAATGAGTTCTAAAACAATGGCTATGGGATGTTTCAAAATAACATTTATCATACCTAGCAATCAAGAAAATGCAAATCAAAACAACTCTGAAATTTCATCTTATCCTGGTCATAATGACAAAGGTCAACAAAACAGATGACAAGAAAAAATATGGAGAGGATGTAGAAAAAAAGAAGAAGCTCTATTCATTGCTAGTGATATTGTAAACTGGCCCAGCCAATCTGGAAATGAATGTGGAAATTTCTCAGAAAGCTAAAAATATATCTTCCATTTGGCCCAACTTCACCAATCCTGGCCATATTCCCAACGGACTGGATATCCTACTCCACAGATAATTCCTCAGCCATGTCCATTGCTTTATTAACAATAGCTGAGAAATGGAAACAACCTAAATATCCTTCAACCAAGGGAGGGATAATGAAAATATGGTACATACGCTATGGAATACTATTCATCTCTATAGAAAAATGAAATCATGATTTTTGCAAGTAAATGGATAGACAGAGTAAAGGTTATATTGATTGAGATAACTAAACCCAGAAGGACAAAGGTCACTTAGTCTCTCTGATTGGAGGCTCATATCTTCAAATCCTTAGATGTGAGTACATATTCTGGAATAACTTCAGAAACCAGGGAAGTAAAAAGGGACCATTACTAAGGTGGGGGACTGAGAGAGCAAAATTTGGAAAATAATAGAGTACATGTGATCTGAAGGGAAAATGGAAAAGGGGGGTTCTAATTACGAAGGGAAGAAGAAACCAAATACAGAAGAAGCAGGAGTGAGGATGGTGAAATAACAGTGAAGATGTCTAAAAATTTATAAGGAATTATACTATTAACTATCTAAAAATACCTATAATACATGTAAATCTATGTGTGCTTATACATAGACATACATGCATTATACATTTTCCCACATGAACTAAAAATGCTTCCTCTAAGAGTGAAACACTACGAAAAAGACACCCCAACACCAGCCATAAGAACAAAAACTCTTTAGTTTTTGTTCGAGGTTTTCCAAGATACTCCAAAAACATACAGATTATTTGTATTGCCCTCTGTAACTCCCCCAGATGTGAAAGGTAAGTCTCTGTTGCTACACACACAGCATGCCCAGTGACCCATGAGCTGAAATTTATCTGAAAGCTTTTTCCCTGAGTGTTTTTCAGTCACCCAGAATAAGCTGGTCTTTAGTAGATACTAATTATCAACCAAATTCTCTTGGGTGTGACATGCACACGTGTACACATCTGTGTAGGAATATGTGAATTAGTGTGCAAGCATGCCAAGGCTAGAGGTCAATGAAAATGTTTCTCTCCATCTAATTTGTTGATGAGTCCTTTAAAATAACTGTATTAATCTAGATGAGCTGGCTAGGCATCTCCAGGAATTCTTATCTTTCCCAGCATTCAGGTTACAGCCACACTACCCCAGGCCTAACATTTTACATGGGATCTTCCCTCAAACCCTCATGCTTGTATAGCAAGCACTGCACTGACTTGACTTTTCTCACCCCTTCATCCATTGTTAAATGTCTATTTTATGCAGAAGAAAATCTTATGTGTATAGTGCTTTTGGACCTAAGGAAATGTGTTGTCTTTTGATGATGCTTCTCATGCATTCATGTTCTTCCCCAAACAGATATCTTGGTTTAGAGACCAATGGGTCACACAAACACATGTGCATCCATGTAGATACCCTGCTTATAACAACCATGAATTGAGACAATCATTCAAGTCACTGAGACTATTCCAGGTGAGTTTTCTGGCTACACTGATACCTAGGCCTAAACCTGTTCTAACTTCACAAATTCCTCTCTCATCTTCATATGGGAGACTTCACATATCCCCTGCCTGTGTCTATATATTTGATTGTCTAACCTCTACTTCTATCAGCCTACAATGAAATTTACCACTGTGTTCTGAAAGATGACAAGAAAATTTATTCCTTTAACATAGAAGATTTTGTAGTTGCCCCATAAATCTTGCCCAAACAGTTTACTAGATAGACTTAAATTTGAGAGCTATAAGCCACTAGGAATTAGCTTGTTGACGTATCTGAAAGTGGAGTTTAATGTGACTGTGTGCTGATTATAAAGAATTCACCCTTTTAAAAAGCTTTTATTTAAAAAGACTTGAATTTAAATTTCTGAATAAATTGTCCCTGTGATAGAATAGCCTTGGTCACTTTTCCACTTGGAGATGAGGAGTCCAGAGAGGAAATTTTGACCACAGACAGCCTAGGAATATTGCCTGAGTATCAACCAAACCAAAGTTCTGCTTTGGACACAGAAAAAAATGGGAAGAGAATCACGGACATGTAAAAATTGTAGAATCCACTAACAGACCACACACATGTCCAGGGGAAAGGAGTGGATATGCCATGGAAATCATATAGGTCAAGCCTTGCAAAGAGCTTAGATTTCTACTAAAACTTTGAGCAAAGCTATGTGCTTAACCCAGAATTAGCTTGAAGTGATAAAATTGAAACATTGCAATCCATCCACACAAGGAAATAAGACATCTGCCATATCCATTATAAGTGAAGGCCAGGCAAAGTTTACAGAACAGAGCTGTGATACTGGAACAAGCCTTGAGCTAAGGATGGCTCATTGTAAATGAATAGAAAAAGGCCATGCCTGAGGAAGGCACCTCAGAGGCTATGGTGTGATGTAGTGGGACCATGTTCTGGTACATTGCAAATAGTTGTCCTGCTTACTGGTTTAATAAAAACCCTGACTGGCAGAAGACAGACAGGAAGTGCGGGCGGGGCTACCAGACTAAGAAAACTCTGGGAACAGGAAGAGAATAGCAGAGATGCCAGGGAGATGCCAGTGAGACACAGAGAAAAGGAGTTGAAATGATGATGAGAAAAGGTACTGAGCCACATGGCTGAACAAGATAAGAATCATGGGTAAGTTTAAGAGTTAAGAGTTAGCAAGTTATATGCCTAGGCTATAGGCCAATCAACATAAAATTAATATAAGGCTTTATGTGATCATTTGGTGCTAAGCAGCAGTGGGGCTGGGAATGAGTCTGAACCTCAGGGCTAGGCTGAAAAGTCCATGCTAGAAACATTAGACTACAGTGTGAGCTGTCAGGTTTGCAAGTGTATGGCTCCGGACACTGCTTAAGGAAAAAAGGGCACCTGCTTGTGAGAGCTGAGACCACTTAAGATATGCAAGAGTTAGTGATGTCTTTCACCCTTCAGCACTGACATACATTTTCGACATGACTCTGCTGTTATGGCAGAGACCTTTAACTGTATCTTATGGGTGCAGAGTTTGATGTCACTGCTGAATTTCAAGGAGTCTTGGCTATTTAATTGCAATTAAGTATTTGAAACTAAGCAAAAATAATTTCAAGTTCTTACATATCCACAAATCGCTTGCACATAAAATATACGATGAATGAAATGCAATAAGATATTTAATATCTATCCTGCCCTGTGTTATGAGAATGATTTCTTTCTAAGAAATCTAACTACATGGAAAGAGCAGTTATATGCATATAATTTTTTCTGTTTCCAGATCTTCAGTTATTCTCTCCATAATCCCATCATAGACCCTGCTCATAAATGGATACATCAGAATGCCCCTTCTATACTGTTTTACATGTCAACTTAAATGAGGTTGGAATAAATATCATGTTTCTATTATTAAGAATAAAGTGCTTCCATCTTAACTTTACTTGGCTTTGAACCAAACTGTAGAATTGTGGCTGGTTCAGTATTGAGTTATAGTCCCCTAGAACCATTAAATCTGTGTAAAAACATCTATCCAAGAGGAACTTTCTTTGGAAGGTTAAATTATTTTAAGAGTGTATGGTCTTCATACCATGTAGTGAAGTGCTATCAAATGTCACCCAACAGGCTCTTCTAGACAACAGAATTCAAGTTCCTGTCTACCTTCTGGTCCTGAAATAGAAGTTAAAATATCTAAAGCAGAGACATAACAAAGTACAGTGTTACATCCATCATGTTGAGGCAAAATACAACTTTCATATCTAAAGGAATGAGACACAGGTGATTCTGAGTCAGACATGAGTAGCTGTCTACTGAGAACACAGATTCAGACATCTTCATATAACATGTTCTGACATGAAAGAGGTTTTACAGAAGCTTTTCATTCTCAGAACAAAACGTAGTTAACAGTCAAGGCATTTTGTAAATAGATTGGTCAGAACATAGCTGGGCAAGTTCCAGGAAAGTGTGAAAACCTGTTTTTGGTCTTGCCCTTCTGCATCGGTGCAGGCTGGTGGTGGACCCAGATTCTACTCGAGAGCTGAAAGACCGGTAGATTCAATAGAAAACCTACAATCATTTAGCTATAGGTCTGCAACATTCCAAATCTCCACAATAATGGAGTTCTAACCCACAAGACAACCTTGTAAAAATCTTTAATATTAGTGTGGGTTTTTTTTCTTGGAATCTCTACTTCATACTCTAAAAGTCTTTATCTCTTACCTCTACAACCTCAGTTAGCTGACACATGTGTCCTCGGCCCTGGTAGATAAAGATGCCCATTTTGTTTTGTTTATTTTGTGCAAGGGGCTGTCTCTGTGTACATTCCTATTCTGTGAGCTGAAAGATCCATTGCCCTAGAATGTATGGATCATCACCTATACCACTAACACTGGACCAACAAGCAATACATCAGAGCATTAGACAGTGGTGGGTGGATAGCAGAATAGATACATGGGTAGATGGATGGAATACATGATCTGATGAAGCACTGGAATTCTAAGTCAATGAGGACATTGACAAATCATAGTATCATGTGCTCCATCTCCTTACTCTTCTTTTTGTTAAAAGACAAACATATTGAGACCTTGAGTATATTCTGTAAGATTGGACCTCAACAGTGGACATAGATAACAAAGGTACTGCTGTCTCCCATTGTGTGCCAGACCATGTTTAATACAGCAGTTATCATTCCATGCATTAAAAATATTTTTCAACTCTTATCTTTTTTGTTAAAATACACACACACATACACACAGGGGATGGAGGGAGGGAGAGTGGGAGGGAGGGTGGGAGGGAAGGAGGGAGGGAGGGAAAGAATAAATTTGATGTCCTCTTTAATTGAACCTCAATTTTTTATGTACCGTGTTTTCTTTTATCACTTTTTTTTGTTTTCTCCAGAAGTAATTGATGTTTCTTTCTTGTGGAAGTAATTTTTAGAAATCAGCAATTACCATACACAATTCCTTTGTTAATTGTCCATAGACATTTTCATCAGGCTTTCAGAACCCATGCTGTCCTAATTCAGAGGCTGGACCTGGGACAAGCATTACCTCATCATGCAGAGCACTGCTGTAGGAAACAAACAGGAGAGAAGGAAAAAGCCACACAGAGCAGTGTCCTCATTAAATAGCAAGAGGAAATGCATGGTGCCCATGTAGCCTTTACTGGACTAGATTGAGCAGATGGGGATGGAAACACAAAGCAGATGCTGTGGGGGATTAACAGCATCCAGAAAGACCAAGACCCAGGACAAAGTGGCCTCTAGATCAGGATACAAACTAGACCCAACCCTGGCATGTTTTATCTCTTCCAGGTATTCTAGGGGCTGGGGGAAGTGTATCTGTCAGGTCAGGAGATGATGAGATCATATGTACTAAGCACTTAATGAGCTCAGGTTTAGGGAAAAGAAAGGAAACATCTAGAAGGCCTAAGTGGTCACCAGGGATGTTTCTTTTCTACTTTCCCCAAGGTGTATGAGTCATTCTCAGTGCCTCAAGCCTAGTCCTCCTTCTTGTGCATGACTCTCGTGACAAGCAATCTAGCACCATATGGTGAATTTGCAGATTTATAGTACTAATGGAGAAGCACCTCTCTAATTTACTTAAAGTCATATGCCTGTGTCCATCATTTAGTTAGATTTTTTTCCAAGTCCTGTTTACCAAGTCACCTAAGCCTAGAGCTTGTCTTATGGGAAGCCTCCAGCCTTCCTTCCTGTATGCTTCAACATGAAGAAGAGAGCCATACGCTCTGGATGATGATAGACAAACCTGCATATTTGTAACACATAGTTTCCACTGCTTCCTAAAGACAGCATATAAAAGCCTCTGCAAAGGCACACTCAAGTGTCCTGAGATCCATTCTGGAAAGATATAGATCTCTGCTTGCTGTCAATCATGTGCCTGTGAACACCTGTGATTCCTGTTTTTACATTTTCCCATCAAAGCTATGTCTTGTTTTTCTGGTTGTAGCTCTCTCTGTGACTCATCTAAAGTTCAGTTCTGTCATTTACCCTGTACCTATCTTTTCTAGTTCTGTATCATGTGCAAATGTTGCAAGTGTGCTTTCTGTGCCTTCATCCAAACCATTGAATAGGCATTAGCATGTGATGAAGAACAGGACACTGCCACATGCGATTAGAGATTTCCCCTTTGCTTGACCCCAATTAATTAGTGGAAGTCTTTGAGCAGATTAGTGGAAACAGCTCTGACTGGTTGCACTGTGGTTTCTCTGAGTACACTGGGATATCAGATGGACACTTGAAGCCAGGTGATGCAGGAAGCCAGAGGCCTGAGGCATCTAGTGCTCCAGCTGAGTGATCTCCATCCATGCAGAGATTGCTCATCATTGCCCTGTAGAGATTTGTATCCAGCAAAAGCTGATTAGTGAAATTAAATGAGAAAAGCCATTGCCATCTGTGAAGCTAACTGTGCCCGGTCTTATGATCTGCGGGTGCCTCTTGATGAAGCCCTCATCAGCTTGTTCACAAGTTCTTCTGAATCCTATCAATGTGGAGATTACTGGCCCATCATCTCTGGAATTCACCCCTCTACCAGTTGTAAAATTGAAAAAATATTGGCCTCCTCTACTCCTCTGGCTTTTCTCCCATACTTCAAATTTTTGTTGTGTAAAATAATTCCTCTGTCCTATTGCAAATGCTCTGAGCCATAATTTTCATGGCCTGGGGCTTTTCTCTGTCCCTTTCTTGCACACTCACTTCTATAGGGTACAGAATTATTATCCTAACATGGCCACTGCTCTACCTAATGTATCCTCTCATCAAAAATAAAGGAACAAAATAGTCGTCAATGAGGTATTCCCTCTCTCTGTTCTATCTCCAAAGACGCCTACCCTTTCTTTTTCCTACCCATTCTATGTACATCAATCAGTTCTGTGGTGGTTGATCATAAATTGGAAGATTCCCCCAAAAATATTAAAGTGGGAAAAGTTTAGGGAGTTGTCTTCATCTCAGTTTTATGGAGAACTGAGGTAATGAGCACTAAGTCTCTAAATAGAATAAGCTCCATTACAAGTAAAACTAGAACCTGGAATGCAGAGGTAATGAATACTCAAGTTATACCCTTAAAACATGGGTCCATAAAAGAGTAAAAAAAAAATCATGAAATATATGGTTGGGAATGTCCTCTTTTTTTTTTCTGTGGGTTATATAAAAACATATGAAAATAACCAATTAAATATTAATTACACTGGTTATTCTTAAATGAGATATAGTTGAGTGGGTAATAATAAAAAAAAAACTGTCAAAACACACAAGACAAATGGGATGTGCATGTTCTTTTTGTGCTTGGACATGAATCTCAGAGGGACCTAGATGGGGCGTGTTTGTCATGCCAGCTATTTTTCCAAGTCCCTGATTTGTTTGGATTATCTTCGGGTAAGCAGTCCGGTTCCTATTCTCCTGGCAAAGCACCTGTAAACCGAGGCGGAAGCTGAGGAGGAGTGCAATGGGTGGGGTGGGCTATGCTTTCAACATGACTTCAGCCTGCTGTAATGCAAGCTCTGAGCTCCTGGGTCCACACATATTTGAATGGGGTGTGTGGTTGATTTATTAAAGCTATTTGGGTCAAGCAATCCGAGCTCTTCATTCCCTTAGAATCTGAGAAGAGGCTCTTTAGAGATGCCTTAAATGTAAGATATTCATTAGCAGCTGACAATAGTAACATGAATCCATTCAAAGTTTAAAATACCTGAATAAGACTAATGTGGTTGAGAAACCTAGTGCCTAGAAGCGACCATTCATTTACACTCTATTATGCACTGTAATGTAATCAAGAGAGAGTAAAGACAAGGCAATTTTCTCATTTTTCTTTAAGGTCTGAAATGTAATTACAGAAAAAGCAATTGACTTAAAGTAGCTGTCCCCTTTCCATTTGCAGTTATGTTCTAAAGCAAGTCAGGGAGATACCTGGTGTGCATGAGAAACAGTGCAGGGGACACCACATGTCTTTCCTGGCACTGTGACCAGGTCACAGAGGAAGACCCACACCCATGCTTCTCACTATGAAGTCGATAGGCCAGTGGCCTCAGGTGGAAGAGGGAGACTCAGTTCCATTGTCTCAAAACCCTTCATTTAGGCTCCATGATCCTGTTTTTAGCTGTCCTCCAGATGGCCCTACACTATGCCACAGTTTGCAGACCAGCCAGAACACACCTGTCAAGAAGGAAGACACAGCGTTTATGTTGAAACACCTTGCTCAAAGTCAAGGGCAAGCTCATGCCCTGTGAACATTGAAGGATAAGTAGAGATGGTAGGAGCTAATGTCTACACGTGCCAATGACAAGTTCAACAAGTTAGGGATCCACATGAGGCAGACAATAAAGTCTTATTAACAGCATCCTGTGCAAAAGGAGAATACCTGGGGTGATAATGCAGTTAGTAAGATTTGGGTGAGTCATTAAAGGTGGCACTGAACATGAGCTGTCTGAATCATTAAAGGTCTTCTAAATAAAGGACGTGTTTTTCTTTTTTACTCATGCCATATTGTCAAGCCATCCGTCAGCGAGGCTCTTAGCAGTTGATGTTGCACCCATTACACACCTGAGTTCAAATATACAAGTAGGTTTTGTCTTCTACTTAAAAAGCCTTTTCAAATGCCTTGGTGAAAAAAATTAGTAAACAGAGGGCAGATAGAAGGCCAATGATAGGTGAATGGAAGACAAAAACTCGCAGGCTTTCCTTGTGGGTTTGTTCAAAATAATTGTTGGCTAAAGGCAGATGGGTGGAATAAAGAAGCCAGCTCCATGTTCTACTCTCACATTGCCACCTTGTTATAAATTCTTTTCCAGGAAGAACATGTACAAGGCAGCAGAAGGTTGTCCTACCACTTTTGTGGGTCCATAGTTGATCATGGAGTTCTCAAGAGGTTATTCTTCAACTGTGTTGGAAGTTCTATAAACCCTATTGGTATCCTATGATCACCTTCTCCACATTTACCATCACTAAAATATGTATTTCAAATAAGTAATAAGGCTATTTCATTTATACTTTTTTATTTATGTGTGTGTGTGTGTGTACATTCGCATGATATGCCCTTGTACATGGGGTGGTCCAAGGACAACTTGGAAGAGGTGGTTTCCTCCTTTGACCATGTGCATCCCTGGGGTTGAACTCAGCTCATCAGGCTTGGCAGGAAGCACTTCACATATTGAGACAACTCACCAGACCAAGGACATGGATTTTAAGGGTGGGGTTGGTAGCACATGCACCTGCAATTGCAGCATTTAAGAGAGTGGGGCAGTTCAGAGAAGCCAGTCAATCACAGGAGGAGACAGTGTGTTTCTTTCAGAGGCCACTTCTCCAGCTAGGACAGGACACAAACTTCTGAACAGAAGGAGCAGGAAGCAGCATCCTTACTGATTTACTGCAGAGCCACTGCACAGTTATAGATGTGGTCACCACTCTCCTTTCTTACCATCTTCCCTGTGGATGACACAAGTGAACAAGGTGTACTAACCCTTATTCTGTTTCTTTTTCTATTTCAGTGCCTCTTACAGACTTTCACACTCAGAGAGAACTTATTCCAACACATGACCCAAGCTTTATTGCCTGCCAAAGTTAGGATCAGTCCACCTAAAAACCTGTTAAGATCACATTTGAAGAGCAGAGCATGAAACCAAATGTGGTCTTCCTCTTTTTATTTTTATTTTTTAAAGTCCACTAATAAGTGAGTACATTTCTGCTTCTCTTTCTGGGATTGTGATACCTTGCTCAGGAGGATAAACTCCCTTCCTCTTCTTGCCTTTCAATTTCTAGTTTTATTGAATTAGGTCTTCCCTTTTTTTAATTTGGTTAAGAATTTACCAATTGTGTTTAATCCTTAAAAATAAATAAATTAGAAAAAAAGAAAGCAAATGTGGTGGTTGATGCAGGTGCATCTTGACAAAACCATGGAGATGGAAGTTAGTCTCGTCTGAGTGCCCTCTGGGTGACATTAACATCTGGAGACTGAAAACACAGACATCATCCAGAGAGAGGCCTGATCTGATCACAGAGCTAAGTGAGAGAGAATTCCCTATGAATTCTGACTGTCTTCAAATTTGGGGGGGGGGCGGTTAGTCATTCTTCTCTTGCCTGTGATATGCTCACAGACTGAAACATAGGTAGCATATGAGGAGCATATGTAGCACCTCACCTGACTAGGAGTGTGCAATTAATTGTCCCAACTAATATTGTAACAGTGACCCTCTTAAGCCCAACTCAGATAATGTAACATTGGTATAGGTCGTTCAGCTTTCCACTATTTGACCCTCACTGTCCTGTGCTCACTGCAAATCTAGAATGGTCCACTTTAAAAGGGCAGAAGCCCAAGCTATCCCTCATTATTAATTTGCTTGTCATTTTTAAATGAACTGAGATTATTGCTCACAGGAATGGAATTTTCCCCAAGGCTACATGTTCTGAAGCCACATAATAGCATCCAGGTCACTCTCAGCATGGGGCAGGTGTATCAGTACTGGAGTGGGCTGCCCTGGGCTCTTCTGAGTTCCCCATTCCAGGGCTCTTCTTGTGAATCCCTTTCCTCTTTCTGATGGGCGGACTCACATGGAGCAGCATGCATGGCTCAATGAGCTGAACGCTCTTGAGTGGGTTTTTCCAATTAATTTATAGTGAACATTTTAATATGCTGTGACTTATGAGTCATTCCTTTGAAGTCGCTGGAGTTTCCTTTTGATTTGGGTTTTCTAAGTTGATGGCTATAAGCTGGAACTTATAGTATTTATAACTAATATATTTGTGTACGCATTTGATTTGTCATCAAGCAAACTGTTTAGTCTGAGAATCCTCTTGCACAAACTATTACAGTGCAATGAAGTTTCTTACAACCTGGCCTGAGGCTGGGAAACGTCTCTTCATGACTGACTCATTGATGGAGCCTATAAATGACAGCTGGAGTTTTACAGATGGTGGATGTTGTCACCAGCCTCCCTCTATTCTGCAGATGAACTCACTGAAGTGAGCATGTATTTTCCTGTCTGGTGAGCACAATAGTGCTCCAGTTGATTCTGGGTGAGAAGACAGTGGGTGATTCCCTCTGGCCCCACTACAGCACAGGAGCAGATTCTCTACCACTGAGTGTGAGTTCTTTGCAAAAGCCCTGGGTTGGTACACTTCATTCTCAAAGAAGCGGAGTCATTTGCAAACAGATTCAAGAAGCAGCTAAGATGAAGTGGCTTTTGTTTTCCTTTATAATATTTTTCACCTAAATACTTTGAAAACTCAACCATGTTCTCACCTTTCTCAAACCAAAAAAAAAAAAAAAAAAGTCACACAGCCTTGCAGCAAAATATAAATTCTGGTTTTCTTAACTTAATTCAATGAATGAGTGTTTTCAAGAGGTCATGAAGAATTATGATAGTTATTTCTGTATTTACTGAATCTCTCCCTGTCTTATTATATGCGAGATAGTCCATAAATTCCGTCGAGTTAGCACTAGGCTCCTACAAAGTCTCATCCAACAACCAGAGTAAAAGTCAACTTGGAGTTTGGCCTTCAGGTGATATCTAGAACCGAATTACCTCACCCTGCTGATACTGTCCAGAACACAGTCACAATAAATTCGAGTCTCTGACTATAAGATGAGGCTACACAGTTGACAGTGTTCAATCCAACGACTATGAACTTATAGATGTAAATTCACTAGGTTTCTTTACGTAAAGCTCAACCTGGAAGAGCATGTTACCCAGGGCTCCCCCAAGCAGTTTTCATGTTGATATATGTATCACCTTTGAAGTCACGAAGCCTTAGATGATCAGAACAGCATATGTCCCCACAGTACTGCAGAGAGAAAACCTATCTACTCCTCAAGAACACATTTTATGCTTTATGTGAGACAGTAAGATAGTAAGCATCCATGCAATTGAGTGTATTGCCATTAACAATGCCTTCCCACTGTGCTAACTCTCTAGCCTGAGATGTGTTCACGTCTAATACCATCCCTTCCAAAAGCAACTGCCATCAGACACATTTAAAGACAATACCATAAGCAGTGTAGTTAGTGGGGGTCATGGAGAAATGAAACCAAATTTGCTTAGGTGCTGAGTATGATCTTCTAGTTATATATGATAAATGTGTGGTGTCTAAATTTTATACTCATTAATGTGGGGTAGTGCCAAGGCATGCTATCACTTTCATATTTATGAATAACTTAAAATAGACAAGTGGATACAACACACAGCTGCATGTGTTTCTCATGTAACCAGTTGTGTTTCCAACAGTTGGGAAGGGGGAATCTGAACCCTTGGAGGCACTAGAGCTTCACTAGGATTTTCCTACAGAAAGTGCCTCATTAAGTGAACCTCGTGCTAATTTTCCCCGGAAAAGAATGGACGGAGGAGCAAATGGACACAGATCAGCTTTGGGTAACAGTTCTGTCTTCAAGTCTCTGAGTCTTCAACACAATTGCACAAAAGATGTTTCTTTTTGAATATACTTAAAACTGCTTGAGTATAAGTACCTTGCGTTTATAATTAAATAAAATCTCTTGCAAACTGGGGCTGAAGAGATGATGTTTCAGCAACTCAGAGTGTATACTGTTAACAGCACCCACATTTAGTGGCTTACAACAGGCTGTAACTCCAGCTCCAGGGAATCTGATGCTGTCTTTTTCGTCCACAGTCACCCATACTCAACATGCACATGCCTATACACAGACACATCACAAAAAATAAAAATAAATCTTAAAAAGATCTCAAGAAAGACAATAATAAGTATTAGAATTCTCATCACTAAGAATGGGCTCTATTTCTAATAGTGACAAGCTAGCCCTGCATACTCTTTTAGAAGGTTTTTTTAACCACTTGAGAAAAGTACCTCCACACACATAATAAAACAGGAGCTGAATGTAACATCAAGAACACAAGCCAGAGATGAAGTTCTAATCTTTTATTTGTTATTAGTGTGAAGTAAGTTGAAAGTTTAGGACTGATTTTCTTTATCTCCCTGATAGAAAGAGTAAAACATTCAGGAGAAAATAAGCCTAGTGAGAAGAATAATCAAATAAATATAACAAATAACCAAAGGTGTTTAACTGAATAACCCAGCAAACCTCTAAAATAAAAATGGAATAAATTATCACACTCATTTAAACGATAATTCTAAACATAAGTGGTCTTAGTTCCTTAGTTTAGAAGCATGAGCTTAGTGGATTTAAAATAGTCCCAGCGTCCAGTAGGCTGTAAGAAAAGGAAATCCATCTACCACGTCTTCCTTGACCATCCTGCAAGTTCTAGGCCAGCCTGAATTATTAATGAGACCACTGTCAAGCAAATAATCATACAAAACCAAAACCAACTGTGTTCTGGGTAGAAGGAATGTACCTCACTAGCAAAGACATAAACAGACAGGAAGGAAAAGGTAGAGATGCTGTCCCAAGCAAATACAATGAGAAAGCAAGCTTCTGTTGCTGAACTCATAAGAGATACAGCAAATTGCAAGCCAAAAGGAGTCAGGATTGGAAAAAAGGCACTGCAAACTAATAAAGGGAAAAATTTATCAAGATGTGGTGTGTGTCTGTGTGTGTGTCTGTGTCTGTGTCTGTGTCTCTGTGTGTCTATGTGTGATGCTGTTGTAATCAACATAAAGACAGTGCTTTCTACCCAACAGAAAATAACTTGTAAAATCCTTATTTCTCTTCTTCCTTATAAATCTAGCAAAATTTTTGTATGACAAATACTTGGAATGAGAAAAGATACAAAATTATTAAGGTACTATATTTTGTATTAGAAAAAACTAAATTAATGATGGTTCCTGCCTGGATAATTTTTCTATTGAAATCCATCTACTTTATTTTACAAATTACACTTGGTCCTCACTGGTAAGTCTTGTCACCTCTTGTGTTTTTCACTACATGTCCAAAATGTTAGGTGAGGTTCTTCCAGTGTTTACATGTCTGAACTCTGCATCGTTTCTTGTAACCCTGCTCTCTCTTGTCTCTTCAGCAGGCCTCTGCACAGCTTTGGGGAATGTGTCCATGGATATTCTAGAGTTCCTACTCCATATAAATTTTGACAAGCCAACCTTCCCAAATGCCAAACTCCAATGTCTCAGCTCAGCAACATGACCACATGGCATACTTCTACCTCCTAAAGCCTCCATAGCCTGCATATCAGGCTGAATCCAGGTCATTATCTCTGTTCAGATTCTTTCCAGAATCTGCATCCTGTCCTGTGTGATGCCCAGTGCCCCAGACCCTTTGGTTCACATGTTCTGATGAGTTTTATGGGTTTTCTTAACTGGAAAGAGAGATTAAAGATGTGTTCTGAGCTGAAGCAGAGAAGTCTCATCATCTAGACCTAGACTCCTACGGCAGCTTCTATCTTCTGGCTCCATTTGCTCCTCTTCCCACCATCGAAGATCACCCTTGGAGTATCAGTGGGAGCCATCCTGGCTGGGGGGTGTAAAGATGTTCCCACCACTCAAAACCTTTTCTCAGCCTTCCAGAGGAAATGCTTCAAGCCTTTATCTGACCTGTCAGCACAGTGTTGTCTCTAACTGTTCCTTGATTGTTTTTTCTTCCCTTTTCTGTTAAGATACATCTTTTCTATGCCATATATACAAGCCTGGGTTCCTGGTTCTGCTCCCACTGCACTTTCTTCTTAATTTCATGCCCACTTTTTTTTTTTTTTTTTTTTTTTTTTTTTTTTTTTTTTTTTTTTTTTTTTTTTTTTTTTTTTTTTTTTTTTTTTTTTTTTTTTTTTTTTACTTCTTTGGACTTTTCATTTCTAGCCCCACCCTTTGGTCTGACACCCATCTAGTAATGTTTTTTCCACATCTACTTTACACTGGAACCTGAGACCTTTCTGGCCATTTCCTGTATGCACATCTTCATGAAACCTGCCAGGCACTTACACATAGTCTCCTTGTCATGTTTACCTGCCGGCCACTTGCTTCTCATGCTTAGCAGCAGGTGTGCATAATTAAGGTTTGAAATTTTGGATTTTGGTCACTTTAGAACACTTATGTATAAGAGACATGTCCTGAACATAGTTTTAGTATACACTGGGAGAATAAAGGATGCCAGCCTTTATTCTCATTGTAGCAAGAAGTTAGAAGGGGATTTTCAAGTTCCCATCCCTAAGTGAGGACTTGTGTACAGTTGATGGCATCTAGGAAAGAGAGAGAGGGAGTTAGTTTTCAATGAGGATATATTTTCTGATAGGTCGACCAAGTCCCAGTGGATAGTCACACACCTAAGTATAATAGCATGAGGCAAATTTATGTGTTATTTAAAAAGTAGGAGAAGACACAAATTTAGGAGTGTACGAAGGTGACTGAATCTAGGAGGCATTGGAAATAGAGGAAGTATATATGATCAAAATGAATTATATGGAATTCTCAAAAATTAATAAAAACTTTATGACCCAATAATGAATACAGATTTTGAGCATTTCATATGCTTGATGGATAATGCTTTCAAGACATAACCGGTAATAATCCTTATAATTATTCATCATAATACCCACAATGAGATTTAAATTATCTTCTTAAAATACCATTACAGAATTAATCACAAAAGATGACTTTTTATCTTGCAAAAAATTACACTTTGTAATTCCCTCTGTTCTGAACAGATTACAAAAATTCTAGCTCATTTTACTGAACAATTTTTTTTTAAATTAAGCTAAAATATCTGGTGTCATCAACTGTGGCACAATTAAATCAGCAGAATCCATGAGGCTTTGCAAGCTTACACTATTTTATTCACTCACTTTGACCTACCCACGTTCCTTTTTTTTTTTTTTTAATTTATCAAATCTGTCCTACTTCTGATCCTTTTGAGCAAACTCACACAATTACACAAATGTTTCTAAAGCCTCAGAGGGTCCTCCTGGTTTGAAGATGATGGTTAAATGTCCTTTCTACCAGTGACTCCGAGTACCTTGCTTAACCTCAAGTAACTTCTTTCTTCCTCTGTTTTTAATTTCTTTGCCCTATGATACAAAGCTTGCTTTTAGATGTAGGACCATTGGATTGATATAACTGTGGCACTAGCAGTCAACTGGCTTTCTCTTCTTTCTCCCTGCCCCAATACCAGTGACCATGTGGTGATCTCAGCTTTCCCAGAGATCAGTTCACTCTTCCCTGAACACCCACAAATCCAGGGCAACAGTGGCTGCCTGCTAATGCCCGATCTACAGATGCTTACATTCCTTCTTTGCCTTCTAGCTCCTCCCACTCACCTGTATAATAATCTTCCTGCAACACTTTCTCCATAACAAGAAAGATGACAGATCAATTGGTAGATATAAAAGGAAAATAATAGGAATGTATAAGTGAGAGAGATGAGTAAGGAGAGCCATGCAAATGTTTATTGTGGCACCTGACTTAGGTTCTCCACAGCAAATCCTAAATCAATGTCTAGTGCTGTGCTAGAATGAAGGTGTATTAATGCTTCTATGACCCTACCCTCTCACATTCCCCACATTGGTCAGTTTCCTAGCAACCATCATGTACTGCTCTTTGGGAGTTCCTGGGACACCTGCTAGGCCATGATGTAAAGACTTTTTGCCATTCCTATCACACAAGTACTAACTCCCCAAATGAAAAGTCTTGCAAAGGAAATAACTTAGCATTTACTAAGAAATTTATTCTGTTTACATGTTGATGTCTTGTCTTCTTCAGCAACAATTTATACTTCAGACCCTTGGCTTCCTTACCAGTCACCTCTCCCAAATACAGAAAAAGTAAATTACTTGATGGAAGACCAAAAGCTTCCTTTTTTTCTTTTTCTCTCTGCTCTGGTTGGAAGTATGTCTGAAATGAGGGATGTTCTCTGATCTTTTGTATTAAAAGTGTTTGTGGGCCAAAGGCTGGTTGTTAGTTCATCACATTGGGGAGGAGACTAACTCAGGGCTGATGAACTTCTTCCCAGAGGTGGGGGCTACTGTGTGTAAATGCCTTATTTTTCATGGAGGTAGCTATTTTGTCTTCAATCTCATTTACTTTCCCACTAGTTCTTAATCTATTCCATGTGTTGGGCAGGGACAGCATCCACCCACTCTCAGAAACCTGTAATAGCAGCCAGTAGCAGCATTTTACAGTGCATCCTTCATGCCTTCAGGTTTCAATCCCTACATTTATTTCTGTTAATGTCACTCAAAGGAGTTATAAAAGATTTGAGTCTTTCCCAAGGAGAAATGGGTGGCTCTACTTTTGGCCAGGTGACTCTAAAGCTCCTCTGGTGGAATATTCATGTGAGAATGTAATACACCACCATGTTATTCAGATCTGTTATGCTCACATGGTAACATGCAGCACCTTTGTCTTAGATCCTAAAGCACCACAGAGTAACTGACCAGTTCTCATCTCTGCTACAGGGTGGTGATCAGCCTCAGTGACACAAACCCTTTCAAATTTTTCCTGGAATATTTATTTTGTATTAAAAATATTTCATATTCTTTATCTTTGTCTTTAGACAGCTAAAAAGGACTCTGCATAAACCATCATAGCATGAAGAAAATTACAAATATGAAAGAGAATGTAGCTCATCAGTCAGAGGTCTTAGATGAAGAAAGACCAGAGACTTAGGTCGAATAATAAAGGACAGTGAAAGAAAATCCTGGTCCTGAGACCAGAGTCAAAGAAACAAACCCTGCCCCTAATTAATTCAAAAATTGAAAGCCAGCTATTCCCAGAGCACAAAAACAGTCAATTGCAGAGCTTGTCCCAAGCTCAAGAATTGAAATTATCCCATCCCCATCCTGAAAATCTTCACATTGAAAAGCTCCACCCCTAAGAAGTCCTATATAAGCCCTGTACTTGTTCAGTTTGGGGCTACCCTTTTGCAGAGTCAGTCACTCTCTTGGATTCTTCCCTCCAAATAAATCTCTTGATTGAGATTTGTTGTAATGACTTTCTTTCAGCTGAGCAGAATAGAGCAAAGATGTAACACCTTTTGCCAGAGCAGAGCAGAGGTGTGTAATGGTTCTCACCATAGAGGAGTAGAGTAGAACAGGAGCAGGCAGGACTATATCACTTTGGCTGGGAAAACTTCCCCTTGCTGGAGCAAAGTGTTACACTCTAGAAAACTGAACAAAACTGTAACATTTCTCTGTAGCAGAACTAGCAGAGCTGCAACAACCTTGTTAGGAAAATCTTCCCCTGCTGGGGCAGAGTTACATTTGCATTAGAAAAATCTTTCCCAGAGGAAGCACTGTAACACTTAGCTGGAAACCATCCCCCATGGGAACAGAGCTGTAACACTGCTGCTGGGATACTTTTCACTTCAGAGTTATAACACATACAGATATTCCTTGGCTTCTCACTGCCATGATACATTTTTCTTTCACAGATGTAACACTTAAACCTTGTATATCATCTCTCTGTCTCAATGATCTAGCCCAGTGGCATCACCCTTGGAGGATAAAAAATACTGTAAATGCACAGCAAGTTAAGGAGTATTTTGACTGAGAAGAAATCTGTTGACCTGTCAAATAGAAAGATCACCTGTGTTAGTTTCAAAAAGTTCAGCCAGACAAATGGCCTTTGCCTCGTTAATTTTAGATTAGATAAAAAACTTATGTACAGAATATAAGATAAATCTAATGTCAGAGCAATCACTTAAAACCATTTAACTTCAGGAAAATGGCCCTTGGTGTGACAAACATACTTTGAAATCCCTAGAACCATTAATGCATGTAGCTTAAGTAAGGTTTTGACAGACGTAATAATTGAGGCTTTTGAATTTAGAAGAAATTATTATGGACTGAGTAGACCCCAAATGTAATCACACCTGCCCTTGGAGGGGAAAGAGAATTACATGTAGAAAGGAGAGGCAGGAGGCTGTAATTGCAGATCACAGCAAAGTAGCCACAGACATGGACCTTCATAAACAGGCCACCTGGACAAGACCTGAATTCCTCCTTTAGCCTCTGGAGATAGCAGCCGTGTTGTCAGCTTCCTGGTAGTGAAATCTGACTTTGGTTTTCTGGTTCACATAACAGAGGAAGTCCACTGTGGGCTGTATTAAATCACTGAACCTATAAAAACTTAATGATGCAGCAGGATGAAGCCAACATAAAAAATATGCATTTTATTTATTTTCCCAGGATAAAAGCACTCCACTGTTCTCTTTGGTTTTTTGTTTGTTTGTTTGTTTGTTTTGTTTTTGTTTTTGTTTTGTTTTGTGTTTTGTTTTTTGTTTTTTGAGACCCACTGCAGTGTCCTTGGTGCTAAGTGGGCATCTGTACACACAGTGTGTTCTGTCACCCAGATTGCATTCTGCAGACTTGAGAGTCTGGCCTGTCTAAAGCATGTGCTGAAAATAAAATGAATTTTGTTTTACTGTAGCAAAATAAATAAAATTGTCTAAAACATGTTAACAATCTCAGTCAAATTGATATAAGCTGTAGTCAAGTGGGAAAAGGGAATCTTAATAAAAAAAGTATATCACCTGATTGACCATGAGCAAAGCTGTATTGCATTTTGTTTTGGTGTAGCAAAATAAAAAAAAAAATTGTTTAAAATATACTGGTTAGTCTCAGTCAAGTAGAAAAAAAAACTATTCAGTTGGGAAAAGGGAACCTTATGTTTTTGGTTGGTAATACAATTTAGATAGAAAGTAAATTAGGTACAAATACCTCTGACTCACCAAAATAGAATAAATAATGAAATATTTTCTCTGAATTTGGCAAATGTTAATGCACTAGACATTATGGATGTAATTATTGTCTGTATATATTGTATATGGTTATTGTACTTATTGCATATATTTTTTAATATATTAGGTACACCCCTTTTATTTTTGACAAGAGGGGGAAATGTGGTGATATATTGTGTGGGTTCTAAATAAGTAAAGTCTTCCTTATGATCAAAAGACAGAACCAGCCACAGAGTTTGTCATAGAAGTCAGGCAGTGGTGACACACCTTTAGTCCTAGCACTCAGGAGACAGAGGCAGAAGAGAGATCTGTCTGGATCTCTGTGAGTTTAAAGCCAAATAGAACCAGGGAGTGGTGTCACACACCTTTAATTCCAGCATGTGAAATCTCACGCCTCTGCTCCAGTACTTGGGAAACACACACACACTTTAATCCTAACACTAGGGAAGATGTGATATGGCTGAGCAGAGAAAGGAATGCAAGGCAGAAGAAGCTAGTGTTTGTTCCTTCAAATTCTGTCTGCTCTTGCCTTTACCTTGCCTACGCACTTGGAGGATTTATGGAAACACCCTTTCCACTAAGGACGTGGCTAGATGAGAAGTAGTTGTGGCTTATTTCTCCCTCTAATCTTTCAGCTTTTCCCCAATAACTTCTCCAGTCCATTATCATAGTTATGAGATTCAATATTAATATTTTTTAAAGATCCATTTTTCCAGGGGTGTTGATCTTGCCTTTAATGGCCTAATTTTATGAATTAGAATTTTCAAAAGCCAGAGATTCAATTATTATTTGTGTAGATTCTGAATTTGGTATCATTATATTTACTGCTGAGGTCAATCTTTGTAAGAAATTAGTAAAGGTTTCTATTGAACCTCCAATCACTTTTATAAATGACTCATTGTTTCCCTCCTTCAATTCTATGCCAAGCATTTAAGGCTGCTATTTAATGTAAAGCCAGGATGTGGTCATCATATAAAAATTGTCTTTCTACAATAGTATAATCTCCCTCCCCAAAGAGTTGGTCTTTGGATATTTCAATACCTCTAGTTCTATTGTGTTGTTCAATGGTCTTAGCCATTGAACTTTCTACCAGTTTCTCCATTGTAGAGAACCAGCCTCCAAAACTGCTGTAACCAAATATGTCCAGTCTTTAGGGATAATTCTATTACAAATTGACTATGAGATTAACATCTGCTTCACAAAAGGTGGTACATGCCATATAAGATTATTGCTTCCTTGAATCTCCTCAAATCTAACATTTGCATAGGAGTCTATTCAGCAATTATTCAGCCATGTAAATATCTATGATTTAGCAGTTTTTGCAAGGTTACTGGATAAATTAAGATTGGCTATTTAAAAGACTTTGGCTGTTTCTCTATAACCTTATAAGGCAATGTTGATATTGGTTCTCAATGAAATACCTCTGTCTTGCTCTGAATATCTCTATAGTCTGTTCTAACAAGATTTTATAAGACTTTCATTTGGCATTTATATTAACCAATTTTTAATGATAAAACAGAAATATCAAAGAAATAATATTTATAATAGATATTATGTTAATTCCATCTACATTATCTTTTTATTTAATTGTACTACTGTTTGACTATTTAGTGTATTATCAAGTAGAGACAAAACTCCTTCCATTGTAACAGTGTTTCCCATTTTTTAATGTGGGGGGAAAAAAACCTCTCTGTTGTCTTAAACAAATTTACCCTTTTAAGAAATCTGAATTGTCCCTTTTTTCTCTGTTCCTTCCTCTTCTTCTTCCTTTCTTTCTTCTCCCCTTGCCTCCCTCTCCAGATATCCAAACACTTCCTAAATAAAATTCTAAATGGTAGAAAAAGAAAGAAATCTGAATTAACTCACCAAGTTGGCTAACGATGATGATTCAGATGACGGTGAAGTAAAGAAGCTACCTAGTGTGGCAGCAGCCCAAGGTTGAGGTTCAGAAAAAGAAACAACCCACTAAGAGAGAGAACGTGACAAAAAGCAAGCTGTTTGTGTAAGGAAAAGTGTGAAAGCAGCTAGCTCCTGATAATTTTTTAGTCTGAAAAGTAGTGACTCTGGTCATATGTAGCTCTGGCCTGTACCAATGGCTAAAAAACCATAGGCAAGTGGCTTTTTCATAAACTTGGGCCTCATATGGGTGTTGGGTGGTGCATAAATTCTAATTTGTCCTTTAATTAAAAACCCAGAGCCAGATATTGAGCCAAATACTCAAAGATCAGAGAGACAGAGAAACAAGCCATAGTCACTTCTCACCTAGCCAGCTTCTTAACGGAAAGGGGTAGATCCTGTCTACAAAAATCCTCGAATTAAATAGGGGAAGTAAAGAGAAGCCCAGGTCAAAATGGAAGGACCTGTTTTATATTCTTTTTCTGCCCAGCCATATCACTTCCTTTCTAGTACTAGGATTAAAGGTATGTGTGTTTCCCAAGTACTGTGAGCAGAGGCATGGGATCCCAAGTGATGAAATAACAGTGCTACCAACACCTGGCTGTGTTTCGCCTTGAACTCACAGAGATCTAAACTAATCTCTGCCTCTGCCTCTGCCTCCCAAGTGCTAGGATTAAAGGCATGTAGCCCCCACTGCCTGACCTCTATGTCTAACCCTGTGGCTGACTCTGTCCTCTGATCTTCAGTTAATCTTTATTAGATGTACAATATATCACCACAAAAATATATCACCTAACTGGTCATAAGCAAACCTATGGTGCCTTTTCCTAATTAGAAAACTGATTTGGGAGGAAATAGTTCATTGTGTGTATGTAATGCCACTTCTGGGTAGGTGGTCTAGGATGTATAAGAAAGTAGGATGTATAGAATGTAGCTGAGTAAGCTCCATTCCTCAATGGATACTGCTTCAATTTCTACCTTCAGACTCTTGCTCTGCCTGTATCTTTGCCATGACTTCCTTTAATGATAGGCTGTAATGTGAAGTGTCAGCTGAATAAAACTTATTCTCTCCATATTGATTTATGTCATGATGTTTTCTCATAGGATTAGAAACCCTAACAATGATAATGCAAGGGTTTTAAATTTTATTTTAAAAATCAGTAATTATTTTTAAAATTCCAATATTTATAGGTCATATATATATCTATGTATGTATGTATACATATATATATATATATATAGTTGTACATGAAGTTATGAAGTTGTATGTAAGTTGTTGTGGAAATTCTTGAGAAAATTGTAAAATGATACAATTTATCCTTTAATGTAAATTTTTAATTAACTACTTTAATTCTACTTATATCACATTCTCAGAAAAACATATGACACCCCATAAAAATAAAGCGAAAGAAGAGGTAAATTTTTCTTCCCCTGTGCAGTTACTCTTGAGACAGTTTTCCTCTGTTAATCAACTGCTAATGCATACAGTGTGCTGGACGCCTTACTGACAAAGGAAATGACTTTTTTCTGTTCTGACAACTGATAAGCGTACGATAACAGCATCAGCAGGCTGGGTGTCTGGTGAGAGCATCCTGCCCTGTTCTCTCCTCTCTGTCACAAAGGCACAAATGACATTCCTTGGGGTGATCACACAGCCTGAGAGTTAAGATCAAAACAGGTGACTGGAGGAGTAGGCACAGAAGTAACCCCATAGGAAAATATAGTGCTATTCTTATATCTAAGTGGTATCTGACAGGTTTCCTTCAGTATTAAATACTGAGAGTGTAAATGGTTATATAAGCTGCCTGGCATTTATTTTTAACAAACCTGTGCAAGAAATGAACAAATGACCAAAATGTGCTAAGAAAAGTTACCATGAAAAAAGAAATAGGCTAGCAATGAAGTTGAAAAAGCTACAATGTGAAATCAATTGTGCAAACAATAGCCACTGAACTTGAGATTGTGTGCTCGGGAAAACACATGAGCAAATCAACCAAAAAACAAACAAACAAAACAAAAGCCACTGGAAACCAGGAAAGCTTTAGTGAGGTAAATATAAACTAAATCAATTTTTACAAGTCAATGTTTTCTTCTCATCTATTATTATAAGCAGCTAGGATGTCAAATAAAATGTCTTTAGTTCACAATTCAACCACAATACAAATTGTACTGAATCATTTTTGACAATTTTCTATCTATAAAACTTTTCTTAGAAAGTATAAAAAGAAAGTTTTTGTGGTCGATGTAAAATAAATTAAAAAAATGATTAATAAATTCTCAGTGATATGATTTTTAAAAGCTCCATTTCTTTATTTTTGATATTATAATATAATTACATTCTTTTTCCCTTCCCTTTCCTCTCTTCAAATCTTCCAAAATATTCCTCTTTTTAAAATGTATGACCCTTTTTAAATTAATGGTTGTTACATATTCAGTTCTACTGTAGGAGAAAATGCAGGCAATATCTAGTGGCCCAGTTCACTTCTACCAGAGGAGAATGGGACATTTACCCCTGGAATCAGAACAGTACATTCTTAAGTAGCATGAGTAGCTGGCCTGAAGATAAGTCTACACTAGTCACATCTCTGTTATTGTGTTTCTTCCACATAGAGAGCTTGGTGGTATGGGGCTCACTGTCCAATCAGATGTAATGTGCTAACCAATCACTGCCCATAGGTTTCCACTAGATAAGGGGTTGTTTCCTTTCAATAAAGCAGGCTCTAGAAGCCTTCTCTAGTGATTTAGCTCCTCTGCTTTTAAAAACCCACAGGCATTACTGTATTGTCAGGAGATACCCTGGTAAGGACATTGATCTATAACACAACTCCTACATGAAGGCTCTGAGATCCTTGTGGAAAAGGGAGTGGAAAGATTGTAAGAGCCACAGGAACAGGAAATTTGCAGGGAGATTATAATTTGGTAATTTCAGAAGCTAGACCCATAATATCTCATCAGTGCGACAAGATTTTTGAACCATATCTTCTCTGATATGTACTGCTACACAGTGAAACGGCCACGTATGCTTCCTCCACTGGATTTAGTACCCTCACATACAATTGATACTGATGTGTGACAATAATTCTTTTCATACCTGAGGACATGTTGAGAGAGGGTGTCTAATTTGAATCTTGGAAAATACTGATTTCTCCTGGTTTTGTTTTTCCTGGCCTAGAAAGCTTCCTTGGCCTTATTTCTCTGTGCTGTAGATTTAGGGCTTCATGTTAATCCCACCCCCATTGATACTTCCAGCCTTGAACAGGATTCTGCCTTTCATACCTTCAAAGTTCTAGAGTGACTGCTCCGTTTCCTTTTATAGCAGGCCTTTGGCATCCTATTTCCTATAAATGCCATGTCTGTGTTTTACAGGATTCTAAGAAGGTTTAAGAAAGCATTTGGACCAAGAAAAGTCTACTGACTGAGAGTTGGACAGGCCTCGAGTAAGGTTGTGGGAGCCAAAAGAAAGTCCAGGAATGATCAGTGGGGTGTTTAACTGTGTAGACTGGCAGATGGGGGAGACAGCTTTCTGCCTGCAGACTGGATCTCAATTCTGAAGCACTCTGGACTGCCAGGAAGTGTCATCACTCAGCTTCCTAAAGAAGGCATGAACTGGATGTCAGTGTCTTCAATTAAATGAATAGCTTATCTAGGAGATATCCTTACATGGGTTGTCCTGTTCGGGACATGTCTCCTACCCAGACATGGAATAGCATCCGAAAGACCTGGGACCAAGCAGAGTTTCTAAGATGGTTTTATGGTTCATAGGTAGAATCATTCTCTCAATTCATCCAGGTTTTTAAGAGAAGGTTGCAGTTGCTCTGGATCCCCTGCACTCCAGCCTTAAACACTTTTCTGTGGTCAGCTGATGCAACTGTAGTCTCATTGTTACCTGAGAAAGTTCCTTTGCCTCAATGGTAACATTATTAGCTGTGAGCAAACACTGTATCATTGGCTTCAGGTTAAATATTCACATCTTTTTAATGTTTTGAGAACATAATAACCCCAGCCTCTGGTTTTACCATAAGACATATGGCAAATATGAATAACTGCTGAAGACTCTGTGCTTAAATGTTCTATCACAGAAGGAAGGCCACATGAGGCCCCTCCCCTGGGAACAGTTAACTATGGATGTTTCTGTGGGAAACAATGTCATGTTCTTTAATGGTGTTGCTATGGGCAACTAGGTGGGAAGAGGAAGTAATTCAGAGAGAAAAGAAAATGAATGTTGGAGAATCATAGAGGGGTGAATATAATCACCATCCATTCTCTACATGCATACAATTGTCAATGCAATAAATAAAAAGAGAAAACAAAGCATTTAAAATATACAGAGTTTGATAAATAAATCCACTAAATGTCTATGCTGGGAAGTCATAACTGAATTACAAAATAGCTGTAAAGATATACAATCAGGGTGCAATATTCAAAGGTTTTGAAAAGCTTTTGAATGACATAATGAACCAAAGAATGAGAATCAGACATTGAATAGCATACAGATTCAAAAATTTAAGCAAAAATAGGGAAAAATAAGGTCTGTCATTCCAATGTTATTCAAAACCAATGTGACTGAAGCTCAGGACTGTTAAAAAGTGAAAGCAATCAGATCAAATCACTAACAATTCTGGAATCTTCTCTGTCCGCTATACACCTTGATTTCTGATTTTCTTTGTATTACTTTCTTATGTAACAGAGGAGCAACACTCACTACCATTTTCACACTTTTCTCATAATTTACTATAATTTATTTTCCTTGGCTATTCAGTAGCTGATAAAATGCAAGAATACCCAGAATTTGTGATTTTGATAGCCAAAATACTATGCAATAAGAATAAATGCATTAAAAATAAATATGTGAAAATTCAGGTTAAATTTGATTTTAATGTGAAGAAAATTGTTGCCAGTGTTAGACGAAGAATTACTACATGGATCTAGTGAGGGCTGAGCAGCTGAAAAAGGACATTAGCTGCTCTTGCAGGGGGCCAGTGCTTGGTTCTCATAACCCATGTGGTAGCTCAAAACCCTCTTTAGTGCTAGTTCAGGGCATCTGACACCCTCTTCTGATCATTGTGAATTATCAACAGGCATGCCACGGAGATCTCGTTTTGATAGGCCACCTGCCAGATGTCCCTTTGATCCTAATGATAGATGCTATGAGTGTGGTGAAAAGGGACATTATGCATATGACTGCCATTACTATAGCCGATGAAGAAGAAGCAGGTCAAGATCTAGATCACATTCCAGATCCAGGGGAAGGCAATACTCTTGCTCACGCAGCAGGAGCTGGGGAAGGAGGTCAAGATCAGAGATCAGAATCTCCTCGAAGATCGAGGTCTGTGTCTCTTCATAGATCAAGATCAGCTTCACTTAGAAGATCTAGGTCTGGTTGAATAAAAGAATCGAGATATTTCCAATCCCGTTCAAGGTCAAGATCAAGATCCAGGTCTATTTTATGATCAAGAAGCAGTCGTTCCCCATCAGGAAGTCCACGAAAAAGGGCAAGTCCTGAAAGAATAGACTGAAGTTCTCAAGTTCACTCTTTAGGGGAAAGTTATTTTGTTTACATTATTATAAGGGATTAGTTATGTCTGTAAAATATAACCTAGGAAGAATCATCAACCATCTAATCTAAATGGATCTGGGTTATTAGTTTGTAAAACTCACAGCAGTTAAATATTATTTATGTTGAATGTATTAACATCTTACAGTCTGAAGATGTGGGTTTTTATTTGGCACATTTAAATAAAACATTTCTAACTAGAAAAAAAAAATGGGTGTTGAAGACACAGGGTCCCAGCATTTCTCAGACTATCAGTAGCAGGAGAAAGCACCAGGAGGGCCTGCTATGTCTCACAGTACCAATGATGAGAATTGATGGGAGAAAGACCTTGGAGGATTTGAGCCAAGGTCCCCCATGGCAGGTAAGAGACAGAGATACCATGCGGTGGGTGGTGGTCACAGTGGGAGTCTGGGAAAGATATGTCACGCAGTTAGCACTAGGTGGAAAGTTTACTAAGTGGGAGGAAGAAGGGGAGAAAGAAAGAGGGGTGAGAAATGCATAGACCTCATGGCAAGAAAAAAGAAAGGAAGAGAGAGAAGGGGAGGGGTCTTTATTAAAAGGAAACTTCCTGGAGAATGATGTCAGAACACTGGACAGGCCAGGTATTACTTGCTTATTGGCCAGGACTCCAAGAAGCGGATCCGAATGCTAACAATCCCAATTTGGAATATCTGAAATTGTCAGAGTAAAGGTAGAGGAACTGTGGCAGTTTGGGGGGGGGACAGACAATGCATTTAGAGAAAAGCTCTCCACAAGTGTTGGATTCACAAGTTTGTAAACAATATCTACCCAGTAAACTCGTGATTGAGGTACTATACATGCACAGTGTAAAGACTGGCTATAAATCCAAACTACATGCCTTCCACAGTCCAGACCAGAGAAGGAGGGTACCTTCTCCCACCTGTTAAGGATGAATACTGTCTTAATTAGGATTGTATTGCTGTAAAGACCACATGTACCACAGTACCTTTTATAAAGGAAAGCATTTCATTGAGACTAGCTAATATTTTCAGAGATTTAGTCCACTATCATGATGGTACAACATGGTGAAACGTAGACAGACATGATGGTGGAGAAGTAGTAACCACGTGTCTACATCTTTTGTGCAGCCGACAGAAAGTAAATGTGATACTGGTGTAGCTTGAGCATATATGAGACTTCAAGACCCGCCTCCACAGGCCATACCTACTGCCACAAAGCCACACTGCCTAATAGTGCCACTCACTCCCTCTGGGAACCATTTTTTTTCAGACCACCACAGACACTATGTGGGATGTAGCAATGAAAATGGCAGCCACATTATGATAAAATTTGTGGTGAAAATGTGTTTTTGAGAAATTAACTTGCTTTAATATGTATGAGTCTTCAATAAATAAAAGTTAATTTTAAACATTGTAACTCTGAATCATTTGTGTCACCAAGAACTTGACTTTGTTCATTTTTTGTGGTAAAATATCAATACACTTCTTAGATCTATTTACAAATCACTCTCAGTTACAATGCTAGCATGTATACTTTATATACTATTTACTTCTTAGCATATGTTGCTTAATTTAAACTTAAATAAATACTATTTTTTTCTCAAAGTAATAGCAAGATCAAGTATTCTGTGGGGAAAGTATTATATAAATGTAAGAATATTGTGTTATTTCATCAAAGTGTCCATCTTTGGGTGCTGTCCTCTATCTAAAGTGCTGACAATTATTTGTTTTTGTGAGCATTGCTGCTGAGGATGCATGGCTCATGATATTTGGGAACTTCATCCATCCCATAAAAATCTAACGCTGTTTTCAGCAATCCAAATGTTTGTGTATCTTTAGAATTTTCCACCAATATTTTCATGCTGATGCCATAAGGTCAAATTTAAACTTCATAAGATCCTTTAATTTAAGTCTTATTATATTTTGAGTTAATCCTTGCTCTACAGAAGGTTATTTTCATATTTTCTTTAATAAGCTACTTTAATAAAGTTATTGTTTTAGCTTTTAGCTGAGTCACTCAGATAGCCTGGGCATTTAACCGGGTAATCTGAAAATAATGACAGTTCAAATTTCTTCATTCCAGTGTTATTGGAAATATAAGACACCTCATATGCAAGCTAAAGTCTAAAACTGTTTTGCAGAGTGAGCGTTTGTAATCAGACAGGTGCTTGTGATCAGCATGCCAGGTCTCTGAGAATGAAAGTCTTCAGTTGTGACATGTGATACAGGCCTCGGGCACAGCTTGGGGGAAACAGCTGATGCATCAGATCAGTCCTGACTGGTTAGTGGTGTAAATGATAATGGACTTGTGTGGCAGGACAAGTTTTACTTACACATGCTGCTCTGTAGCTCAAGGGATTATGGGAAATGCAAACTTATTTTCTGATTCTGATAAAATGTCAGTCATTTTATAGGAATAACAGGAAGTACATACAATCTTTATCCTTTATTATTATAGTCAGTCCTGGAGATTGGTAAGCAATGATATTTAATAACCATGTGCTAAGAAAATCTTGATAATGGTCTCTGATCTAGAAGACAGACACCGATCCCTTGTTTTAACTTATGGTAAGACCACTGGACCCTTTGCAATTCTTCTCTAGCCTCTGTCACATGCATGGAACACAGTCATCTTCAGTTGTTGGTCAACCCCCACTTAGTTCTACCCTCTATAATACTGTCACAGATCCACAAGCCAATTTCTTTGGGCTCCTGCTTCCTGATAGAACTGCTTCTCTCTCTCTTCTGGGATGAAGTTTTAACTTCTCATCTGAACTGATGTCAGCTCTCTGCTAGACTTCCAGAGGAAGCACCTGAGTACACCGACTTCCTTGTGTGGACTCTACAGACAAGAAGCAACACTAAATTGGGCTGAAGCCCATGACATCATCGATGCCTACAAGCCTGAGCTGAAGCACTTAGGTATAACACCTCTGCTACTCTGAGACTGGGATACCAGAGAACATGATGGACCAGATTCCTTTCCTAGCTAGCAGCTCCCTGCTCTAGTGTAGATATTAAATGTATAATCAAGCATACAGTTCTGCCATGTGAGCCTACAATAAACTCACCTCAAAGCCCCTCTTGGTGACAAGCATCCTGCCTTCCAATTTCCAGCTCACACCACAAACACGTAAGGAGTTGTCATATCATCTGCTTGTGAGGTGTAAACCAGATAGTCACTCGTTCTGAACCTGAGCTTCAAAAACTGTTGGCAAAAGTGATATATCTGAAGAGATGAATATGAATTCCCATGCTTTTGTGGAAATAGACTCGGTGGGAAAGTTCTGTAAGGACTGACTTTTGTTCACAGTAAACTTCAGGTTCAAAGGGCATCCAGATGGGTCCACCACCAGAGCACTCTTACTGCCCAAGATAGCCAAACAGCAGGATGCCCCTGCTTCTCTGCTGTGAAGCAGCTCTAGGGACAAGGGTGACCTCTTCCCATAACTTGGGAATCCTGCCAGACATGTCCCAGAAATAGCATTTGTCCTGCAGGAGATGGCTCCAGCTTTCTCCATCTCCAGTTTGGATTTATTCTTCTGCCATACACACAACCACACATTTATGTTTCATAGATGATAGGTGTGTCCATGCACATAAATTAGAAGAAAAGCTCCTCGGTGTATGCAAGTAATTTGATGCAAGAATACACTTTAAATACTCTTACCAGACAAAGAGGAAATGCCTGTGTTAATTTTCTTGGCCACGATATTCTTCCCTGTGTGTGCTGTTATGTAGCGTTAAGTTTCCCCTAACCTCATATTGTTCATCTTGAGTTGAAATGAAACTGGTAAAAATGGGAGCATTTTTAGTTTTAGATTGTTTCAACAGTTGGCAAAAGATTAGGCAGGAATCTGAAATATGGTTGCTCTCTATTTTAGAACCTGCTAAAAATACAATGACTTTCCGATGGCGGTCTTCCGAGGCACTGTATCAGTGCAGAGTCTATACGGTCTCTGCAATTGGCGGCCTGCCAATGGAAAGCTCGGGCAGCTGGGGCCTTCCCAGGGGGTCTGCTATCTTCTCATGCTCTTCTCACCACTGCTCAGTTAGCCAGCCTCTGTTCTGAGTTTCCCTTTATGGCATGGCACACAGCAGAGAGAAACAGGTGTTTACCGTCATTTAGATCTTCCTGTGGCACAGCACAGATGCTTGGCTCTCGCAGCCACCATAAGAATTCTGACAGTGAGATGAACATCAGGGTCTGTCTTGGTTCAATCAGAGATAGGAGTGGGAAACTATAAAGGAATCACCTCACCAACAGTTCTGTAATCAGACCAGGCCTAGTTTTAAGGACCAATGTTGTGTGTGTGTATGTGTCCACATAGATACACATATATACACTTGTGCACCTATAAGAGTATGTGCATCAGCAAGCATACCTATTTCTGCCTATTGTCCTGTCTCTTTTTACATCTATGAATTTAGTTTGCTTGGCGATCACAAGATAGAGTTATCAAAAAGTTTTTTCAAAGCATTTGTTTGAAAACACACAGGCAGGTGTATAATGTAAGGATCAGGAGCAAAACGCCATAGCAGGGGTAACTGCTCAGCCTTGTGCTGAGGCTGTGTGAGGGGCCTTGCAATGCGCTGCTAAGCTGGATGGAGCTCTCAGGGGACAGCAGGTGAAGCACTGAGGACTCGATGCTCTCTACCACTGCACCCTATCCTTTCAAAAGCCTTTCCTTCAGATCAACTGAGGCTGCCAAATACTTCATTTCTCATAGAAGTACCATAGCCACCAAACTCTTTCCTTGAAGGAAAAGACAGAGGATGTATTGAGATAATGGCTGTCCATGGTGCCTAGACATTACTTGCTATTAATCCATGTGTGCCATTTCCCTCTCTGTACTATTACTAATAAGTTCTAGGATTGAAGACAAGAGTCTTGGCACTAGGATCTAAACTGAAAGAATACATTGGGTGGATAAAGTCCAAGCCTAGAAGGAAAGCTTTACTATTCACTCTCAATCAAGCAATTGGGCAATATGGACAAAGGAAGAGCTGCAATGAGTGCAGAACTGAGGTTTTGTAAGTTAACACTGTGGTGGTTGTCAACCCTACAAGCTGGAATCACAATGAGGAACAAGAATCTCAGAGTATGAAGCCAGTTCTGCCTTTCCCAGTGAGACAGTGGGTTCCTCAGATGGAGGCACAGAACAATTCTGGATAAAGATTTTTCTCAACTACTGCTAACAGCTAATCTCTAATTGCAGGATGCTGCCTTCTGTCTGCTGCATATGATTAGCTCTCAGGTAACCAGGAGGTGGGGAAATTCAAGGTCAGGGTTTATGGATAAAGTTACCATCATAGGAAACTCAGCCACCATTTGCCTCTCAGTCTCTGCTAACCTGAGTTTGGCCCTTGGATCACAGCAAAAATTGTTGGCAGAAAACTTCTCATAAGCACTTGCCTACATATTCTGTGCTTTTTTTTTTTTTAACCAGATGGACTTTGCTGTCTTTTTTAATGCTGTCATTTAGAATATAGCCCACATTGTATTGTTCTCCAATGGCTACAGATTTAACTGTCTGTCATCATCTTCGGAATTTCAGTCTTAGATATCAGAAAACATCTGAGAGAGAGGATTAGAGATCAGTTACCTAGCATGCAGGCAGCCATGAGTTTGATCACAAGAACCAAATAAACCAGACACTATGATACACAGCTATAATCAAAGCACTTGAGAAGTAGAAGCAGAGGAATCACAGTGTAAAGTTATTAATGGTCATATGAGTTCAAGGCCAATGTGGAATACATGAGAAAGAAAGAAAAGGGGGAAGGAATAAAGAGAAGTGTGGAGAGAAAGAAGGGCAGATTTGTGAGGTGGTTGATGATGCTGTAGATGACCCTGCAGGGTTGGAAATCTTCATGGAGCTGGTATGATGCTGTAGATGACCCTGCAGGGTTGGAAATCTTTATGGAGCTGGTATGTTGCTGACCTTAGACTCAGGATTTACTTCTCTATTCTGTTCTTGTTCTCACCAGTGAGAGCAAAGCTTCTTAAAGACAAATGTCATATGTTAATCTGGGCCTTTGTATTTTTAAATAAAAATATTTTCTATTACACAATCTTTTTACCCAGTATTTAATTCTTAGATCTTCTACCTATGCTAAGTTAAAACCCTCAACTTTTACCTTTATCTTTTCCATCTACCAGGCAATGAATGGAGTGGCCTTGTTCTGAGAACCTTGTGTGTTATACTCAATGAATCCTGGGAGGTGGGACTTCGACCACACCAATGAGCCCTTTTGAAGAGTTCTGGACATACGGATAATTGAGTACAGAGCTCTCCCCCCCTGAGATTAAGTTGTTAAATAGCACTCTTAGAGGCAGTGATTATGAATCTGAAGACTAACTTGAGTCTTGCTGTGCATGGGACAAGAATTTGATGTCACAGAGAACTGAGTGGCCCAGGGAACTTTCTATGGTGCATAGCTAGTTGTAGGTGCCACCAACTCCAACTCCACATGCCACTTGAAAAATAAATCTACCATGGATTAGCTAACAAACAAATAAACAAACAGCTAGAATTTTAATTACTTTCTCCATAAGGTACAACCATGGTATCTGAGAATGGTTCTCACATGAAAGCTTTAGCAATGAGAAACAACTTATTTGAGCCTCAGTTACATGGAAAAGCTGAGTGCTGCATATCCTGGCTTATGTTTGTAGTATGAATGTGTCTTGATGTGTTTTCTGAATAGTTTTTTTTTCTTTTCAGTCCTGAAAGGCTGTTTCTTCAATGCTCTTGGCTTGTGTGTGAAAATCTGAGTGTCCTGAGAACATGAAGGGAGTTGCTCAAAACCTTTAGAAAGCTTTGCAAAAGGACGCTCATTGGACCCGCTTCTTTTGTCAAGTATATGAATCTGATCCTGCAGCATGAAAGGGCGTGTGAGGAGACGGCATGCCTCTGAGCAGCTGCTCCCAGGCCTCCCTGCAGGAGACTGTGGAGGACCACCCTCCCACACTCAGATCCTTAATTGCTCCCATGGTTTCTCCAGAGTTATCAGAAGATGAAACTCTCTCACCCTCCAAGGATCAGCCCATCTTCCATGAAGTTAACTGATTTATTCAGAATATTAAATATTAACCCAATGTCAAAACAATCAACCTCTACCCAATGTATTCCCAAGGTCTCTTCTATACTTAGCTTTAGATATATGTCTCTGATGGTGGTTTTAAATGCATCCACCTTACAGGAAATCTTTGAAATTCAAGAATGTCAAGAGACACTCTTCTTCATGTCAGGATTCAACATGCAATTTGAATATACCAGGTTGAAAATTACTACCAAAGCAGATCAATTCAATTATGGTATTCAAAGAACCAAAGAAAAAATGTATGAAGGTATACATATTTGAGCATAGGTTTAGAAAATAGTTTATGTTACAAAATGTAATATTTTAAAGGTGCTTATCTGCTTCCTCCATACTCCCAGAAGAAATATAACAGGCAACGTAAGTGATACAATAAATACACATCAGACAAAGAGACTTCTCTGGTGGGAGCTGAAAGGTGACTAAGGGTTCATATACAAAGATATGCCAACTTGCCCAAGTCTGAAGCTCACTCCTGGAAATAGGGATGTCAGGCATCTGCTTCACAGTGAGAGCTGAATAGCAGAGGCAGGTGTGGTGGGCACTGATTTTCTTATCCATCTAAAAGCAATGTGGACACAAAAATATCAGCATCTTGAACTAGTGACTACTCCTTCCAATATGTTTCTCTCCTGCCCACAGGAGTGGATTGTTTCTGCAGGAGTCTGTCTTCTGATCATTTCTATATTGACATCAGAGAGCTGTGATTATGTCCAGGAGATCCTCTTAAGACTGGCACCACAGACGTTTATTTATGGAACAGGAGACTGACTACATATAAGTCTCATGAAGTATAAATATATATCCCTTCTCTTTCCTGAGATACACTCCATGATAATGGTCCTGGGGAGAAGAAACTCTGTTTAAGTTTCATCGTGCTGCTGTAACAAAATACCTTGAGAAGCACTTAAGGGAGAAAGACCTTACTTCTGCTTAGAGTTCCAGGTTATGGGTCCATCACAGCAGGGCAGCTGAGGTGCTGGGAACTTAAAACATGAAAAGAGCAGGCTGTTATTGACTGACTATGTTGTAATTTCAGTCAAAAGAGATAAAAGGATTTCCTACTAGTGGATAGGGGTCCCTTTTTCTGTTAAGTAATAAATGCTATGTGTTTCTCTTTCTACCATGTCTGAACTTCAATTACTCCCAAGAAAGCAATGAATGAACAATGAAGCTCATACCAAAAATATGCCTTTACCTTTAATTTTAATTTTTATTTTTTTCACATAAAATCTTATTTCCTACCTAATATCAAATTGCTATTCCATGTTCAAAGTCAAGTTTTCTGAATATTCCTTTCAGAGATCAAGGAAGAATAAAGGCCTAGGCTTTAAATTACAGGGTCAGTGTTGACCCAATATGCAAGCATTCAATAGTCATTAATAGTTGCTCAAAGAATAATGGTGTTTGTGTTTTAGAAAATCAGGTTTGCAAATGACTGATAGTCCTTGGAGAAAAGAAGAAGGCTTTTATTAGAAAAACTATCCTATAATGTCAAGAGTTTACATTTGGGAGCAATAGCCTGGCTATTGGAGAGTGCTGTAGAAGGAGACTTGTGAGGTAAGCTCAATTTATACATGCAAACTTCCTGGAAGGATTTCACACATGTGGCTGCGTCACCATCTTGTCTGAAAAGGCTCTGTGCTGATCCAGCTCTTCTCTGGAACACAACTCTTCTTATAGTGAAGAAAGAAATAAAAGACATAGAAGTACAGATGTCCCTGACATCACACTAAACAGAAATCCAGTCAAATGATGCCAATTTCTTACTTCAGACCTCAGGAAGAAGGAATAGTGTCAACATAGGTTCAGATCTATTGAGGCACTGTATGTGATTGAGGCATCCATCAAGCTTCTCAGGCTTGTCCCATTCTGCAGTGCAGTGCCATGGAAAGCTGATGGGACTGTTTGCCAGGCTGGTTAGATGGTTGAATGCTAATCAGAGTGAACTTACAGCCATTCCCTGGCATCAGGACACCAGAAAGGAGGAATAGGAATGGTCTGGGCACATCAGAGCCATCTTATGTCTGTAAGCACATGCTTAGCATTTGCAGATTTTGTTCCTGCCATTATATGAGTAACATCCTTAATATAAGCAAAATAAAGCCCTAGGGGATGGCTGACCTTGGCTCCCAACAGGGAGGCTGACCTTGGATTCCACATGACCAGAGGCCAGTACTATGATCCACCTCCCACAGGCAGTATCATCTGACTGGTTTTCCATGTCCCTCGGTACACTGCTTCACTGGGCTCAGTAGGAAACTAAGCAGAAGCACCTGGTTTCCAGAAGCAGATGATGACAACTGCTGGCCAGTGCCCCATAGCTCCCAAGGGGGGGGGTGGGGTTGCTGGTGATCCTAACAGAGGGCGTTATACAGCAGGCAACCCACCATCTCTGTGAGCCCTACACATCCACGATGGTGACACAGCCAGTCATCTCAGCTGCTGGACAATGAAAGGAAGGCACCTGGCTCCTCTCCACACCTAAACACAGAGCAATTGTAACTAACCGCCTCTACTTAGGTGGGGTACCCCCTTAACCAGGCACTATGCCAAGTTCTCTGTGAGCATAACTTAGTTTGTGTCTCACAAATCCCACTGAGGCATATGCTATCATTAACCCTTTGCACAAACAAGAAAACTAGATCTTCAATAGCAAAGTGACTTATTAAAACTGATTGCAAATTAAGGGCAGAGCTGGGAGGTAAAATTATGTTTTTCTGACTTCCTGAGTGCCACTTATGAGAAAATGCAGTCAAGATTTGCTGTTTCTTACAAACCCTTATTCTTGTGAAGGCATCAACCCAGCCACTCAACTCTCTGCACAATGAGGTTACAAGATCTTTAGTAGTTAATTGTCACTACTGTGTCACTCAAGTGTCACTCCTGTCCAGGTGGAACACTGAACTTCCTAGGGTTGTTATATGTTCTACCCCAGATGCTTTGCTCTAAGGATCCTGGAATCCTAGAAGAGAAGAACTGTAATTATCACGTTGAATGTGGTGATATATTGTATATTTTTAAACATCAGCCTAGAATATTAGAAAGAGGAAACAGACCACAGTCAATTCTTGCCTTGTAAATCTTTAACATTCTCAGGCAGAACAGGTTAAGTGCTGTCTTTACAGGTCCTCAGCCTATCTGGTCACTTCTACAGAAGGAATGAATTTCTGCCTTCTCTTGCCTTATACATCCTCTCTTCCCAGCTGTTTTAGTTTCTGGTTCAACTCTGTATTTTAATTCTACACTTAGAATTAAAGGACTGAGCTACCACTGCTTGACTGTTAGGTCTTGAACTCACAGAAATCCAGAAAGATCTCTGTCTCCTAAATGATGGGATTAAAGATGTGAGTCTCCACTCTCTGATCTCCATGGCTTGACTATGGGTAATTTTCTTCTCAGATATTCCAGGCTGATTTTATTAAATATACAATATCTCATCACAGTTGAGAAATATTGTTTAAAAAATACATTTACAAGGAGAGGAAGCAAGAGAGGAAGGATGGAGGAAGACAAACATTTTACCATTTTTTCTTTTAATCATATGATTTGTCAAATAGCATTATTAATTACTTCTATTATTTTATTGTATTTATTGTGGAGGATCAAAACTCAGGTCTTCACGTTTATATAATAAGAGCTTTCCAAGGCAAGGGAAGCTAAGAGGCATTAAGGACAGATGGAAAGGCGGCAGTGAGCCCTCAGGAGTAGCTCTGGTGTGATGAGGAAGGAAAGAGGAAGGGTGTCATAAATAGCTCAAGCATCAGAGGTTGAGAGGTTTTCAAACTTAGAGGTCCAGTGCCTCCTATGGGTCACTCAAGGAGAATTGAGAGAGAATTGAGCAAGGGAAGGGTGAGCATGTCAGGATACAAGGTACTGAAATTTATAGCAGCAAAGAGAAGAATTAAGGGTTATCAACAGCAACAACAGTAAAGAAACTAAAAAGCACCAACCCAGATGTTGACTGGACAGACTGAACATCTTCCAAAAGTGCTGTTCTTAAGGGTTTTGTACCACTCCTTAATATGGGTTACCCCAGCCTCCTCAAAGGTGTCTCTATCTTCTTTTAACCTTGGCTGCAGCTCATATGTCCAGTGACTGGGGGCACATGTCTCATCTGTTTCCGATCCCTGCCAGGTAACTTTCTGTCTACCAGGCACCAGCACCCCAGCTTTGTGTGGTATCTTCTATATGAGTTACCTGCTATTGTGATAGGTTTCTCCAGAGGACCCTGAAATACAATGCCTTTAACGTATATGTATGGTTAGCTGGACACTGGGAGGTGGCCAGCTCTGCAGTGAGTTATCGCTGGTTTTGACTTTGAACTGACTTTGATGTCCATCATTTGTATTTGACTGAAATTAGTGAGCAATCAGACGTTCAACAGGACTTCTGCCTCAACTCAGGCCCTGAAATTAAAATGAATATGTCTCAATAATGGCAGCATCTAAAGAAAAGTACAGAATGGTGAGTGGGTGAGGTACACACCGAGTCCCAAAAACTGCCTCTGAGACTTTGCACTCATTTGCCTCAAGGATGTATAAGAAAATGTTAAAAATTTACAAGGAGAAAAAACCATTTACCCAACAATTATATTTCAGTACTTCACACTCTATTCCTATTTCAAAAACAACAACAAAAACCAAGGCTTTTGGGAAAAAGTCATCAGACAGTGTAGATGATCAACTGGAGAGTCACACTGCACTTATTTGAGGCTATACAAAGCAGCATAAGGTCCTTGGAATGTGCTATGGATACTCTGCAGAGGGAGAATTTGATGTTTCTTTTGCGGTACTGTGAGATCAACTTTAGTGCAGAATTCTCCCCTGGACAAGTGAAATATGGAGGCTAATGATAACAGTGTCTCTGCCTCAAGGTCGGAGCATGCCCTTGAGCTCATCATATACCTTCCCAGATCCCATGCGGATGCATCAAGTACACTGAGCTTGTATCTTCGTAGAAGAGCTTACTATATGCACCATCCTACAGGAAAAGATTCCAGCATAAAGGAGCCATAAACATCCTGGAGTGGAAGATTGGAGAGACACAGTCATGGAGAAGAGAAAGAATTAGAAAACACACAGGAGATTCAGGCTCAGAGTGAAACAGTGAGTTTACAAACATCTGTGAGGAAACTGCCATTTCACCTTCCTCATGGAGTATGATGCAAATCCCAGGTCATATGTTTCGGGATAATCTTTTTGTACACTGTGAAGATGTACTTCTGTTTAAATTCATCTGATAATGCACCTTCTGACTGGTTTAAAAATGATCTGAATGGTCAATAGCCAGGTAGGAGGGGATAGGTGGGGCTTGAGGACAGAGATAGAAACTATGGGAAGGAATCAGAGAGAGGGGGATTCACCAAAGAAATGTGGAGGAAGTCAGCAATGTATCACCATGTAGAGGTAGGGAGCCACATGCCAGAATGTAAATTAATATAAACAGATTAACCTAGGCTATAAGAGCTAGTTGGGAACAAGCCAATGCAAGGGCCAAACTTTCATAGTTAGTAAGAAGTTTCTACGTCATTATTCAGGAGCTGGCAGTCCAAAGAAAGTTTGACTACAGTCTTAGCTGATTCTTATCTTCCCACTTTACCATGGCCCTCACTCTGGAGAAGGATTTGGGAGATCTTGAAGGCTGCATCCCTGCCTCACATTTTCAGTCCTGGACTAGCCTGCCCTATAAAATACAGAGGCATTCAGAATGCTGTAAGAATGACATAAAACAGCTTTGACTTGGAAGTTGATGAAAATTATCAGTTTATATACAAATTGCCAACAGTAACTCAAAAATTAAAAATCAAACATATTAGCAAATTCTGAAGTCTGTCTGAGTGTCTCTCCCCTATTCCTTTCTTAAAAGGGATGCTAAGCAGAATATGAACCTTTGCAGGATCTTGCACATGTGGGGCTACAGCCTGTAAAGCACCTAGGTAGACATGTTCAGGAACCATCAGTGCTTGAGGGTGGAAACTGTCATGCTTTACACTATGCTTTTTATTTAAAAGAAAGTCTTTAAATGCATTCACACCTTTCCCATTAAGATTACACTTGCCCCTAGAATGCAAAACTCTAAGATGTCCACAGAGCTTTTGCTGGAGCAGTGGCAGTTACAACCTCTCTCACCAGTAGTGCTTTTATTCAGGACAGTCTAAGAAGCCCTTCTGACTCTGTGGTGAAGAGTAAGATCATGCCTCTGCCTGTAGACAAGCTCCATGAGTTTGATTTGGAAGAGGGATGCAATATGATGAGGATCTAACCAAACAAGTCTGGAAAATTCAGTAGATACAGATACAGATGCTAAATCAGTTGCCCTCCAGAAGACTCTCAGGTGAGCGGTGTGGTAAAGAAAACTGATGTCCAGTGTGGGAGGAAGATAAATCTGAGGTGCCCCCAGTGTGATGCTACACTATTCTGTGCCTTCCAAGACAGGACATGAGACTGGAGTGTCCACCCTCTGGACTGTCCTTGGCACTACCAATATATACAGGATGTCTCAAGTAAAGACTTCCCCAGACAGTAAACCAAAAGAAGCAAATTGTCCTTGAGAACAGTGGCCTTTGAGTAGAAAAGGAATTTCACTAAGGGCAAAAATATCACTTTCAAGGGTAGACACCAGCCTCACTATCTCCAACGTCTCTCAGTGGATGATTCCCTGGAGCCAGAAAGGGGTTACGTGACACATAGAGCTTGCATTGTGATCTCCTGTCTACACGCGCATTTCTCTAAGTGTTATACTGGCTAAGAGGTATAAACCCTCTTAGTAGGGTTTTTAGTCCCCAGAATCAGAAAAATATATTTTCCATTATATGAGGAAAAACCTTCTCTTTTGTACTCTTGTGTAAAGGTACATAATTTCCAGAACTTTCTTCTTGGTTTTCCTTTCTCTATCCACCAGCTACTGAATGTTCTCCTCCAATTCTCTCTCCAGCTATGTAGTATCTGTCTCTCTCTCGTTGAAGCTGTGGTTTAATTTCAGCATTAAGTTACAATATATACCTGTAAGTAAATGAAGTCACTGGGCCGTTCACCTGCCTAGGTGTCCATCTTATTTGTCTATTTGCTGTTTGAGAAAACATGGACCCTTTACAGCTGTGTCCAAGGGAAATAATGATGGCAAAGAGAAAGAATCAGGAGCTATGCTCCCCAGAAACAATTACTCTTAGGCCAGCTGTTGCACCCATATACTTTAACACCAAAACCAGAATTCAACAAATACACAATTATTTTCCTGAGTTGGTTACAGGGCTTTAAGAACAGGTCCCACATGGGAATGGTCAAGGTCATTGCGAACAACCCTGGGAGTCTTCTTGTCTCTGTTCTGCTATTGTCACTCTCTGCCTATTCCTCTTGCTAGGCTCCTTTACAAACACATGGATGCAATGCCATCAACTCTCAGCACCACTTTAAATTAAACCATATCCTCCATGAAACTCCACAAGTTACCCACTGTCTCTCTCCCTTTATTAGAGCACTGGAGCCAGCCAGTGCTTTTGTTAGCAGAATTTTCCAGTGGAACTCCAGGCCTAGAATACACACATGACCACTTTGTAAACCATCAAATACGGCCATAATGATATTACCCTCACAAGCTCCGTTGTCTGAATACACTACCCTGTGGCTCTCCCCACTTCCTCCTTCTATCCCATTGGCCTCTGGGTCCTTTATGGGATGTTCAGTGTTCCCATCCTGACTCATAAAGGCCACCTGGATGAACAGGGCAGCTGTTCTTATGGGATAACGGGAGACGGGAAGATTTTTGCCTCCATTCTCTCTCTCTAGCAGTATATGAGGCAGGTGTGTCCTGCTAGCCCTTTTGCAGACATCTTGATGCCTACCAAAGGGGTCTGCTAGAGTATAAGTTTAACTATAAAGCTTGGGACTTTTAGAGACTAGGTCACGGATCCTGATGACATCTGAGCTGTGTAGGCTTGCTGCTTCCTTTATTCTCAGCACTGTTAATGAATCTGCATCTTACCACTCTGCTCTCTCAAGGACTCAGGATGATACCAAAGCGCTTCCTGCTAATGCAAAAGTCAATTCTCACGTTAAAGCTTCAGAGGCACCCATACACATGCTATGTTGTAGACAGTGCTAGCTTCTCTGGGCAGCCACACACCCCAGATATACAGAGATATTTTGCAGAAAGGGGGGAAGAATAAAAATTCTCAATAGCATCACCCTTCTCATCCAGATCTCAGAGTTTAGAACTGTGAGAAAGTGAACAGTCCTGTTGTTTAACCCACATGTGGCATTTTGTTAGCATAGCACAAGCTGAGACAGCCTGCTTCTCAGAGGAGGACACTGAAGCCCTGAGGGATTAATTATCTTTGTCTGGGCAAAAAGCCAAGGAAGGACTGGGCTCTGACTTCCCTCTATTTTAGCCGACATGCGAATAACCAATTAGGCTGAAGTGGTTAGGCGCATTCAATTTCTATTAACTTTAGATAAAATCACTTGATTTTATGTTAAGGATTTTGATCGACTTTAAACAGACCTTTGTACAAGGTGAGAGATAGGGATCTAGTTTAGTTCTTCTGTGTATGGGTATCTTGTTTAATGCATAAGAGTAGTCTATGTACACAAAGGAGCTTTATTAAGACCTGAAAGATGGTGCCATTTTCAGGACAATGGATGGAACTGGACACCATCATGTTAAGCAAACTAATCCAGTTTGGAGAATAGTTGTACATATAGAATACATCCGCAGACGAACATTGCAATTAGTGCCATTATTTTATAGCAATTAAAAAGACTACTTGGTGTTCTAGCTGATTTGTTCACATTTAGTTTTTCAGTTTTGAAATAGACTTTAAAAGAATTTTGGGGCAGAAGCTTAGCTCAGTGGAAGAACACTTGCTTAGCATGTGTGAGGCCCTGGTTTCATCCCAAGGATAAAAACAAACAAGCAAATAAACAAAAATCTGTGTCTGTCTCATTGTTTCATGTGTTTCAAACATTCATCTGGAGACAGCATTAGACTTTAGAATTACAAAGACACTCCAGGAGACTCTTCTTTACTTTCAACCAACTTCCTCCCATGTAACCAACCTGCACAACTGGAGTGATTTAGTAAGTAGGAAACAGGTATGAAAAAGAAAATGGCATATATATGAAAACATCATAATTAAAGTCCATATATTTGTATACTCAAGATAAATATAGCCCCTCCAAAAAGAAACAAGGACAAGGAAATGAAAACAGGAAGAACACAATGTTTAAATTACAGGCTTCTGGGACATCACCTGCTTTATCTCTTCACACCTTCCATCTCAGGAGGAAATCCAGGCGCCACAGTGCCAGGGTGGCTTTCTGAGTGACCACACCCACTCCCACTGTTCTTCATGCTGTTTGTGGTCTTGCCTCTCTCTTCTCTTCATCTACACAAGTTTTTCAGCCTTTCCCTCTGGGAGCATGATGGCCAGACAGTTGCTGCATCTATTGGAGCTATTGGAATGTTTTTTCATGACTAAATTAGAATCGATGATTTGGAGATGCTGTAGGCATGTGTATGTATACATATATATGTATAAAATATTACGTATAACTATATATAATATATGCTACATATAGTTTTATGTAGATATAACTACAAAACATACACATATTGCTTTTTAGTTGAAATAAGATGTTAACAAAAATAATGTTAAAAAATAAAATTAAGAGGCATTGAATAAGTGTTATTCTTTGTAAAATGTACCTTTCCTTAAGTGAGAAAAATTTTGTCATTCTCTGCCAGTTTGCTTATGCTGAGGTAAAAGGTATGAAGTCACTCACCTCTACCTGCACAGGCCTATATCATGTAGTACATCCCCTGCATGTGTGTCATTCTCATGGGAACATTTCCTTCTGCCCCATGAAGGAGACCTCATACATCCTAAGCAATTGCTCCCATTTTATACTCTAACAGTCATACTACTCTCTAGATTTGTGAATTTACCTGTCCAGGTACTTTTATGTAAATGGAATAAAAACATTTTTGAGTCTTGTTTCCTGTCACAGTGTATGGCTTTTGAGGTTTATTGATACAATGGCACATCCCTTTCATCCATTTTATTCCTTACAGCCATTGTGTGAATGTATCCATAGTGTTTTCCTCATCCCTGTCAATGGGCTTTTGTGGTGTCCCATCTTATAACTAGGGGACAAGGCTGTTGTGGGTCTTCCTCATATGTTTTGTTCCCACCCATATTTTCAGTTTCAGTCTAGGGTTTTAGGCTGCTGAGTAATATTCCAGTTCAGTCTAACAGGAAATTTTAAACTTTTGGTCTTCCAAGGGAAGTTCTAATAGTTGTCAGCAGGAAGACCTGAATCATGCAGTAAAAGAGAACTTCTGGAATGATCAGGAAGATATGACAGAGCAACGTATCACCAAAACTTTCTGTGGACCTCTTGCTCTCTGTAAAATAATGATGATAATAATAATAATAATAATAATAATAGTAAATTATTTAGGTTGTCAAGACAAAGCTGTGTCTTTTCCATGCTCTCCTGAGAAGGGTCACTAGTGGGACTATGCCAGGGAAACAGACACTATACCATGGGGGTAAAGAATTACACCTCTTATGTCTCCACTCTATTCCTGTCCAAGGAGGAAAAAGATAAAACACATAGAAGGGTGTCATGGTCATCACTAAGTGATTCTCCAAGAAACTTATCTAAGCCAGTTCTTTCTAGGGAATCAGAGTTAAGGCTGCTTAGTCATGTTTGATCACCACAGTCACTGATTGCTTAGTCATGCCTTGATCACCACAGCCACTGATTGCTTAGTCATGTCTTGATCACCACAGCCACTGACTACTTAGTCATGCCTTGATCACCACAGCCACTGATTGCTTAGTCATGCCTTGATCACCACAGCCTTTGATGCTTTTCTGAGAAGGATGTGCTTCTTGTTCCTACAGCTGAACACAATTAGCGACTGATACTACTTTAAAAGTCTCAATTTTTTAATCACAAAGGCTCAAAAAATGAAAGGAGCACACTGAAAAAGATCTTAGCTTCAAAGAGGTAATTTGGGAAATGCAATAGCACCAGATACGCTCATTTTGTTTTGCTTACTAGATTTTACTTTATGAAGTAAATAAATAAAATCAATAAGCAAAGCACAACCTAGTGGAACATAATAAAACTGAGGTACATTATTCAGTTATTTCTTCTTCTCCTCTGTCTTTTCTATGAGGTGTATGTTATATCTCGACATCATAAGAAAAAAAATCCAAATTTTAGTGTGTACTTTGCTGACCACCACTGTGAGCTGTGGGACACACATGCTTACAGAGACTTTTATGTATTCTTGGGTGTGGTAATTTTTAAAAGTGGTAACATGAAAAAATTTGTGAGTGACATGCTGAGTAGAGGGCAGGCTCTGGTTTCCTAAGTACATCTCCATGTGTCCGAACTTCCATGATGTAAATACACAGTTTTCCATCTATCCCTCACCAGGATACCCGGTGTTGGAACAGGAGGCAGAGTCATTTGTCTTGTAATCCCAATCTAGCACATTATTTCCTAAAGGAAAATTTAGCAGGTATGAGTCCCCTGTGTCTCCCTGGCAGAGCTGTTCTCTGTCCAGTGAACAAGGTGCTGCCCAATGCTGGGTTTTTCTTCCATCTGTCAGCAGGACCTTTGCCCACCTCGTTGGTCTAACCATGCATTTCTGGAATGTAGTTGATTGCAAATTGCTTTAATCAAGAAGTCCCCAGGAGGAGCTAAAGATTCTTTGTAGGGTTATCTTGGATACACTGGACTTAAAGTTCAAATTCACCAAAGATTTTTTTAACTTAAAGATAAACAAACTCAACAAGGCGTAGGAAATCTAAACAAAAGTGGGCACATGCCAAAGCACATTCACTTACACGACTAAGTACAAAGGCATCCTGGGAACAGCATAACATAAGGATCACACATCTTCTATGACCTTTGTCTCATTAACTGAGTGCCCATTGCTCACTTTTAAGTCACTCCTAGGCAACCCAGAACATGCCCAAGAAATAAAATGAACATTCCCCAGAAGAAACCAATGTTCTGCTCAAAATAACTGTAAAAACCTGAAACAAAAGCTGCTGGTGTTAATGATTTGATTGGCAAAGGAAATTGATTACTTGTTTCACTGAAAGGAAGCCAGACTAGATGTGGTGATTCCTTAACACTTCCTTATTTCTTAGCAAAGAAAAAAAAATTAAATAGATTAAATCAAACAGCAAGTTTGAGCCTTGTGTTTGGCCCAACAATTCATTGGCAAAGACTTAAGCAGCCATAAGAAGCCTGCTTCTCCTAGTCATAATTTCTGGGAGAGCAAGTGACCATTCACAGAATGCCAGTGGGCAGATACATTAGCAAATGAAAAGTCACCAGGAAAGCTGTGGGAGTTCAGATCTCAACACACTGTTCTTCAAAAGACACTCTGGATGCTCAGTGGCCAGGGGACAGCTGCATTAAAAGTAACCTTCACATTTATGGTCAATCAAATCAATTGAGTAAGCTGGGCAGCAAGGCTCAGAAAACTCAGGGTGATCCAGAGAAGATAGAACACCCTTCAGAGACAGGTCTAGTGCGCCAAGGTTCTGAGGCCAGAAGGAGGAGCTGTCAGATCAGTCTTGGTGACATATTTTCCTGCTGTGTCCTTGACATGATGTTAATTGTGAAGGTAAATCACAGCCATGTGATGCTGAGAGAGCTTCAGGGGGTGGGTGAGGAGGAGTCACAGAAATGAATAAATAGAGTTCAGCTATTATCTGAGTTTGTAATTCCACAGGGATATGGTCCATCATGGCCAGGGAGACATGGCAGTGGGCAGGGAAGGCTTGAGGGCTGTCTGCCAAAGAGCATCTGCACCAGGGAAGCAGAGAGTGAACAGGGAGTAATGCTGAATTATAAAGTCTCAGGGTCCACTGCAAGGACCCTGGTAAAGCAGACTCCATTTTGTAGGGGTTTCTCCTCCTTTTCACATAGCAGTACTGGCTAGGGACCAAGTATTCAAACATATGAATTTACAGGGCACATTTCATATCCAGATCACTAGTTTTCTGAGAGTTAATCACCACTTATGGAGCAGTATGGCAACCTTGAGTCTCTGGATCCCAAGCTGCTCCCATGGCTGGTACCCACTTCCTTCTACAATAGGACCCAATGACAGATTTTCAGAGTGGAAACAAAACAGCACCACTATCTGAAGCTTGTTTAAGTTGACTTCTCCAGCCTGGAGCTGTGGCTTCCAGAGCCATAGACAGCTTCTCTGTCTCTAGAAGTGATGCTGGAGTGTGTACCCATGCTCACAGAGCATGGCTGGCCACCTAAAGGAGAAAATCACTTCAGGTCATCTGCCTAGCCCTGCTCATCTTCCTGGGTTTTAATTGCTGTGGTCTTTGGCACACATCTACAATCTCATTGTCCATCCTAACCATACTTCTGACAACAGGTAGAAAGAGAGAAGCCACACATACCCTTCACAGACAGGTATCACATGAAGGTAGACATACTGGATCTCAAGTTGCACCTGATAGAACTCTCCTCTTGGCTATAACAAGTTTCAAGGGAAATTAAAGACTGCAGTCTTTATTTGATATCGCTGCACACACCAAGAGTTACAAACAAGGCTTCCATTACTTAGAAAGAAAGATACCACTCAGTGCTTTCCTTGATATGTTGATTTTGAACAAGCACTTAAACATTTTCAATATTCCCATACTTTGGACACTTATAAACTAATGTACTACAGCTACTCAGATGTCAGAGAGACCCAGGAATTGTCCCTTTAAAAGGCAACGACACTGAGACGTTGTGGGAAGCATGCTCTGCCTCTGCATGTCTCTTCCTGTTGTCATACAAATGTTTGGCTGCAGAGTTTAGCTGTACCTCTCCAGACAAGGCCATTCTAGCCCTGCCCTCCAACCCTATCAGCAGTTCCCTGCCAGGTGGGCTGCAGAAGAGCTGGCTTGCTCAGAAGCCTCCATTATAATTCTCAGTGAGAATCTAGCCACCTTTCTGGCATTCTCACTGTCCACACTACAGGGATGAGGAGGTCATTTATCAGCTGAAGAGAACTGAGTTTCCAGCATGATCCATGTGAGAGGCTCTAGAAGCCGTACAGAGACCAGTGTGTACTTTGTGCAAACTACAGTTACTCAGTGACAGGTCAGTCAATGGAACAGTGGGAAATACCACTTGGGGTTAGAAATAACTCATGTAATGAGTGAATGGTTAACTCAGCTTTGAATAGCACCCTTCTCTAATGTTCTTGTACCAAACAAGTCAGCTACGGCTAAGGTAGGAGGCTCTCTTTTATAAGGCCTATGCTTAAGGCCCAAGAGAAGCCAACATCAGTGGGCTGGACTGTGCCATATTCTTTCCCTATCATAGACTGAGTGATACTACCTTATAGACAGCACTAAAATCCTATTTAAGGACTAAGGAGATGTCCTCACAATTAAAATTCTTTCTATGCAAATGTGAAGGCCAGTGTTCAGATCCTCATACACTCATGTAAATGCCAGGCAGATGTGGTGGCCTACCTGTAATTGCAACTTCAGAAGGCAGAGATTAGGGGTACCTAGATCATGCTGAACAGAACATATTAGTGATCTCTGAGTTTGAGAGATCCTACTTCAAAGACTAAGATTGCAAACATGTAGAATACTCCTGACATCAACCCAGGCATCCATGTGCACACAAATACAAGGTGCATGTATACATACACATGTGTATAACATACACACACACAAAAAAAAATAAAACAGAAAAAGAAAGGAAAACAATCCTGTGGCAAAGGGATCGCACACTTGTAGACTTCAAAGCAGCAGAGCTTTTATACCTTATTCCTGATGCTCCGGTCTAGTAGGAAATGGCTGTAGCATACAGATGCTGAATAAAACAGCAGATGCCCAGATCATCCACCCCGCCCAGGCAACAGACAGTGAAAGACATCATGTGTTTTTTACATCTGGCTGGTGACTCTGCACTCCTTCTTCCCCATGCTTTCTTTGTTCCCACACATCCCACCCAACCTCTATATGCCTAGCTATTGACCAGCCAGCTATTTATTAACAATGATAACAACACATCTTCACAGTGTACAGAAGGATTTTACAGCACCAGTATGTGCATGTGTCTGGATTTTCAGAGATTTCTGCTCTCTGACTTATTTATCATTCTTGGAACACACCAGCTACTTCACTGTCCATTCTAATCATCTTTCAGACAGCAAGAAGAAAGAATATGAAATGAGAAACCACATTCCTCCCTCAGAGATGGGAATCATGTGAAGGTAGACACTCTGCCTGATAGTACTTTTCCTCCTGACCTTATCAAGCTTCGAGGGAAAGTGAGGAATGTAATCTTTATCTGAGTTATGTGTGTGCACAAAGAATTAAAAATGAGGCTTAAAAAAGGAAGTTTTCTTGTGTCCTACAGCTGCTCTCAAATAATTACTCTGAGGCCTAATATAAACTATAAATATTTGACCAGTAGCTCAAGCTTGTTCTAACTAGCTCTTACACTTAAAGTAACTTATTTCTTATCTATGTTCAACCACATGGCTTGGTTCCTTTTCTCAGTATGGCATTCTCATCTTGCTTCCTTTGCATCTAGCTGGTGACTCCTGACTCCATCCTTCCTCTTCCCAGCCTTCTTAGTTTGGTTGCCACACATATATTTCTTCCCTGGCTGAATGAGAGTTTAGTTAATCCAATTTGAGTAGCAAATCTTTACAATGTGCAAGAGAATTGTTCCACAGCAGAGACTGCTGTTACTTAGAAAGGAGACTGGCTAATGGAAACTATACATTCTTTCTTGGCCGTGTTGCTTCTTCTTATGACATTAGAAGGTGATTAAAGTTCTTACAGCCCTGGCATTTGATATAAATACAATTTCTTTTTTTCTGAGTCAACTTCAATGTAGACCATCAATGCTTTCTAGCTATTTAATATTAGAACTTTCCATATAAATAACTCTCCCAAACTTGTATCAAAATCTGTCTTTCTACCATTGTTTCTGTCCAAATGAGTGTCAAATTTCAAAGTCTCATCTTAAAACGTATAACCAACACAGCAGCCTGTGAGGAGACATCCTTTAAATGCACTCCCACCAGCTCACAAGTGACGTAAGGACCACAGGACCACAGTTTTAAACATGAGGACCCCCTGAGCCATAAGGCTTTCTCTTCTCTAAAGACACCAGATTCCCTTGTCTTAGGAATAGATGGCTATTCTATTGGAATAAATGGTCTCTGTCAAAATCCTGAATCTTTCAAAACAGTCATTACCTTGGATAATTCTCAGCATGACATGCATGTGAAGGCCATTGAATCTTATGGATTCTTTTCTGTGGTGGAATGTTCTCTGTATGCTGTAAACAAAGGACTGTTTTGGCCTATGTGGAGTGCCGTAGAAGTGGGTGGAGAATCAGAGGACAGACAGGTAGAAGGAGGGTGGAGTTAGCCAGTTGCCATCCGACCCCCTAGAAAAAGAGACATGTAAGAAATACTGGTGAGCCATGGGCTGGGACACGTGGCGGGTAGATTAGTAGATTAATAGAAATGGGTTGATTTAAGATGAAAGAGCTAGCTAGTAATGTGCTTGAGACAAAGGCCAAACAGTATGAAGTTAATATAAGTGTCTGATTCATTTCTTTGGGGGACAAAAGCCGCCGCAGGCCAGGTCCGAACACCCCGGTCCAAACGGGCCCGGGGAAACCTTCTACAACACTTTTCCTTAAAGGTGATAGATAAATGTTTGGTTAATTTATTTCCTCAGTCACATTTTACAGATGTGACAGTGAAGCCTGAAGATGTCAACTCTTGGTCCGTTAGAGTCATAATAAGTAATACTGTCGGGAACTGGTCAGTCAACTTGAGCAATATGAATTCTAAGCTACACTTCCATTGTCCACTGCTTTTCATAGCTTTGAAATATTGCCAAACTAAATGAACTCCTAACAAGATGCCACAGAATTTGCCCATGACAATTCTTTGTAATCACTGTCAGATCAAGGCTATTGTGGCCTCCTATCCAAATCACTGAACTTCTTTTTTCTGCTGTGGTGTTCCAAAGTCAGCGGTGGCTTTGTTTGTGGCTTCTACATGCTCAGCTTCTCATTAGATTTTTTTATGGAGACAGATTTCTATGTTGGAAGTTTCATTCATCATAGGAAGCACATTTTTAAAAAGTGTATATGTGATTGTAGGTGGATGTGTAGAAGGGATAGCAATGGCTTATGGAGACTGGAAGTGTATGCTCTTTTTGCATCTAGTTACAGATTGTAAGCTACCTGACGTGGACAGATACTGGAAACCAAACTCAGATCCTCTGTAAGGGTGATATGTATTTTTAACTGCTGAGTCATCTGTCTCATCTGAAGTATATTTTTGGGTGGAAATTGATTCTTTCCTTCCATTATTTAGAGCCTGGGAATTGAACACAGGTTGTCAATCTTGGCAGCAGCATCCTTTGGTCATTGGATCATCTCACAGGTTCTTTTGAAGCACATTTTTAATCTGTGCTTTTGTACTGTTTAAGTGTGTTGTTTGACGTTTTCGATGTTTATAATACAATCTGATCACACCTGTCTTCCACCTTCTCTTAGCCCCCTCTTCTCTCAACTCTCCTCCTTCTCTACAGCCCCCCTTCCAGTTTCAGGTCTGCATGTCTTGTGACTCACTGAGGTTTTTGGGAACTTCTTGTGTGACCGTGCATATGGCGATACCTACTGTAGCCTGATGAACTCACCATCAAAATCATTATTGAATGCAACTGACTCTTCCTCCTCGGGAGGATTGCCAGTGGTTTTAGTAGTAACACATATCAGGTTGACAAAGCTTCAAAATGAGGACCTTGGTGCATACCATTGTGATAATGAAAGTGTATCCATGGATATAGTTGACTATATCTTATCAAATTAACTGAACAAACTATATCTAAAAATATAAGTATTGCTTATAAAAATCATAGATATGAAAAGACTAAGAGAAAAATAGTATGAATTTTCAGTCATTTGATGTACAAAAGTCTTCATTTTAGCAATTAAGAACCTTAGAAGTTAATTGGTCTTTATAAGATGCAAAACAAGGATCTCACAAATAGAAATCTGAAACCATCTAACAATGTGTCAGCCAGTCTGGACTAGCTAATGAGTCCTATGTTTGACAGAGCTAGTCAGCAATCCTGGCGATCCAAAAGAACCTCAGACAGAAGTGAGTGGATGTATTTATGAATTACCAGTGATGATCTTTCCACATTGATCCATAAATTTCTGTGCCTCTCACTCACAGCTTGGCCACAAAGATTAAGTCTGAATCCAAAACATCATAATACAGACGGAGTTTGAGTCACATAATTGATGAACAGGGCTCCCATGTGCAGCAAAGGTGTTCATGAATACTTTGAAACCAACTGGGTCCTTAGCTGACTTCTGAAAATACCATTATGTGAATCTTCATGCCCTGCTACATGGAGAACCCTTAATAATTCTGTCATCAAGATAATAGTGACAAACTAGTATTATTATAATTAAAATCATTGGCAACTAATAATGGTTAATGTTTATTAAAAGAGTTCACAGGGAAGCTGGACTGGTGCATGTGGCAGAATTGGGTCATGTTCTTTTTTCTAGAGCATGAGAGATAAACAGGAAATCAGCCAACAGAGGTATACTCAGTCTTAAACTGGCCCTCAGGCCATGTCCCAAACACTGGGGACTCAGGGCCCAAGGTCTCTAAGTCAAGGTGATAATGCCTGCTCTCCACAGTTCTAGAAGATCATAGATGACTTCATAGATTCAAGGAATCCAGGGGCTTCATGTGCTTAGGTACTACACACACAGCAAGGGCATGGATTCAAAATGCCTTCCCTAGAACTGATTCCCTCAGAAGACACAACCTCCGAAATGACCTTGGAAAGAAAACGAGCATCTTCTTCTGGCCTCCCATCAGCCTTGCCTTAATTCTGTGGATGTATGAATGGAGGTATGGTTTCTCAGCTACTGGGTGTGTTTGCATTTTGCAGTTTTGGCTTTGGGAGATTTTGAAGACTCAGCTCCCTTTTCTAAGAAGTTTTCCATAAAATCTATTTGTATATTATAATAATTCTTAATGGATATACTTTGAGCCAGATTTAATGGTTTTATTTTCATTATTTTGTACTATGCAGTTTTCATGTGCTTTTATATGCTGGAAAAGTACCCAATGATGCTGAAATTCAAACATCAAAGAGAAGAAAACTTGAGCCAACCTTGTGAAGTGGCCATGTGCCAACATGAACTCAGAATTCCATTTTCCAAGGGCAAGTTGGGCACAGCAGGGCACATGCAGATCAATTGGCCAGAAATTGGTTAGCAACTCATGCAAGATCTTGCCCAGTTATCTGTTCCTTGGATTTATTCCAGCAATTTATTACACACACACACACACACACACACACACACACACACACACCATACACACGTGCAGGCACACACACACACACACACACACACCTTTAAAAACACAGGAAGTCTCTATTTTTTTTATAAATGAATTCAAGTTTAAAATATCATGCTTCAGTCATGGTCCCTACTTAAATTTTCCTTTGCAAACTCTGCTTTGCGCTCTGCTGACAACGGGCAACTGGCTTTCATATATATCCTTAAGTAACTATTTTGGAGGTGAGAAAATGGTACTCTCTGTATTCAATTTTAGCATTTGTTCCTTTTTAACTATAGCTGTGAGCTAGTGGCTCGATCTCACAGAACCTCAATGAACCTACAAAACTAACAAGGTGATTCCATTCACCCACCCTAACACTGATAATAAAAAGTGCTAGTAGGGGATACCCTCCTAAAGTACAACAATGTGATGATTACTTTCAAATGTCAACATGCTGCAACCTAGACTTACCTGAAGAGATAACTCAGTTGAGAAGTTACCTAATCAAGTAGCTTGTAGGGAAAGTTATGAGGGATTGTCTTTGCTGTTAATTGATATAGGAAGACCGAGTCTACTATGGGCAACACCATTCCCCAGGCTGGAACTTAGACAATATAAGAATAAAGAAACCTAATATACAAGTAGTTAGGCAGTGTAGTTGTTTATTTTATATCAGCTATTTATTAAGGATGTGATGTTTTAAATTTGGGATTTCATAACCCAGCAACAATGGACTGTAACTTGGAGTTTTAAGCCAAATAGATTCTTTCATTTCTTATTTTATTTTCAAAATATTTTACCACAGCAACAGGATTAAAACTAAGGTACACTTCTATGCCAAGATTTTTTATTGGTTTCTAAAAGATCTGATTTTAAGACAAAAGTTCAAGGGCAGAGAGCTTGTAGCGAGGTTGGAACACAGTGACAGAGAAGCCTGGAACATAGATAGAAGGCTAAGAAAAGCAGTAAATATTTGAGCCAATAGGTCCCCGCTGGGTGACTGAACTAACACTAAAGAAGTGCTAAACAATTCTGTGAAGCCCACACCACAGGGCGCCTCTTCAGAAAGTGGGAAATCTCAGCAGCTGTCCTTGCCAACTCCCCAGTCACCAAGGTCACATTTAACTGTGCATCACCCCTTTACCAAGCACTTCACATGAGTATCTTACTGATAGGACCAGCTACATGACCCCACTTCTTCACACATGTGTGTCCTGGATGCTCTTCAGCTATGCAGAGAACCAACTGTCACCTTGCCACTGTGGCATTTAATCTGAAGAAGCCCACAGAAAACCATTGTCTGGAAACAGTCGTGTTGCACTTGCACGACCTCCTGCTGGATTCAGCTAAAGAAGTCAAGGGGACAAAAGCTTTGGCTATTGCTCAAGTGTGTGCAGTTCAGGCATTCCCTGAAAGCAGGCTGACTTTCATATCTTGACTGATCCCTGGCAGATGAAAAGAACCAGGAAGGAGAAAAGTTCCAGAAATTGCTGTGTCCTCAGAGATGGTAGCTGGAGGGACCTAAAGTCCTGTTCCCTCAGGGACTCAGTGACAGAGAATAACACAACAGCTCCTATTGGCACTGCTTCTAGGTGGTGCCATGGTTCCTGCTGTGGTCGCTCCCTGTGAAACACAGAGGCCAGTACCATTATCTAATTAGAGAAAATATCCTTCAGGCATTTCACTAGCCCTGTCACCACCAGCACTACAGACCCTTTAATTAACAAAGCCATTATTAAAAGGGCTTGAGGAGACACAACTTTAAGAGGCCAACATCCCCATTGTAGAAATCACCAAAATATGTAGATTCTCCATGGAGCAAGTTTTTACCACAGCTTGCTGGACACATGGGCAGACACTGGATTTCCCAATGTTGACACAGTATGATTTGCACTTATACTCATTAATCTACAAGAAGATTACATAGACTACACTATGGTTCCAAGATGACAAGAAACTCCACATTGCACAGCAAATTCTCTAGGAAACACCTTTGGAGCAAAGCCACTTAATAAGAAATCTATCTTATAAAAGTAGTAGACATATCCAGTCTAGCAAAATTGCAAGTTTCAAGATACATGAGAACTAGGGAAAAAAGAAACAATAAAAAATATATTACCTACAAAAGATTAAAGCTCATTGTTAACAGTTACAAAAGAAATTTAGATCGAGATGATAAAGGAAAAAGAAACTCAAGAGAGCATTGTTATACTGTATATGTATGACCCTCCCCACACCTGGGAAACTGAAACCAGTTTCAGTTCTAAATCTTTACACTTTCTTGAGTTCTAAATCTTTACACTCTACACAGCAAGACCATATCGAGAAAAAAAAAAGGTCCACAAAGAAAACCAAAAGAATTATTTTAAAAAGACCAATAGAATCTAATAAAAGTTGGTTAAATAAAATTAAGAAAACCACAGAATGTGAGTGAGAAAGTTACCAAGATGCTTTGAAAAAGCACTAAATGGAAACCTTCAAAGGAAGAGCTCAAGGTGTCAAATGAAAATTTCAGTTGGAAATGTCAACAATAGATGCTGTAAACTAAAATAAATATTGGAGATTGGAGTCAAGTAATCATAAATAAAGCAATAAGAAGGTTAAGATTATTGAAGATACTTGGAAGAACATTTAAAAAGCAAATATGTACATTATGAAATATCTATCTGAGAGATGATAGTACTATATAAAACAATTCCATAAAATAAAACCAAAATTACCACATCATGAATATATGTATCAGTGAATCTTTCAACCCTCAATGAAGAAGCTTCTTTTCCCAGTAGATGGAGAATAATAAAAACTTACAATTGGCCAAAGTGTAGAGAAAAGGAGCCTGTGGAGTGCTTGGTTCTAAATGCCATGTCTATATCGAATCTCTCCTCCCCAAGACTCATGGAACAAGAGACAGCAAAAAGATTTCTTCACCATCACATATAACGACCAAACTGACAAATATGTGGGACAAAGAAACACTCTTAAGTCATTAAGAGAGAAAAGCACCCAGGACAATTCCTTAGACTATTGTTTCTCCTTCCTAATGCTGTGACCCTCAACCATTAAATTATTGTCATTGCTACTTCATAACTGTAATTTTGCTACTCTTATGAATCATGATGCAGGTATCTGTGTTTTCTGATGGCTAGAAAAATCTTTAGACTCCCCAAAAGAACATGACCTACAGGTTGAGTACAGTTGCTATAGACTAAGAACAGATTTTTTTTTTTCAGTAGAAATTCTGCAGGCTAGGATAAAAAGGAATAACATAATTATACCTACTCAACAATATAGGCAATTTGAATTTTCATTCTCAGAAATTCTGTCTTTCAAAAATAAAAACTAAATAAAGATGTTGCAAGAGAAGTAGAAACAGAGGGAAATTATAACCTCCAGGCCACTTTACAAAGGATGCTTAGCAGGGGGAGAGGTGACAGAGAGAGTCACTCTCATGGTTATAGTTTCTAAAAGGATGAAAATACAGTATATTAACAGACATTCAAAGAGAAATGAGAAATAATTGAATACCCTAAGTCATCAAACAAAACATAAATTCAAGTAAAAAGGAAAAACAAAAAATCTTGCCAGCTAGAAAAATAAAGCAACCTAATGAGTTAATGTCTTATTTTCCAGAAAGAACGTTGCACCAGTGTAAAAAATCATATAAGAAATATAGGTTTAGCTAAGTCAATTTTATAAATAATTCAGCACTGTTTGCAGCAAGAAATCCTACTCACCAGTGAAATCACTCAGGCTTCGTGTTAATGGCAGGAAAAAATATTTTCCAAGAAAAATGAAGTCCTAAAATAAACAGTTGTCACTATACTTTAGACCTAACAAAGTAACTTCAAAGGACAACCATAAAAAGTGTGCAATCACAAAAAACAGATCGATTAATAAGACAGAACAGTTGTGAATCTATAAGCATCTCACAGCATGAGGTTTATAAAATAAGCACTCTTAGACCTATAAGAAAAATATACGCAATACACAAATAGCGGGAGACTTCAGTTTCACACACTTATGGATAGATCACACAATCCAACCGAAACAATTAACACAGAAACAATCACAGTTGGGTGTGGGAAACAGGAAGAGAGGAGGAGACTGGGAGAGTAGAAGGGAGGGGAAACTGGTTGGGAAAAATAGAAAAAAGGAAATAAACGAAGGGGCAAAGGAATAAAGGAAGGAAGAGAAAGAGCAAGCTGAACAAGCAATAGGGAACAAGCCAGCAAACAGCACCCCTCTATGGCCTCTGCACAGCTCCTGCCTCCAGGTTCCTGCCTTGAGTTCCTTTCTGGAATTTATAATATTTTAGACTGTGATCAGAACACATGTAAACTGAAATAAACCCTTTCCTTCTGAAGATGCTTTTAGTCATTATGTTGTATCACAACAATAGAAACCCTAAGACACACACACTGGACATTTATCTAGAAAAGGCTATCAAGGCATGAACAGATTTGATCAATTGGCAAGATACAAATTCAATGTGCTTCTTATAATATCAATATTCAAAATGCTGAGCATGAATGAGTAAACAAAATTCATTCAAAATATTAGGAAATATAAAAGACCCAGAAGAAAATTTAACTAAGAAAAATTATAGAAAACTACTAAAAAGAATCAAAGAAGATACTGAAAGATGGAAAGACATCCGTCATATTCATGAAAAAGAACAGTCAATATTGTTAAAGTATCTTTTTTTAATCTAATGCAATTTGCCCATTCAGTGCAGCCACTATCACAAAGAACAGTTATATTATTTAAGGACTGGAGAAAAGCAGTCCTAAAATTCTGTGTGAAATGCAAAGGGCTCAGGTAGTTAAAGCAATAATCAGAAAACAAAATTGAAGTGAGAGATATCACAATACCTTATTTTAAGTCATACAATATCATCACAGTTACATGGTAGGCACGGTGCTTAAAACAACATACAGAGTTCAGAAATAAACATTTACATTTATAGCTAGCTGAATGGACGAAGTCACCAAAACCATACAGGATAAAGAATAGCCTCTTTGCAGGTGGTACTGGAAAAAAATGGATAGGTGCATGTAGATTTAAAATCGACTCCAATTTCTTACTCTGTAAAATAAATAAATTATTGCTTTAAGGCATGAGCAGTGAGAATCAATGATGTTCAGAGTGAAATTCTGGAAACTTAGTCATGTTCCCTGGCTGGAATTCTGCATTCACCTGGCCCTTCCTGGGCTCTTTCTCCTCAGGCTGTGTTTCTCTTCTCCAGATGATCTGACACAGTGCCACAAGCTGGATAGATTAACCCACAGAATATCTGTTTTCCTCCTTTTTTTCTTTAAAAATTCATATAACATATTTTGATCAAATCTCCCACCATTCTTTCTTCTTCAATCTCCCTTATCTGTCCCATGATTTTCCCTCCCAACTTCATATTCTCTTTAAAAGAAAGAGATGGGGAAGGAGGGAAGGAAGGAGGAAGGAAGGAAGGAAGGGAAGGACAGAGGAAGGGAGGGGGAAGAAAGGAAGAAAGAGAGGGAAGGAAAGAAGGAAGAAGTAGGGAAAGGAGGAAGGAAGAAAAAAGGAAGGAAGTTTCTGAGTTAGTTCTACATATTCACAAGCAGTGGCCATCAGCTTCAACATGGCAGCCTCTGGAGGACTGTATTCCTAAAGAAAACTTACCTTTCTTCCTCCAGTGCCAGCAAGAGCCAATAGTGTCTCATCTGCCTGTAGTTTCATACATCCCTCCCCAGCCAAACCAGGGTCTTAGCTGCTATGAGTTCATGTGTGCAGCAGTCTGGTCACATCCAAAGGTCTAGCAAATAAATGATTCACTACAGATATATACATGACCTTGAGCTCTAATGATGGTTTTGCTGTCTCATGTTCCATGAGTCTTGGGGAGGAGAGATTTGATATAGACATGGCATTTAGAGCCAAGCACTCCATAGGCTCCTTTTCTCTACACTTTGGTCAATTGTAAATTTCTATTATTCTCCATCTTCTGGGGAAAAAAAGCTTCTCCAGAGAGTTGAAAGATTAGCTGATAAATTGGTATAAAGAGAAGGATGTAAAAACAGTTTATTTCTATGTCTATTTATCGGGGTGGGGGGAAGGAGTGCCATATTCGTTCCTAGAGCACATAGCATAGCCAGTCACAGGACTGTGAAGCAGCCAACCACATCGAGCATGAGTTCTGTGTTGCACAAAGTGGTTGGTTACTTCTGTGACATTTGTGTTGCTATTCTGCAAGTGAAACTATCTTGATAGTTTTTATATTAGGAAGTATGGCATCCAAGAATCAAAGATGGCTGCAATATTATTAAATACTTCTTGGGCTAGAATACCCAGATAAAGGCCTGGCCAGATTTTGGTGTCTGGTTTGGGTCTCTGTCCTGGTTTTCAGAAATCCAATATTAAGGTTGTGTTCAGCTCACTTACAGAAAGAAGGGACAGTCTCATGTTTCTTCCTATGATGGCTCCACCCATATGTATTTATGACCCTTTGTCAGTACATTAATAAATGTTCCTCAACCCATGTATCTTATATAGTTGCATTAGTGGGTTGGCTTTAACATACAAATTTGGGGAAACATGCTTAGTCCATAGGATTTATTGCTTGGGCTATCATCTAATACATGTCTTTCTTGAATGTTAAATGCTCTCATTTCAATACAACAACCCCTACAATATTAACTCCCCAAAATATTATTTATCCAGTAAAATAAAGTCCAATACCTCATTTAAAAATTACCTGAGTCAGAAACACATAATAATGTAGAAGAATCAATCTCCCATGGCTTGAGACCCACTGGGTCTCTGTGTAAACTCCAGAGCCATCGCTGAATCCAGCATAGATGACTGGGGCAAGCTTGCAGTTAGTAGGCAGAGCCAAAAATGGCTGTGCATCTTGACCATCTGAAATAAGTGAGCATATATCCCTTCCTGTCCCTCCCTGGGATGATTGAGAAATCAGGAACTTTGTCCTCAACTAAACACCTGCCCAAGCTCACCATGATCCAATGCCTCATGTTATAAAATGACAGCAAATGCCGTAGCATAACATTGACACTTTTAATTCTTCTCACAGACACCAGAAAACTTATTTTTCAAAGCTAAACTGTTCTAAACTAATGAACAAAGAAGCAGCCCAGAAGTTTACAGGCTACACCAGAACTGTCATTCACCTAATGTGGGTATGTAATGTACCAATCAGGGGATCTAGCTTATCACAGAATGTAGTTCTTTACTATGTGGAAGAATATGGAGTTTACTTTGTGTTACAATAGAAGTGTAAATATTTGAAAGAACTGATGAGCACAGGAGTGAAGTCACAGCATGAAAATCAGGTCTTATAAGATGCACAGAAGGTGAAGAGGCAGAGGGTCCCAGTATTATGCTTGTAGGAGAGACATAAGCACACTGAGAAGCAATGAGTTTAAGTGATCTCAAGCCACTTTGGGGGGAGGAAAGGCCTCCTATTGTGTCCTGCGTCACAGCCTCACCCCCGCCTGGAAATTCCAGAATGTCCACTGAGAAATCATGGAATGTTCCAATGTATCATCCTTGGAAATATTTGTACTACAAGTATATACTGTGGGAAATCAACAGGGCTAGAAATAGGAGATATTTGAAAGACAAAAATCCCACATATTTTAGTAAATAGAAAATTCTATACACCTGAGTTATGTCTCCACTAGTCCAAATGTGTAAAAGTGATGTGGGAATATCCTTCTATTTGTTGTGAAAATCATTCTTTAAATAAAGAAACTGTTTTGGCCATGGCAGGACACCATAGAACTAGGTGAGGAAATTGAGGTTCAGGCTGTAGGAGTGCAGAGTCAGCCAGACTCCATTCAGCTGCCAAGGAAGAAACATGTAAGGGATCCAGGTGAGCTACAGGCCATGGGCCACATGACCAGATAGATTAATGGAAATAGGCTGAATTAAGATGAAAGAATTAGATAGCAATGTGCCTGAGGCAAAGAACAAACAGGATGAAATTAATATAAGCGTCTGAGTCATTTTTTGGGGGTAAGGGGAAGCGCTTGTGGGCAGGTCAGACTTCTAGCCTAGACAGGGACAGAAACCTTTTGTAACACAGAAGAAGAAGAATGACAAAAAAAAAAAAAAAAAAAAAAAAAAAAAAAAAAAAAAAAAAAAAAAAAAAAAAAAAAAAAAAAAAACCTCAGAGGAGATAACATAACAATTATGGAGAGCAAAGAGCAAATCTCCACAATTGTTCTCTTGTTGAGGTTCCCATCAGTGAAAGTCAAGGACCTCCCTTCTCAGCTATGACAGGATCATCAATACCTGCCCAGATGGGATCAATGGAGAATTGTGAGCACATCACCTGTGTCTCACCTGTGTCACAGCTGGGCTCTTGGCAACACCCACTGTCAGCACTAAACTCTACCCACCCTTCCCAGTCACTAGCTCCTACACATCTCACCTGTCCATCACCACCCTTTGCTCATCTGGCTTGTTAATCACAAACCTCTACCAAAAATACACATTACTACTCACTAACCCCAGTCCACCTCACGTGTCAGTCATTAGCTTGTGATCACTTAGCTCTGCAGGGCAGATTTAAAACTGACAGCAATTCCCAATGTGCATAAATAAATAGGACTTCATTAATTTTCCATATTTGAATTCTCCACATGCCTCAATTACTTGGCTAATTATAATAATCAAAGGGGATTATGCAAAGTATAGTCCTGCATCATAAATGCATTTATCTCTTATTAATTCCCAGTGCCTACCATGATGCTCACCTATTGTTTATTTCTCACTTGCTCAAGCTGGTGATTGAGTTTTGGAACTAAGATTGTAATGTTGGAGTAGCCTGGCCTAGGGTTCCTGAAGTACCCAGCAGATGCACTCTTTCCTGTAGATTCCCTTGGATTCTTTGTTATTCCTATTCTTCTAGCCCTGACAGCATGGACTTCAAGGTGTAATTTATCAGCCTGGAATCTCCCTCCAGGCCAGGGCAGGTGCTAGCCCCTTCCAGGCAAAAGGTAATTAGCCTGTGGAAGCAGTCTGTGGACTCCATTTGCCAAAGTTGACTTTCTGTAACAAGCACACACTCTGTTTCATGGTGGTGATATTCTGCCCTTCCCAAGCATACTGTTTTCTTCTAGTGCAATCTATGATCATAGGGTATGCCTGTGTAAAGAAAATAAGTCAGTCTTTTTGACATAGATGTGTATAAGGACTCATGACTCCTTGTTGGTACCCGCCAGGCTCTGCTTAGAACAAAGGAGACTCTCATCTCTGTCTGAGTCTTTCTAACTCGGACTGGAGAGTAGGGGTTGGATTTGACATCTCATGCCTCAAAGCACTGACACATTCTTGGAGCCCAAAATTTTAGATTTCAGCAGGTTGTGTCGGGTAGCTATACCATATCAGTTTTGGCTTCTCAGGCATGCCCCCAGTCCCTTAAACAGCACACAAAGCTGGCCATGACACCAGGAAGAATTCATGCACATTTACACATAGAGATTTGGGGCTACACATTTTTCTCAGTCAAGGCCTCTAAAAAACAGCACACAAAACACCCACAATTACCACTTCTTATGTATGTAAGTAATTATTGAAAAATTGAATGGTGGGGCCCAGGAGACCTGGCCTTGCTCTCAAAACTAATAAATTGACATTGATTTTCTTGACAGACATACTAAAATAAAGATCTTGAGAGAGAGAGAGAGAGTGAGAGAGAGACACCATACTAGTTGTTTTTACCTGAGATTTTCTATTGCCAATAAAGACTTGGGAGTTAGATACTAGGAGGAAAACCTGAAGGATCAAAATGTAGGAGGACCAACAAGCTGATAGTCCCCCTTTTTCTGGAGGTCTAGTAAGCACACCTCCCCACATGTTTCCCCCACAAAAAAGCAGCAAATCTCTAAGGACTTCCCTATAACTTTGTCTATTTTTTTCTGTGCCTCTCTATTCATCTCCCTGGGTCCTATATACCCTCTAATCTTGTCAATCAGTCTTTAGATCCACCCCCTGATCCAAGGTTAATTGTTTAACATTGTCTCTGAGTTTAACAGTACAATTAAATATCCTGCAACACTTGGTCACTTGTATAAGCACAAGATACAATCACTGACACCCTTTAGAAAGGGAGGCAGAAGATTCTGGCCCGAAACCAAGGACTGCTGATTGTCTATTGGACACTACTAAAAGCAACCATCAGGATTTCCCTGCATCCCTTGGGGATACTTCCACTTCAGTGACATGACAGTTTTTGAACCTCTCTGGCTTCTAGAACTATTAAGGAATGGATGCTTGTTGCTTACAGCCATTGAATGTGCCCCCCATTTGTTACTGAATTCCCAGGAAACACGTGTTTATAGACAAGAATTCATGGAGTTTTCTGAATAACCTCATGGGCTCTTTCCCTTTCTAATAGTTCTGAAGTAGAGAAACTGAAATCCATGGAGTCTCAGAGTCAGGACTGACATGTAGGCCATCAATTACAAAAAATCGGAGGTCTCTGTGGAGGAAACTTAGGGCCAGGGCTGAGGCTGCCTGATGAATCCATTCTGCCTCGGTGTGTCCACAAGGTTCTGCACATTTGGTACTAGGGAAGCAAGCTACCCAGCGCTTATAGTCATATAAAGCTTTAGTTACTCTCCACCTACCCCAACCAGCCATAGCATCCTGTTGAGAAGCATGGATTAATTTGTTATTTATGTACAAAAGAAGAGCAGACACATTGAAGAGTTTTAGTGAGCTGATAGGTTACAAATGACATATTGTGGCTTTGCCTTACAGAATGTCAGTGTGTAGGACACCCACAGAGTGTAGTAGACCCTTGGGAACACAAACATTATCTAACTTCCAATGGAGTTTCACCTAGGAAAGAAACATCTGCTTCCTTTGTATTGCCATATCTCAACCCTTGGTCCCACAGACACAGATTTCTCCTTGTAAAAGCCCAGCACACATACAGAACAATATTCACTTTGTATCTTCCAGGAATGTGCTAGTCAGAACTGTCTGGAGAGAAAAATAAGTCATTAGATACTGGCCAATCAAGGATACTTATGCACCCAGTGGGGATTATTAACTATGAACTTTATGACCTGATACAACATTGTGGATGATGCTTTGGTGGTGCATGTATCATGAATGAAAACAAACCCAGATATAGGAATCCTGTGCACATTGGGAACTGTATCCAAGACCATAGGTAATCCCAGAGACGAAGGCAGACAGTAGAAGAAATAACTGATTATAAGAATAACCTTGTAGTCACTTCACTGAAACCCTAGGACACAGCGAAGAGAAGATGGTCTTCTGTGGATCAATGTTATCTATAACAGGTGTGGAGGCCCTCAGTCCTCAGGCCTCTCCTTTGCTCAGAGTTTTGCATTAACAACTCCCTGGGCTTAACTGTTCCACCTTAGCCCTGGAACGCCCTTATCGCTTGACATGGTCTCACTGCTGTTTAGTGTATATCTTGATTATGCTCATTGGAACCAAAGAGTTCTTGTTGGATGCCTGCTGAAATGTGCAACCAGGACAGGGCCCTCGAGTCAGTTAGAATCTTGGAAACCACACAGTGTTTTTTCTCTTATAGTCAGTTTACCCTGAAGATGTCAACCGGTTAAATCTAAATGACACAAAATATGTGGACATCAAGTAGATCTGAGGGCTGAACTCTGCTTCTTGTTCTCAAACATAAAGGTCCAATCTAACTGCCAATGGTATCGGGATGATGGAAGGGGCCAAGAGTCCAGGTGAAGGAAGGGGCCAGCTAAGCAGCATCCCACCAGAGAAACTCCTTCCATGCCAGCCCTTTTGGGGCAGCGGTTTGAAGTTCTAACAGTCTACACACTAACTCACATGACAAAGCCAGCTAATTCTTCCTTTAGCATGGAAGTAACTTGAAAACTGTCTGAAAGATAGCAGCTTTTGTCTTTTAAATATAACACTTTATTATTTATTTGAGAATATCATACATATCACATATTTTTATCATTTTCAACCCTCAGTCCTCCCCTAAACCCTCCTGGATCCACCTCCCACTCATTCCCAGCTCTGGACACACACACACACACACACACACACACACACACACACACACACGCACGACCAATAACCCAGGGAAGAGAAAACTTTATTTTTCCTAATGTCATAAATTGTAACGATTTCAAACCTAGTCCATCATCCAGGCAAACAGCAGGTAGGTTCATTCTGTATAAAAGAGAACAGTGATCCAAGGATTCTGGAATATACTCAGTAATAAAGAAGGAGACATGATCTTAAGTAGTAGAAAAACAATGAGGAAAATAAGCCAAGATAAGGAAATGGGCCACTGATCTATCCTCAGGCTTAGAAGGGACATGATAACATGAGAATGGCATTGCCCACTGCAGTTTCATAAAGGATAACTTAGGAAAAGTGTTTTGTTTCTCAGTGCTTGGCTTAAAGATTCAGAGCTTCTGATTAGTTAAAAGTAGTATGCCACATAGTTGAGGGAGAAAAAAATTGTCAAAAAGGCATAATCTACAATTTCACTCATTATTTTATTTTTTATTACATGATCAGCTACTTTCATATTCTAGGTTTCGCAATACGACATTTTCAGACTTGGATGTCAACCTGGATTTAGCTTGATGTTTGAGGGATGCTGGTTAATATGTCTGTCATTTGGACAGCAGAGACACAGAAAACTAGAGCTACTAAGAAGTGTGTGTTTCAGGTAAGATATAAAAATGGAGTGAACAAATTTCTCAGGAAATTATGTCTCAGTTATCAGAAGTCAGTGAAAATTTGCGTATTCAAGAGATTTCTTTTTTGCGGACAATTTTGTTCACAAAGAAGCATGAACAATGAAGACCTGAGTTTAGATCCTAGCATCCATGTAGAAGTAGGGAAAGGAAGTATTGTAAGAAATCCTTGCCCATTGTAGTTACCTAGTAAATGTGCTGCCCCATCATGGCACTGCCAGAACATGCCACATGCAGAGGGCACACCCCTTTCTTCCATATGCATGATCTATGTAAACCTGCATCTACCTGCTTCCTTATAAGGGAGAGGCCACAAGAGATCTGCTCTCTTTTCTCTTCCCTCTGCGCCTGTCCTGCAACTTTCTTATAAACTCTAGTGTGAGTCACTGGTATTGTGACTGTTCCCTGCCTGTGTTAATGGCAGGCACTCCTCCATAACCTCACACACTGTAGGGAGTTATTCCAAACTTCAGAGTGGAAGGCAGAGCTCAAGTTAGATGTCACCAGAAGGAACACTGTAGGTTAATACTGCTTTTTGGTACTAGAGTTAATTTTAAGATGAATTTTAGCCAATTTTTCAGGTTCTTAAGCTATATTATAATACAGCTTTTTAGTAGGGATTTGCCTTCACTTTTCTGCCTTAAAAGCAGTTTAGAAAATAATAAGCATACTATTGTATTAACCTTGTTTAATTACACCCACATATATATTATGATTATTTCAGTATCCTCCCTGGTCCTTTTAGGATTTCATGAGTGTCTACCCTCTCAGTTTAATGATCACTATATATCGTTTAGTGTGATACGTCGCAACAGACATGTACATGTGATAAATAATGATTCACAAGCAGGAGGGACAGGATCTGAGAGTACTGTGTGAGTATACAATGGTCCAGACAAAAGTGATGGCAGGACAGTCAGCCAGACTCATCCTGTAAAGCACAGACTCAGAGCTGCTGGAGAACTCCCTGGCTGATGGATAAAACAATAAAGGCAACATGCCTCCAGGTTTTCCTTTCACCAAAGGAAGTGCCAGGCAACAGTGACATCTCTGAAGAAGAGCAACATGATCTGGAATTTTATTCTAAGTTATGTTTTGGATGGTTGAGACAGGAACTCAATTGCTCAATATATAGACATTACCCACTGTGTCCCTCTCTGGGGGCATGTGTCTTGAGCCCTGCCACCATCCTGTACTCTAGAATACCTCTCTAACCTTTTATACTCATAAAGAGCCCTGGGATGAGGATGTCACATAATTCTGTTGCCACATGTTTAAATTATTGAAACCAAAATGTAAAATTATAAAGAAACATGAGATAAAGTGGGGATAAAAATAGAATAATTTGCTCACTTAACACATGCTTGCAGGTTATAAATGTGCAGAAACTTTTTGTTCCAATCAGGCCAGAGCTTTGGAAAATCAAAAGATATACTTAAGTAAAAGTCAAATAATGTGGAAAATAAAAGTCGAGGGAAGTCAATTTGACATTGGTAGATGAAAGCTATGGACTAGCAGGGGCATCCAGCAAGGGATAGGGTGCTGGTGTTAACAGGGCACAGGGTGCTGGTGTCGACAGGGCACAGGGTGCTGGTGTCTCGAGATGAGATCAGGACTCTGGCAGATGCTACATCATCCCAAAGCAGCAGCAGTGAGTGTGTGACACTGAATAGCATGTTATCAGGGCCTGGGGAGGAGATGTGGGAGAGAATGAGAGGTGTGGAAACTGTCGTATTTCATATAAAGTTATGCTGTAAGATACAACCCTGATTTAAGAAATAATAAATCTGGAGAAATTAATTTCTTCAGAGAAGAAATGCAGAAAAAGAAAGAAACTCATGGCAGCCAAGAGCTGCAATATAGGTGGTAGATCTTGCTGCATGTTATAATGCAGCATTGTGCTGTGAGCTACATCAAAGAATTTCAATCAATAGAATAATTCTTATCTGTAAAACCCAAGAATAATGGGTTTTGTTCAGCACAGGGAAAGTTCCCACAAGCCCCTGCAGTTCTTCAAAGTATGTAATTTCTTGTATATACAGATTAACCATGTGCTTCTTCCCATTGATTTATGGGCTCACTGAAGGGTCCTTCATTATAGATTCTATCAAGTACCTCAGTATTTATAACTAGTAATCTTAAAGCTGAGAGGGTGAGGTAAGAGGATTGCTGTGTGAATTTGAGGCCAGCGAGGAACTACAGAGTAAGTTCCAGACCAGCCTGCAATATGGAGTGAGATCCTATCTCAAGACAATTGAAAAAATAAAGTGTTGCCAATTTTCATGAAATATAGGAAATATACATTTAAAAATGACTTCAAGAAGAAAAAAAGACACCCAGCCTAATACAGCATGCCTGAAATCCCAGCATTTGCTAGCTGTAGAAGAAATGTGATATTTGGGATAGGTGGGGCCACAAAGCTAGGCCCTAACTCATAAGAGAATAAAATAAAGACAGGCTAGAAGTGGAGGAAGAAAGAAAGAATAAATGAATGAATGAATGAATGAAAGAAAGAAAAAAGGAGGGATAGAAAGAGGGAGGGAGAGAGGTAGGGAGAGAGTGAGGGAGGATGTCACGCATTTTTACTATTTGTAGACTTTGCCACCAAACAAGCTCACATTCTGAAACTCAAAGACTTCAACATATAGAGGCATGGGGAGCGCAGCTCAGCACCTGCCTTCCAACTAGAAATGCCTTCCATCTATCCTTGGAGAGAGTGAGTGCAGGAGACTAGAGAGCCTGGTTCTCTCTAACGGAGCTCCTACAGCCCAAATGGAGTGTGGTGCTCGTCTTTCCTCAGCCTAGTCTTGCCTGCTTAGTCACTCGAATACAGAAAACCCTCTTGGAAGGCTAGTCCACATCTCAGGTCTCTGAATGCTAGCACAATACTATGGCTTGAATCTGAAACGTCCTGGCAGGCTCCTGCTATGAGGACTAGTCGATAGCCCTACTTTGAAGCAATAAATGTTTTAGGAGTTAGCACCTGGATGGCAGAAAGGGGTCCCCAGGGAAGACCTTTGAAGGGAACAGTTATTCCTGACCTCAGCTTTTGCTCTTTGCCTCCTGATCCACACCACACAACAAGCCTCTGCCTAAGCCTCTGTCATCATGTCCCTCACAGTGAGGGATTGTGACTCCCTAGAACTGTGGGCCAGTGTCAGTTTTTTTTTTTTTTTTTTTTTTTTTGAAGTTGCTAGGTCATAAAGAGACGAATCCACACGGTGAACAGCAGCACCAATGTAAACCTGTACACAAATGAGGCTTTTAAGAAGACATGGTAAGCGTAAGCTAAAAAGGGCCACACTACCCTACCCTTCATGTGAATCGCCACTGGACAGCCATAGTGTACATTCCTCTGCATCAGGGCAGCTTGTGGGAATCACTTGGTCAGCAGAATGAGACCACTCATGTCTCCCATGCAGCTGCTACCAGGGAACCTGGCAACCATCCTGACAGCATTCCCATGGCAGCCTTCGGGGTAGGACCAGGTTCAGGCCAAAATGAGATGCAAGAGAATGAGGCAGATGGTCTCTCACTGGCAGATCTCACACATTTGGTGGCTCCTGGACAGCAGCAGCTGACTGACAGCCAAGATTACCCAGTTACAGTCACCTCTGGGCTCAGTAGAATAAAATATGTTGGCTAAAGGCCTCACTTTGGTGGACTACAGGCTTGGCTCGGAAGAGTTTTTACTTTCAAAGTGTCTTAGCAACAGCTCTATTATACAGTCCACATTGTGGAAAAGGGAACACGGATCATTGTAGGGGAATGGAGAAAGCTGGTACATTATTCCTTGTGTGATAATGGCTATCACAATTTATGATGGAAAATTAGTTTGATAACCAAGATAGACAGAAAGAGGAAGTACTAGGGATAGGCATACGGGAAAGAGAAGAGATCCTGCAATCAATGCAGCCTCTCACCAGCTGGAATTCAACAATGGCTGCACAGTTCATGTTGGCTATGAAGGATGTCTACAAGGACAATGCTCTTTTTATATAGAACTATTTCCAAACAAGAATGGTAAAACAGCAACAGATCACACTTAATGCCTGGGCATATATGACCTTGAATGTGGCCTTACTCCTTTCCCAGATAATTTTTTAAGAATCTCACAATTGAAATGTTACACTGACTATATCCTAACTTCCTGCATCCTTTGTGATGTAGCATTTCACCTTGTCAGCTCTAATTCGATACTGGCCCAGGCTCCTTGGGAACCTCCCTGTGGGCTCATTCAAATTCTGCCAGTCTTTTAAAGATAATCTTCAGAAGCTACCAAACTCGTACATCACTAATATGAAGACCATCAGGAAAGTGGGAACCTCATTTGGGACATGATTTTTGCCTGTATCTTGTTCTTCTACCAAGAATCTCCCTTTCTATTACCCATAGCAGCCACACACACTTAAATCTGTGTTTAAAAAGAAACCTCTTTAATAAACTAACTCTAATTCAGGTTGGCACATTCTGAAATTCCTTTCTGTAGTGAAATCATGGATCCTGCTTCACCTGAGGAGAGGCCTCAGTCCGTCAGAACTGCAGGACTTTGTGTCTCATACTGAGCCATTTCTTACATAACTAGAAATGATATACTTTTAATATGATGAATACTTATAGATTAACCAATATACAATCGCTATTATGTAGTGTAATTATGAAAGGGTGGTATATCATGGTGTAAACTGTGATCATTCTCAGAGGTAAGCTTCACCATATTTAGTAAGGAAAGTCTATCACAAGTGTCCAGTTTTGAGCTCAAGCTCCAATGCTATCTGCCGGTCTTGCTTTCAATTTTCCTTTCTTCTCTTATCTGTGAAGTTGACAGGAATGAAAGCCTTGCTGGGTGGGAAGCAGCAGCAAATGGCAGGAATCAGTATGTTTCTCCTGCCATCTCTCAGCCATCAGTACAACTCTGGACCCAGAGATTGCAAGCCTCCCATCACTGCTATGCACAGGTTGAACAACAGATCTTGATGCAATATAGGTCTGGAGTAGGATTCTCCATGTGGTACACCTTGATGTCCAAAGTTATACTTCCCTGTGTTAGCAGGAAGCCCTAATAGATAGGATGCATGGTTCCAACCCTTACTTCTCCCAGAATGAAATTTTAAATTATTTTTCATAAATTTTTTTATTATTTTTACCATGCTTAATTTTTATGATGGAGAAAAATTCTTTTTTGGAGTAGATTATTTTTAATTAATTACAATCACCCAGACATTTCCTTCCATGTTGAATTAAAATAGAATTACAGAGGTAAATTTGCTCGATCAGTAGAGAAAAGAAAAAGACAAATCATGAAGGGTCAGTTCTCAGTAAACTGAACATGACTCAGTGTATGAATGAAAACCCAGAAGAACAAAAAAAAAAAAAGAAGTAAAGTTGGGGTTTTCTGTCATTGTAACAAAAACCTGCAATAACAGATTTATAAAAAAGAAAAGGTTTGCTTTGGCTCACAGTTTCAGAGGCTCCACTACATGGCTATTTGCCCTATGGTTTTGAACCAGTAATGAGGCCTCATATCACAGTGAAAACAGATGGCAGAGCAAAGCTACTCACCTTCTAGTCAGAAGGTAAAAGAGAAAGGAACAGGTCCCTAGTGATCCCTGGATCTCCCAGTGCATCCCACCTCTTACACATTCCAATAGTTCCTAATAGAGTCATCCTTGAGGCTGAGTTTTTCACACATGAGCCTTTGGAGTCCATTCAACATCCCAAGTATACAAAAAACTTCACAGTTGCCCTGAGTTAGTGCTAAGTTTTTAGGATGTGATGTAGCAGGAAAGCTTGATTTAAAGAAATAAAGTGGAAAATCTAGGGGAAAGCAAAATGGCTAAAATTTACAAGGCAGAATATTAGAGAATGCACTAGCGTACCAATCAGCTCACATATGTAAAAGTCTACCCATTTCTTCCAAAGTCAAAGGTAACAGTTTTTAAAAGTCATATTCAATGCCTATAAACCACTCTTAAAAGGATTAATGAATGATGAACAGATTTCTGAAAAGTCCAACAGAGAAAAATTCTATTTCCAGTTCTAGAAATTGATGAACAGATTTCTGAAAAGTCCAACAGAGAAAAATTCTATTTCCAGTTCTAGAAATTGCCCTCTAAAGGGGTCAAAGGGGCAGCTGGGGTAGAAGTCAAGGCTGATCTGTTCTGCTCCTGCCATGGGAGAGTGGAGTTAGATAGTGTCAACTATGATCACCTAACTGCTTTATCTCCTGTGTGGAGCATCTGCTCCCCAGAGACTTGAAAAGAGAAGCCTGACTTTCTCAATCCTCCAAACTGCAGTTACTTGGCAACACCGCATCTCTGGGCCAATGAAACTGTGCTCTTTTAGTCTGGCACAAAGTGCTAAGTAATGACCCAAATATTTCTGGTAAGAATATGAACCTGAAGCATTTTCCAGTAGAGTCTTACATTAGGCTCCCCTTTGAGTATCCATAGCTGCTGAGATCCCATCTACTGACTGGGCTGACTTCTGTGCAGGGCAAACCAGGAACCACAGAACAGCCTAAGCAGCCCTCTTAGCATGCACGCGCACACACACATACATACACACACACACACACACACACACACACACACACAGAGAGAGAGAGAGAGAGAGAGAGAGAGAGAGAGAGAGAGATGCAGGGGAGGGAGGGAGAGAGATCTAGAATGAGGACAGAGAATATACACACACAGATATATCAGTCAGTCTCCATCCTGCTCTGTCCTTTCTGAACTGTATGACACTTTAGGCCTATAAAGATCCATCCTGGGGCATCTCAGCTCAAGGTTACCTGAGGAAAGCACCCTATATGCCACAGCCACTACTGCCCGTGCATTCCCTTCCCACTCTTCCAGACCAGTCAAGGTCATTTCAGCTGCAAATGTGAGACACTAAAATGGAAAGTGCATGGGAGCCTAGAACCTAGAAGGTTCGTGGACCTCAATTGTTGGCCTGGGCAGTCATTAGCAGTCACATGTGCATAAACACCTACCTGTCCATTCAGTGCATTGTGTGCCCACACATTGATAGTCACAGCAGGCCCTCATAATCAAAAATATACACAAGTCATAGATGGGCCAGAACACAGGTCCGAAGGGAGAACATTCATTGGTTGCTTGGATGGACCTGGTATGGTCTAAGTTGGGACCCCTAGACTTCCTAATTGAATGCCCTGACAACGCAGTCATCTAACACCTGCTCTCCCAAGAGGCTAGCCAAATGCTAAGGAGAACCTGAAACGAGCAATTGCTGTCCCTAACTGGAGAAGCGGGAGAGACCCGCTTCCTCTGGAGACCTGTCCTGCCCTGTGCTGCACTGTCTTGCCCCTGTTCATCCCTTTACTTCACACGTCCCAGGACAACAAAGGACTCACATTCATAAGCAGATCCAATCCCTCTCTGTACATCGCCAGGAAAGAGGGCAGGCTCCAGAGTGGCTGTGGCCAGGGAAGGACAACAGAAGCCCTGCCCCAATGCTGCACAGTCCTGCTTGCCCTCAGGTGAGAAGTGGTAGCATAGTATTCGGGGTCCCACATCAAGGGCGCAGGGGCAAATGGCTAGGTACTACATAGCCCTAGCCTTTGTCTCTACCCAGGGCTTGCATGTAGGTGGACAAAGCACCCCTATTCTGGGTTGTATGTATGAAGGATGCCCAGTCCCTACCATGGATCTCCTGCCTCCTGATCTCTCTGCTCTGCCACTCCTCCTTGGCCTTTCTCCTCCCGGTACCCCTCCCCCCTGCTTTACACTCCTCTCTCTCCCCTCCCCTCTCCTTCTCTCTTTTGCCCTCCCCCGCCCTGCCCTCTCCTCCTTTGCCCTCCTCCCTGCTGTCCCATGGTTGGGGCGGGTGCTCCACCGCCCCCGCCACCACTGCCACTCCACCCCTGGTGCAGAGTGAAGCTGCACTGATAACTCTGGTGTGCATGGTGGAGTCGCTGCCTGGAATCCCTGCGCTTCTGCGGGATCGCGTCTTCTGCCTAGTCACACTGCTTGCACCGCGACTATCTAGTAATCCAACCGAGAGCGCTGAGCTGAGGGCTGTGAGCCCTCAGGGTGGCTGGGCCATGCAGCCGCGTGGGTGTGCAGCGCTCTGGTTGCTGCTGCTGGCGCAGGTCAATGAACAGGTGAGTCTTGCAGGGACCAGCCGCGTTTCTGAAGGCGGGAAGTGCATTCCTCAGGTGACTGAGTCGTGCAGTCCTGCATTCTCACTAAGGTGCTTTTACTTTTTCTAGCACACACCTGCTTGTGCCCTGGGACCCTCAGCTGCAGCGTCTGGGAGTCCAGAAGATATGAAACCTCTGCTGTCCTCCGAGGCGGGTTGGCTGGAAACCGACGGTAAGCTGGCCGAGTGGGGGCTCTGGGATGTTTGCAGGTAAGAGTCCAGCAACCCCCTGCCGCTGGTCTGCCAGACCCTGGAGGCTCAGGAAGCCAAGAGCTTTGAAGATGCAATCTTGATTCTTTTTTATATTGTGAGCTCCTTCTCACAGATGACCTCTCACCAATATCCTTATCATATTTTCACTGAAACGGTAATGGTGTGTCAGCGTTACATTGGAGAAAAGGTAATATCCGAGCGTAGAAACACTCTAGACCACTCTATATTTACATCATAAACGCATCATTAATGTTTATACAACAACCTATCCTAGGCAGCATAGCCCTCACTCCAGCATCTTCTGCTTGCCTTTATTTTCCACGGAAGCCTTCTATACCTTTGATTGTCACAACAGGAGTCAGAGTGTGGCCATACGTGAGTATCACTCGCAGGAGGACATCCCAGGGTTCAAGGTCGTGTCCTGGACTGTCTTAGGCAAGAACTCAAATCCAAGCGTTCTGCAAGGTACAGCCGTAGATGTGGTTCACAAGTGGCTTTGTCTTCTGAGATGTCCTAGCAATGATGCCTGGTGACTGTGAAAGCCGGTTAGCGCTCTGGTGGCTAAGAGGTTCTAGTCCGCGCTGGGTCCGTAGCACTGGCAGTCCTTTCCCGGGATGAATCACCTAGATTGTTGGCAGGATCGACGACCAGAGAGGAGCCAGGTTTAATCTTCTTGTGAATTTTCAGGAAATGTACACGATAAAAGAACTGAGACTTTTGGAAATCCTCATTATTGCTTTCTTCATGGTGGTAAGGACTGAATGTGCACATTTGATGGTGAAATTCTTCCTACTGAATTCGGACTGTGTAGTTAGAAAAGGATGATTGACTCGAAGGACCACTGGAGGGCGCCAAACGCAAACAGTACAGTGCGGTTAGACAGGTTTTTAGTGCTTTCCTAAGGGAAAACTGAAACCCACCTTTGGTGACCTTCATCTATACCTTGCTTCTGTCTCTCTTCTCATTCTGCCACATCATGACCTATGTAAGTGTTACTGCTATAAATTTGGACTTTGCTCTATTTTCAGAATAAAATCGTGAAAATTCCACAGGGGCTCGTGACATTTTCGACATCTGTTTACTGTGTGTATAGGCTACGGGATGCTGTGGAGGTCAGGAGACAGCTTGTGGGAGTCCAGAGATCAAACTCTGGTTGTCAGGCTTAGCTTGGAGCAGGCTGGGCAATCCAGCCAGCCCACTCCGGACATGTTTAGGGCGCTAATGAAGGCTTTCTAAGATAATAACATAGAGCACTATTCAGGACAAGTCAGGAAGAAACGCTTACTGCCTGAGACCACAGTCCCCTCAGTGCCTGGAATCTCAGTTCTCCATCCTAAGGGCACTGTTTCCACAGCAGACACTTACCAACTTGATTGGAGCATGAGGCACCGGGGGTGTAAATGATGGCCAGGGTGGTGCTGTCGCTCCTTAAGTTATCAAAAGACAAAGTGAGAAAGTGGACAGCAGTCACAAAGCAGAGGCAAGATGTGGCAGAACAGAGAGGAACAGGGCCAAGAACACTCTGTGACCTTCCAGTCTGCATATGGGGTGAGAAGCCTGGTCTCCATGATACAGGCTGACCAAGTGTGGCTGAAAGTGAGGCTTCTAACGGTTCTTGCTATTTTGCTGAGTGTGTAAGGTAATTATGCATTAGGAAAGAGAACCTCATTTGTTCCCTGAAGCAATGATGGATAAACTGAGATAAACTTGATTATCAAACATGAATGCATCAGCTTACCTTTTTGATGACTCTGTATTGCTTTTTATTTTTTTATTGCTCAATGGTTTTCTTACATGTTTATCTCTGTAAAAACATCTATGGTTGCCATCAATAGCATAGCACAGATTTCTAACTTTTTAGAAAACCTTTGGCTTCCAGATTCAAGGGAAAGTTCAGAAGTTCTTTTTAGCATTTTCACAGGGGAAGCAGGCATTGCTAGAGAGATAGCTCTGAGGCTATGTGGGTGCTTACTGCTTTTCCAAGGGTCATGAGTTTCATCCCAGCATTTAGGTGGCTCACAACTTCCTGTAATTTTAGCTTCAGAGAATCTATAAATCCTCAGCTAGCACCTGCACTCAAATAAAATACACACACACACACAAACCTACACACATGCATGCATATGTACATACAAAAATATTTAAATCATTTTACTTAACTAGACATAAGGAATGTACATTTCTGCCTGTATATTCCAGTCTTTCAGTGACTTACATTTACACATACATATCCTGAGATAGAGCACTCCTAGGCTGTGCTTATGTCTGTTTGGGACTTGTGGTAGGGCTTAGGACTCTGATTCATGGCATATGTTGATTCCAGTGCTTTGTGGACATTTCTACTATGGCATTTTTTAAACAACCAGTTTGAATGCGTGTGAAGAGTGAGTATTCCAGACCAGCCTTCATAAGATCTTTGCAGTCTCTTCTACTAGAAGGTTGCTGCTGACTTGGCATACCCACTGGTATGCTTGAACTTTATCCCATCATTTCCAGACAGGAGCCTTCCCAGGCTCAAAGCTGTGCTCCAGAAACCTCTTGTAATCAAGCAACTGGGGGTTCTGAGTCAGGGATCCCTTTGTGACCTCTTTCTCATTGCAAACATCTGCGTGGACCAGGTCTTATTTAAAGGATTATTGGACTGCAGGAATCTTGTTTCTCTTTAGATCACAAGTCATTGGTTTAGGGAGTGATTATCTTAACACATTAAACATTAATTGAGGTTACAGCCTTCAGTTTCTTGGCTTCACTGGTCCAGCAAGTGTGGTGGGATGCTTACCTTCTGAGCTCATTCACCACGTTCTCCAGCCCTGACCTGTTTTCATGCATTTGCAAGTATTTGATTTTATCCATGACTTTCTTGATAAAATCAATGTTTCTTGAGCCCTGGTAGGAGTAACACTTGGCTCTTGAGGGGCTGTCCTGTTGATGCTCAATGTGCACCAGCCTCCCTAGATGCAGAGTCAGCATTCTCTTCTCCCCAGTGTGAAAGCCAAAACCATCTCCACAAAGAGCAAAGCACTTTCCTGAGAGAAGCAGCTATCTGGAAGGCATGTCCTGGCCTCAGCAAGCCATTCCATCCAGGTCCAGCACACAATTTCTCCTAAGATCTGATATTGACCTTTCCAGAGAGTTCAATTAATACAATGAAATAAATTATATTTAAAACATTTATTAAATATCAAGATGCTCAAATCTCACAAATTTGGGGTTTTTTTAACCATTTCTTGGTGCTGAACTTACTGAGCCCATGGTGTTTATGGCAGGGTTTTTCTGAATGTCTTTTCTTCCTTAGTGTCACACTGGTCATTAAATCATCTCCAGTGAGAATGTTTGCAAATGTTTACCAATGTGTCAGACATTTATCAAAACAGGACTTGTTTATATAAAAGGAAATGATCAATAGTTGTTGGACACAATTAATACTACATGCCCTTTTCTCAAATAAAATGTATTATTTACCTTCCAAATCAAAGACCCCAAGAATATAGGTTATATCACTGGAGAGTTGTTTTCACCATGAAATAGCAGTTCCTACCTCACTCATTGATTGGTATATGCTGATTGTACATACTATTGGACTTGATAAGGACTTTTGTACATGAGTGTATCATGTACCTTGACATATTCATTTTGTCCCTTTCATTTATCTTCCACCTCTACTTCCCATCATCTCATTCATTGTCCCAGATAGTCTTACTTCTAACTTAAATATTATATATAAATATAAAATTTACATATCTGTGGAAAATATAGGCTCTGTACAATAAAAGAAAAGATAGTTTATTTGTTTTTCTGGGTCTTATTTTAATTACTATGATGATCTATTGCTCCATATATACATTGTCCTGAATGCAAATAGCTTAGTTCTTTACTCTATCTCCTGTGTGTGTGTGTGTGTGTGTGTGTGTGTGTGTGTGTGTGTACGTGCATGTCTACCATTTTCCATAACTAATCACCTCTTGGCCAACACCTAGGCCAATTCTGTAACTTGGCTACTGTGACAAGTGTGCACTGTCTGTATAGCACGATGATTGAGAGTCCTCCAGGAACTTATCAAGACATGACATGGTTGGATGATGTGTCCATAAACACTTTTTTATATACAATGAAGCTCACTAATTAGGCTTACAACAAGATTTGTACTTCTTGTCTTTATTTCACAACTCCTATAGAAGGGGGAAGAGTATAGAAGTGATATGGGGGAGTCCCCCAAGAGAAGCCAGGTGTCCTAGCTAACAACACCCCAGCAGATATACCTACCCCACTGCAGAGAGCAGTGAATATGTCACTCTAAGGAAGGAACTTTGGGAAACCACAAATCAACAGTGTGTGAACAGAGTATGCCCCTACATTCTCCCTTCAGACTGGCTGGGTTCTGGTGTGCTTGTCTGTCCCTCTTCATCATATACCAAATTGTCTTATCCTTCACAACCCTACACAAAATACTATATAAACCAGTGTGTCTTACCCAACCAAAGCTCATCCCCCTGCCAAAGCCTGCTGCCTCCCAAATCAACAGATTGCTGCCCAGCTCAGCAGGTGTGCTCACTTGCTAACCCTATTGAATGAGCCTGGGACTGGAGAGACACAAGGAAACTGTGGTGCTAAGGAAGGAAGTCTGGGGCAACCCCCCTGGCCTACCCTGTGCTATGTGGCAGGCAGGCACTATAGTCTTGCCATCTTCCAGCCCTCATCTAAAACAGTTGTCCGAAGAGCATCCCAGCAAGGCATCCTGCTTTCAGTCTCCAACCTTCCTCACCTCTTCCAAACCTAGATGCCTGGCTTTTGTGGCAATTCACTGGCCACTGTTTATGTCTCTTCTATGTCCCCTTTTTATTGCTTGACAGAACAGAATAGCATCACAGACAAAGTGCCTGTGTCCACTTAAAATACATAGATGATAATATAAGCACCCGGATATTGCTTCCTTATAATCAAATACTTTAAACATGAGTCTGAAAAGAGTGTCTGCTCATGATGAATCAATCCGGTAGAGTTACCGCTTAAGAATTAAGCTGTTTATAATCCAGGGAGAAAGCAAGTGTTTAGAATGTCAGAACAAGTAAAACTCCAAAAGTGTTGTGTCTCAACTCTGGAGGACACCTGCTGTATTTCCAGGTTAGATCTCTGGAGTGCTCATACTTGGAGTGGTGTGCTTTGCAAAGACACCTCACAGTACATTCAGAGGAAGGCCTGACACTATGCTGACATGTTTTTAGCTATTAGAAAAAGTACAGAAACAAAATCCAGTCAATATTTGTATATAATTGGACACACACACACTATGCTCAGTTAAATACTTTAAAGATATAAACTAAGCTAGCTAATCTCAAACTAAAATATTGTTTTAACCTTGGCCTTGACAAAGCTACCTTGGCCACAGGTCTCAGCTGATAACATGACTGAGCAGCCAGCTGTAACCCTGATGTAGAAGCCTCACCCTTGGCTCCTGCCCTCCTGAAAATAGCCTTCAAAGATAGGAAACACAGAAGATATTTTAAATGGTGATGATGAGCTGAAAAATTCCTGGTTATCATCTTAACAATAAAAAGATAATTTTGCAGGATGGAGAAGATGTTTCAATATACATGGGACCATGGTGGAGCTTAGAAATGAAGCCCCCTCCATCTTCTGCAGAGAGTGAGTGGTGTCCCTGAGAGTGATACTGGATGATTCTGTGGTGTTAGCCTTGTAGGTCTAACCATGTGCTTGGGAGTTTCTTTTACTATCATGAATTAGTTTCATTGAATATTCTTTAAAGCAAGATACCATAGAGTATAGAGGTAAGATCTGACAGAGAGATGTGCTACTGATGGTGTCAAAAGAGCCCAGATGGACAAAAAGGAGACCAGGGCAACAGGCAGGTCTAAGGTGGTTCAGCGGTTTTAGCACGCATGGGTATCTCTGTATAGTAACGTGCTAATCCTGAGGCATGTCTGCAGTCTGCATTTCTTCCTGTGTGTTCAATGATTTCAGAATTAAATAAACAGCAAGGAAATCTTTAAATTATGGAACTTGAAGCCAAAAGTTCTTGTCAGCACAGTATGGGATTTTATACAAAATATGTCTATGAAGAAAAAATATGTTTTGCAACTATTATAAAACATAAGGCCATCTTGCCATTTCCACTCAGTAAGAGATGAAGAGAAAAAATTCAACATCAAACCAGTCTCAAATTCACCTGGAGATATAAACAACAGAGCTAAACTAGGAAATGCTGGAGACAAACCTCAGATAAATCTCTGCTGCCGTGGCACTTTATGACCGATAGAGCAAATTCCATTATACATAAAAGGAGAACCAATACCACATCAAACAAGAATTGTTCTTTCAGGATTATATGTCATTACTGACAGAATAGCTATCACATGTACTCAGTCTGAGGTTCTTCTCAGAGCTCTGGAATTACTCAGCTCCTTCTCTTTTCTCAGTTTCAGAGTATGACCTGGTGTCTGCCTATGAGGTGGACCACAAGGGGGATTATGTATCTCATGACATCATGCACCACCAGCGGCGGCTGCGGAGAGCCGTGACCCAGCCACGAGGAGATACCCTGCACTTGCGCCTCAAGGGCCCCAAGCATGACCTCCATCTAGACCTGAAAGCTGCCAGCAATTTAATGGCTCCCGGATTCACAGTGCAAACTCTGGGCAAGAAAGGCACCACATCTGTGCAGATGTTTCCACAAGAGGAATTCTGCTTTTATCAGGGCTCTTTAAGGTCCCAAGGAAATTCTTCAGTGGCCCTTTCTACCTGCCAAGGTTTGGTGAGTACCAACAGCACCAGCTATCCACAGGGAGTGAGATGCCAATGGGGTGGGGAAAAAAAGAGGCAAGCCCAGGTTCCCTGAGCACATTTGAACTCATTCTGTTACCCCAGGAGATATTTTGTGATCTGATTTTGGAAACTGCCAAGTAACTCTTGAAAATATTTTGTATTCTTTTCTTGGGTCAGTAGAATGGTCTCTACATCCACGCTTCTGTATTCTAAAAAAAAAAAAAAAAAGCCATAAGAGCACTTCTGTTTGAGAGAAACACATAAGAAACTGTGGCCAGGCTGAAATACACTAATGACTGTTGTTGTTGTTATTGTTGTTTTTGCTAATTTCATATGTGAGACCACAGTAAAAACTGTAAAAATTGTCATTGTTTTGAACCAGTCACAGAGTGAATGACTTGGGTTTTTTTTTTTTTTTGGCTATTGATGGGATATTTGAATCCACCAGAATGTTGTGTCTGCTCTCTTGACAATGGTTGTGCACTTACACATCAGGGTGTTCATCCACGCCAAGGCATTGATGATGCTGTCAGACTGTGAATCTATCTGGGTGCTTCACAATCTCTTGAGTATTTAAGCAGACATTGCTCACAGCTTCAGGGAGCTCAGAATAAGCAGCATGTGGCTAACTGGGATTTTGTATCTTAGTTGTCTTGTTGCTATGACAAGATGCCCTCACAGAAGTAACTTTTAAAAAGATGGTCTCAGTTTTCAGTTCAGCCCATCATGGCGGGCCAGCCACAGTAGAAGGACTTTGAGGTAGCTGATGACATTCCATCTTCAGTCAGGAAGTTGAGGGAGATGAATCCCAGTCCTCAGTGTACTCTCCCCATTTTGTACAATCTAGGCTTCTGCCCATGGGGTGGTGGCACCACAATTAGAACGAATGTTTCCACCTCAGTTAATCTAATCTAGATGGTCTGTCAAAGGAAAGGCCAGATGTATGTTTCCATGGCAACTCGTAATCCTGTCAACTTGACAATAAATATTAACCATCAGGCAGAAATCAGGATGGATTTATTTTTTACTTTTCTTATGCTAATTTCACCTTTTAAAGAAGAAAGACAAAAATAATTTTAAAGATGTATGAGAAAAGTAGAGTTTTAGGGGATTAAAAAAATACACAGAATCAAAATATTTCTAGGTCTAGAGGATGTAAAGACTTACCAAAAAATATCTGGGCATTGCCTGTACATCTAAAAAAAGCATTATAGTTTGTATTATACTGAATTTTCTCCTTGGAAAGAGAAAGTTCAGTCCCTGTATCTCATTAATAGTCTGTGTGTGTGTGTGTGTGTGTGTGTATGTGTGTGTGTGTGTGTGTGTGTGTGTGAGAGAGAGAGAGAGAGAGAGAGAGAGAGAGAGAGAGAGAAGAGAAGAGAGAGTAGTAGATGCAAACAGGATGTTCACAGACAGCTCCTCACAGCATCTATGCACATGAAAATGTAAAATGTTTTAAAATGCTTTAAATATATTATTATTTTCTTTTTCATGAAATATAATATGAGCTTATCTTATGCTTTCTGCTATTTGTAAGCAATTTGGGTTAGAGAGTAGACAAAGTCATGGCCTGAGCTAGGGCAGGGGTTACTTAACATGAAGACACATGGAAGATTTATTCACATTACCAATAAAAATAAGTCTTCTGCAATTAAAGACTAAAACTTCTCAGGTAACACACACACACACACACACACACACACACACACACACACACACACACATATTTAAGAGATCTTTGGCTTTTTCCTCCCAAAAGACTTAATCCAAAAAAAGGAAAGTATCAGTGAGCTATGCCTTTCAGAATTTAGCCACCTTGGGTTTGTCCATAGAGACTAAGGAAGGTGCTTCTAGTCAGCACTGGGATAAAAGTGTGCTGATGACCCCGGGGTTCCCAGCCACAGAGCCCTTTTTGGTAGTTTAGTTATTATCTGAAAACTGTCCATGAGTCTAGATAATTGGTAATAGTTTGAGATTTCTTATTCTCCTTGCACTTGATTGGAATTAACAACAAACTGTTGTAAACATGCATTGTTAGAAGATAGAGACATGACAAAGGGTAGACCAGAAGTCTATAAAATATGAAAGCTCATATTGCATCCATGCAAATGTGCTTCACTCTTGACCTTCCAAATACAGAGTGCAACTTTTTCTTCCTTCCTAGCAAAATAATTAGAGGTGTTTGATATAGTACAGGACAAATCAGTTGCATTTTTAAAAATCACATATATTCTTCATCATTAGATAACACAAACATTGAGAAGGTCCTCAAAGAGTTGTGTCCTGACTAATTTTTTGCCAGCTTTAAACAAGCTGGAGTTATCTGATAGTAGGGAACTTCAAAGGAGAAAATGCTTTTATAAGATCCAGCTGTAGGTAAGCCTGTAGGGCATTTTTTAAATTAGTGATTGATGGGGATCCCAGCTGACAGTGGTTAGTGCCATCCTTGAGCTGGTGGACCTAGGTTCTATTAAAAAAAAAAAAATCAAGCTGAGCAAGCCATGAAGTGCAAGCCAATAAGCTGCCCCCCCAGCCCCTGCCTCCATGGCCTTTGTATTAACTCCTTCCTCCACCTTCCTGCCCTTCGTTGAGTTTCTGTTCAAAATTCCTTCAGTGATGGACTACGGACTGGAAGCATAAGCCAAATACACCCTTTCCTGCCCAACTTGCTTTTGGTTGTTGTATTTCCCAGCAATAGAAACCTCAACTAAGACAAGCTGTTAAGTCTGTTTTGATTTCCTGATTGTGGTAATCCTATCTTTCAAATCTGTGCACCTTGAATAATAGCTCCTTTCATATTCATTGTTATATTGACTCTCATATTCAATTGAAGCCAATGGTAGATAGCAGGTCTTAGATGAATCCTCTAATTTTATTTGCTTTTTATACTGAGGATAGAACCAGGGCCTCCCTGCTGCCAGACAAATGCTGTTCCTTCTGAAATGCCCAGGACTTGAGCCGCGATTGCACAGGGTTCCTCTCATCAGCTTGACTGATGCTGCTCTCTAACGGGAGGCCGGAAGCCAGAGAACCTTTTGCTTTTTTCATGATGTGCATTCATGCGAATGCTGAGATTTTTCTCCCTGCCCTGACAGTCAGCAAGAAGAGAGGAACTGTGAGCTCAGCTTGGTCTCTTGGATATAGGTCTGTGATGGGATTTTGTGATGTGACAGAGAGAAGCTGTTGTTAACTGGATGATGAGGCCAGGCTTTATACTTCTTTGTACAAACATAGATTATCTCTGTGGTTTCTTGAAAGTACTTCAGGTTCTACAGAAAAAATTCTGAGTTTGTGATTTCCAAAGGCCTTTACATAGGAAATCTGATTTCTGTGCACGCAATCTTACAGAGAGAGAGCTCTAAATTGCCCTCCAGTAGTATCTGGGGGCCTTTTCTGGAAAGGAAGCTTAAGCACTTTGTGTTTTATAGGATGTACATAGGCCATAGCCATTGATTGTATTATTACTCACACTTTGCCTAAGCCCAGTGGATGGGCTAGAGACATTATCTTGTCTAGCAGGAAATGCTGTATGACCCCCTGCTTAATCCACAGAATGAAAATACTATCTTTCACTCAAAAACATACTGCTTAAGAATGTAGTGTATTTGTCATTCAACTAGAGAGAATGGTGTATGGTTGTAAGAAAACATAATTTTTAAATATAACTGTACAGATTTATTGTCCTAACTCTTTCTCTATTCTCAAATTTTGATCTTGGAAACATTCTTCTAAGAGTCTATTCCTCTAGGAAATGGGGGTTACTCTAAAAGTTAATTAATTGTGCTGTCCTGTTGGTAATAAATAAATATCCACCAGAAAAAAAGATTAAAAATATAAAATAAAACAAGAAGTTATTTAGAAGTTATAGTCAGAGCAATGGGCCCTGTCCTGCTTAGGTGTTATTCTCAGCTTGAAAGTAGCTGGTGTCACCTGGGACAAAAAAATGTCAGTTAAATAAATTGCCTCCATTTGGTTGGCTTGTGGCCATGTCTGTGAGTTACTGTTTTGATTGGTGATAATATGAGAGGGTCTAGCCCACTGTGGGCATCACCGCCCCCTAGGCAAGTGGTCCTGGGCTGTGTATGAGAACACAAGCCAGTATGGAGTAGTCCTCCATGATTTCTGTTTGCATCCCTTCTTGAGATTTTTTGGTTTTTTGTTTTGTTTTGTTTTTCCCTTGGAGATAGACTACCACTTCAAGGTGGAACTTGAAATAAACCCTTTCACAGGAAGTTAATTTTAACCATGGTGTTTTATCATAACAACTGATGTGGGATGTCTTTCTACATGCTGTAAATATTATTTGTCAATAAAAAAAACTGTCTTGGCCTATAGCAGGTATCTTAGAAGTAGGCGGAGAAATCAGAGCATAGATGGGTAAAGGAGAGCAGAGTCAAGAGAGACATGATCCAGCCGCCAATGAAGCAAGATGTAATGAAGCAGGTAGGCCACAGGCCACATGGCAGGACAGATTAATGGAAATGGGTTGAGTTAAGATGCAAGAGCTAGCGAGCAAGATGCCTGCCATAGACCAAGACAGTTGCTTTAGTCACAGCATATAGAAAGACACCACACATCAAGCAACAGAAAAGCGATATAGGAGAGTTTCAATAATGAATAACCCCCCCAACATGATAATTGGGCAGCTTGGTCACTCTATATCACAGGCTATGCTTGCTGTCTGAGATAAGGAGATGGGTGTGAAAATAAAACGTGTGGGACAGAGGAAAATCAGAAGGAGAATGTCTCAGTCCGTGTTGATAGGAAACGGGGAATGTCTGAATGTCATGTCTAAACTCCAGTTTCATGTAGAATTTGGTTGTTATAGCCAGAAATAGAAGCATAGAAAACAGAGGGGAGTGGAAACTGTAGCTAACACTGCTAAACTATGGAAACCAATAACAATACTAACAGGGAGCCCGGAGGAACTGAATTTTACACATTAAACTTAGGAATATTGCACTGGGTAAGATCTCTAAGTGCTGAAATTATTTCTAAGCATTTTGGTATTGCCCCCAAGTATTTTGATGGCAAAGACATTTTGCTAAATAAACATGCATTCTAAGAAAGATGAATCTGTTATACTACATTCTCTGTCAAACTGACATCACATATCTGCCATGACCAACTATCATAAATTCAGTTAGGTGCAGCACTCCGTGGGCATCGTCTGATACTTTGACAGCATGAGAAACATTTTGAAAGGTCAATAGGAAGAACATGAGCCCTGCTGTCCCTTTGCAGATAATAAAATATTTAGTAACTAGATTTCTGGGCAAGAGGTAATAACGGTAATGCAGTAAGAATAATATTAACTTAGAGAATTTTTGTGTCCATATAACCTACTCAGAGATAAATACTACCTTCTTGGTTAAAAATCTTTACTGAGAATGTATGTATCTCAGGCTTCTCATTTTAAAATGTACAATTCAGTGTACTTTAGTGCAATCAGAATTGTGCGGCTAACACTACAACTCTAATCTGACACAGATCCATCAACCCCCAAGATCCTTTTATACTGTTTGCCCCTTTTCCCTAGACTCCAGGCCCTGGCTTCTGTCAGTGCATGTGTGCAACTATCCTGTTCTGTCTGGAAAATACAGTTTCATCATAACCATTCACTGCTTCTGAGCCTCAGAGCTTTTCATTCCCTCTGCTGTGTGATCCCTGAGGAGGGGGAGACTGAACCTAATATGGACATGCCCCATAGGGATGAGCATTCTGCAATCCCATGTTCTCTGCTCAGTGACCAGATGTGACTCTCTGTGTTGATTTTAATCTATTGTAACAACATTTCACTAATGGGGACTAAGAAATGCACTAATAGATGGGAATAATAATAAGATATTGGGAAGAGTTAGTTGGATACTGTGTAAATTTTAGCACAGTAAAATCTGTAAGTCTCTTATAAGGCCTGTGACCTTCCTAGCTATAATATCTGGACCATATTAGTGATGGCAGGCTTCTTAGACTAGCCTATGAATCCTAACAGAGGAATTGTGTTCTTATTTTTATATTCTCAAATTATTCTTATTTACTGACTAAAATCACTTTTATAAGGAATTATTGTCCTTCAAACTTATAAATGAAAATATTAGTTCTGAGAGGTAGTAGAGTACCTGAATATATACCAAACACCTAGCAAGTCCTGGATTCAAACGAGGGGGGAGGGGGAAGAAGAGAGAGAGATAGGGAATGATGGAGGGAGGGAGAGAGAGATTATTCTCTACTTTTATTTTGGGATACACATAAACATACAATTAGTTTTATAATCCATTCCATTTTATTTTTTTGCATGATGAATATTAAGCACTCTAAAGGGAGATTTGACCAGCCACTCTGAGTTTTGATAAAACAATTTTAGACATTCTATTAGTCAGTACTTCCAAATGAATTTGTTTAGAAATCTATCTTGTTGGATATGGCAAGAATATATTTTCTTAAAGTATTTTAAGCTAGTTCTGTACTTGGATTTGCCTTTTATCTAAAAAGTAAGTATAATTTCTTAATGACATTTGGCACAATATTTACATGAAATTCAGCTCCCCTGGTAAAAGCATCATTTTTCATTGGCATTACTGTGTAGAGTAGATCTCATTTCTCCTCAAATTAAATCATTCAGTTGCTTTCAAAAACAAGAACATATACATGTCATGATGATCCTTGGTGTCTCAGAGTCCCCACACATGGTTGGAGAGTTGTTTGGGGAACTGGTTTGAATTGTGCTAGGCTGTATTTCCAGCCACAAACTCCAGGAATTCCCTGGAAACTTCAGCCATTGAGAGATTTTTCTAAAGCAGCCAATAAATCCTAGAAAATGCTGAAGTTCTGCCAAATTTTCAACTGATGGAAAAAATGTTCTTTGGAAAATGAGAGAGCAGGAGTAGAAAGGAAGTAATGAGCGTCAAGCACAGACAACAGAGATGATACACGTTTTGAAACATTGCCTGGCCAATGGCATCCGCAGATACTGACTCCACCTTGGGAGGTGGGGCCTGTATTCAAAGTAGGTTATGATAAGGAGGTTTGTCAGACAGCTATGGGGTAATGATTTTAAAAAAGAATTTGTTTGATCTTTAAATTTTTTTGTCTTTAGATGCTAATTTAAATACAACATTTCTCTCTTCCTTTTCCTTCCTCCAAACCGTGCCATATAACACTCATTGCTCTCCTCCAAATTCAGGCCTGTTTTTTCATTAATTGTTACTGTATACACACATATATATGTATATACATATGTAATCCTAAATATAACCTGTTCAGTTTACATAATGCTACTTGTCTTTATATTTTCTGTACTGACTGTTTCATACTGGACAACCAATTGGTCTGCTCTTCCCAGGAAAAAATAGCCTCTTTCTCCCTCAAATTTCTTTTTTTGCTGGTAGTTCTTTGTGTGGAGTTCAGGACTCATGGGCTGTTCCTGTCCCCTTTGGCATGTCCATTGATGTTGACTTGGTCCAGCTCACACTTGGGCAGGAATATCAATGAGACTTTATGGGTATAATTTAAGATGCTGCCAGGAGATATAATCTTACAGAAAACTCCCTGAACCTCTGGCTCCTATAGATCTTTTCTCCTGCTGCTGCAACCTTTCCCGAGACTTTAGATGCACAGGTGTTTGTAGATATATTCACTGGGACTAGAAAGCACAATTATGCATTTTGATTGGTTGTGGATTTCTATAGTGTTATTCATCTGTTGAAAATAGTTTCCTTGATGATGCATGAAGACTATACTTAACTGTCCTTATATAAACAGATTAAAAATTATGCTGATTTAGTAATTTGGTGGTTATAGATTACTCTCTAATAACCATTACTTCACTACCATGGAGTAGCTAGTAAGGTTCCCAGTGCCAAGCATGTTTTCCTTCTTGGTGAGAGCATCCTAAGTTCAATTTGAGAGCTGTTGGTTGCTACTAAGATATATGTACCACTACTGGATCCTTAAATTTTGAATTAGGATAAATGCATCATCACTAGAAGTAGATTAAAGTTGTATTTCATGAGATAATCTTTTGTGTTTGAACAGAATATGGACTTTCCTAGGGTATTAACATGAGATGCAAATAAGAATTAGGTAATTGGATAAATCTAACTATAAAATATGTTTTATTTTTCTTACCTCAGTATGGAGAATTAGGAAACTGAAATCTTAAATGGCACTGTGCTTTGCCAGCACTCCAAGCCAGTGTGGTGTCTAGGATGAGGCTACCAACATCGTGTGTGTGTGTGTGTGTGTGTGTGTGTGTGTGTGTGTGTGTGTGCAGGGTTCTGTTCATTGAAATACTTTGGGTGAATATTATATTTTTGTTAAAGTTTAAACAACTGAAAGACCTTATATGGTAGACTCTGAGTAGAGGCCTTAATAGTAAAGATACTAGATCAGACAGAAAGCAGCAGGCTGGGAGAACGGAGTGACAGGCTCCCTCATGGTTACCCTGTGGAAGTTCTAATATCTTTTTGTGATGAAGTAGTGTAGCCCCTAAAACTATGTAAGAAAGCAACCATATGTTTTCTCTTTGTGGTCATCTTTATAGCAATAATTTCTATAATGGCCATAGAGTTTCAGTGTAGCCAGAAAATTCTTTATGACCAAATCTCTCTGAAGTCAGTTCAAAGGACCCCCTGAGATAGAACAAGCCTGTTAACTGTGATGGTTGACTAGAAGGGATGGTTTGTTTGTGGGGCTGTTTCAGGAATAAAGGTACACAAACATACTGTGAGGAAATCCTAGCCTAAAGCAAAGTCCAAAGAAAGAAGCATTTTAGAACCTCAGCTGCAGGCTCCTGGCAGAGAAGCTGAATGTACCTGCTTAGCTCACAAGTCATATTTTCTTAAACTTCACTGGTATTCCCTCCCTTGGTCACCTAACAGTGCCTGCAACATGCAGCAAGCATCCTCACAACAGCTGTCACTCTACCCACAGGTCCACACACTTTATATCCCTCTTTTTTGCTTTTCTCTTTATCATCATGCATTAATTTTCCTAAGGACAGTCTATCAAGGAAACAGAAATCACATAAACTATTAGAAAAAAATTAATATAATGCACTAAGAAACCATGAGAAAACTGAGAGTTTAAGAGACTGAAGTCACCATTGAACAGAAAGAAGCAACAGAAGCTGAGGGAAACAAGGGACAGTTTTGCATTATTAAAACTTAGAATCTGGCCTCAAACCTCTGAATATTAGGAGCTGGCTAGCTGTGGCTAGAATTATGAGGCAGCAATGTGTGTTAGGTGATGAGAGAAAATTGCAATCCGGAATCATCTTCAGTCACTGGAGCAAACTGTCACTGCCTGTGGAAGTGAGTCTAATTCAAACAGGAAGCAACAGGAAGTCTGTAGGAGACAGACAGGAAGTGAAAGGAAAGACTGGAAATACACAGGGTCAGAGAAGAGGAATCTAGAGTCCTGCCTTTCTGGTCCAATCTTCCTGTCTCCTTGGGTGGACCTGGTAGATATAGTTAAGATTCAGGGTCAAAGCACTGTGGGATTTGAAGAGCCAGCTATCAGTGCTAGAAAGAAAGTGAAAGGAGAGACTGTAGGTGAGCTATTCATTGTGATGATAGTGAGCACACAAAGGGATGTCTGCCTGTATTCTCTTCTTTCATGTCCTGTATTTTAATCTTCCAATTGTCCAATAGGCCTTCCATTAAAATTTCTGAATCAAATGAATGAATTGTCTTTAATGCAGAATCAAGAATTCTGTTGCTTAACAAAAATAGTAGACATAACCACAGGTTGGCAGAGCTCAAGCAGACCCCACTAGCTGCTCATCCTCCTTCTACACAGGGAAAGGGAAAGCCTGTCCCAGGCCTAGGCCTTGATGGACAGGGTGAGCGTTGTCTGTAGGTGGGATGGAGCTGCAGAGACCTAGTGTGCACAGGTGTTTCTCTCCAGGCAGGGCTGGCTGTGCTTGCCCTGACTTACTGGTTAAAGAGCAGTGTAATTTTTTCCCAGGTGGCTTTGAGGCTGTATCTAATGACATGTACAGTGATCAGCTGGTGCTCAGGGGACTTGTATATGCAAGTATATGTGTGTGTTTCCCATCTGTGAGTTTGGCAGCTCTAAATCTTTCCTGAAGGGGCAACTGGGGAATCATTATCCATGACCTGAGGCCAAAGTCTGAATCAAAGCAAGTTTATATGCCTTCCCAGGCCTGTCCTGCCTCATTGTGGATAATTCTTAGGCACCCACACCTTGAGAATGAACAAACCACCAACGACTGTTGTGCTTATGTTCCTGACCCAGATTATTCAGTCTCTATACTGATTTACCAAATTTCATTGCAATATAGAATAGTATTATCCCTTGGCACTTACTACCATTTTGCTTTGTTGGTAGTTGACTTTTTTTGTAATTTTTAGAAAATTTATTTTTTAAAAAAATTTAAAAATACTTCAAGTGTTTTAAAAGGCACAAAATCAAGTAAGTACATGCATTTAAGTCATTAGAAAATTGGTGATAATTTCCTTTGAAAGTATTATAGGATAGCAAATAAAAGACAGCTGGTTTATTAAAAAGTCACTCTAGTTTTGGTTGTGAGTCTAGACTTTAAAAGTTGAGTCACCTCTCCAGCTCAAGAGGCAGAGAAAGATAGATCTCTGTGAGTTCAAGGCCAGCCTGGTCTATAGAGTAAGTTTCAGGACAGCCAAGACTACACAGAAAAACCCTCTCTCGAAGGAAAAAAATTAGGATTTCTATTTTTTAATCAACAGTAAGTAGATCTAGTAGAGTGACTATAAGATCAAATCTTAACAATTTTGAAAACAAGAAATGCCAGTTTCTCACAAAATTAAACATTCTATAAGCTGATTGGTTTTTTAGCTTTATATATATGATAAAATGATTGACAAAAAACTTCATTAAACCTTGCATTTATCTTGGAGTGACATAAGGTATTGATTAAATGTGCTTTGGGAAACTATGTGATATATGTGCAGTTCTGTCTTAGTGCCTTCTAGAGGAGACAGAGACACCACAGGCTGGGACTCAGGCTCTCAGACTTGCATCTTCCTTAATCAGCAGGCACAGGGCAAGAATGAGTGAGTCTCATGTTTTAGCATTCTGAAAATGGAACTTCCTACCATGCTAAGTCCTCTGGGAAAGAGGCAGATGACATATGTTCTGTCCTAGCTTTCATGGATGGAGAGAGGCCAATTGGTGTAACATAATAAGCACACTAAAGATTTATTTTCTTCTGTCAGGGAAGTGAGCCATATAGTAAACAGTTCTTCAGCCAATGCACAGGACTATTCAAATTTTATTTCTGCTGCTGAAACAAAATACTCAGATAAAAAGCAATGTAGAAGATCACTGGCTTGTTTTAGCTCACAATTCTAGGGTACTACCAATGACAGTGAAATTAAGAAGTTAAAACAGATGATCATATCACACCCACACTCAGGGACAGAGAGAAACTAATGCACACATACCTATGCTCACCTCACACCTGCTCTTCTCTACAGTTTATGGTCCAAGCACTGGAGATGGTGCTGCTGCCCACTTTAGATTGGGCCTTCCCATATCAATTAACATAATTCAGATGGTACCCAGAGATGTGGCCACAGTCCATCCTGATCCATACAACCCCTCACTAAAACTTCCCAGGTGACAAGACTAAGATACTAATACCACAAGAACTGAGTGTGAACGTTCCTTTTATAGCACATACAACCAAGAACCGTGGGCTTACCTTGGAAAACAGATAAACTAGAAAACCTGGTGGATCACTGCAGTCAGGTAAGAGACTAGTAGAAAGAGGACTGAACCAAGAAGCTGGATGTAAGCACAGTAAGAAATAAAAATAGAATTGAAAAAAATCTGATGACTCTCAACTGCCTGACTGCCTTCCACGGAGCTTCAGTGTTCATTATTTGTGGTTAGTAGGGATCTGAGGTGGGTGCATGAGGCTGAGTGATGCCACATCAAAGTCCCTACTGCAGGACATGTGCAAAGGAACAGTGATCCTGCTCTTCTCAGCTCCTCCCTGCCCATTAGGAAGGATATGGCACAGAAAAGGCTAAGAAAATCACTACACTTTGCAATTCAAATATTCCTGATGCTACCCTTCAGTGAAGTCCTATGATGAAATGCAAACAGGATTCCAAAATATTTTATTTTTCTCCAGAAACATTATTGGACTTAGTGAGCAATTAGAAGTATAAATATCGACCAAATTAGTAGGGCCTTCTCCAGTGTAAGGCATTGTTTCCACACTTGTAGGGCTGCTGTTTATGCCCACACTACTGGGAGACGGTTATGTATCCTCAACACCTGGGAGATCACTTTATGTATAACAAGGAGTCGTAAATGAATAAAGTGCCCAGAACAGCTAACATCTGACTTTGTATTCCCAGTGCAGCAGCCAAAGGAGCTATAACCCTTGTTTTATTTGCAGAGATTATGTAACTGAAGCTTGGGGAGTTTTGGCTATTCTCTCTGAAGGTCATCACTAGGCAATAAAATAAAGAGTGATGGATTGTGAAATAATAAGCCAAAAGAGAAGCTTGCGTATTTTATAGCCCAGTTCTATTTCTAATGAAAATGTACACTTGTGGAAGACTCAAGAAAATAAATAGTAAATGTTTAATTATAAAGGGCAGTATACATGCAATGTACACAGTCATGGTCAGTATCTGTTTCTGAAGGCCAGTACTATAATTTTAACATTTTCTGTGCCCATCCCCCACATGGTCTGCATCTCCAATGTTGCTGGGATACATAACATGGCTGCATGTTTACCAGCTCAATGTGGTTTAGATCTAATGTCAATAATGGCTTCCCAACTCTCACTCCAGCAGTCTGATATGCTAATTAAGAAAGAACTTCTAGGGTTGCTCGTTTTAATAAAGTTAAACATCCAGATTTTCACACTTTGAAGTTTCCTATCCTCCCTGCAAACAGGATTTGCCAGGAGGGGCATTATCATGTCTTTTCCTCCTGGAAGGAACACAAATAACTTCTAAGGTCTTGAAAGTTGTAGGACTGCAAATGTATTTGTCTTCTAAACAATCTCACTCAACTCTTGTATTTGGAAATAATAGCATCATCGATACAGTAGTCAATAGAGCAACAGTTTCCAATGAATTTGAATCTAAAATACTGCCTGAAATTATGTAATAGTCATATTTACTTAAGTTAGGAAAAATACTCATAATATTGACTAAAATCCATAAAAAAAATGAAAGGCAAACACTTGAAAATTCTCAGCAAAGCATCTGGCTGAGTCCTATCAGTAGTGGCTAAAGTAGAGAATCCAGCTTAGATCTCACCAGAGAATCTAAAATCCCTGCATGCCCTGTGCTATAACATGCATTTAGAAATCATTGCTGTCTGAGGCAACTTAAACACTTTCATTTTTAAGTGTGAGAAACTTACTAATATCTCAGACTGCAATGTCAATGTCAAAAGGTCTTAAAAAACGTAGACAATTATAATATTACAATTAAAATTACAGTATCTGCTAGTAGCTTTCATAAATGTTGTATCTTATACCATATACAAAGTGATAATGCTATAAATGACAGCCACACTACAACATGCATTCTATCCAAACTCTATATCCAACCCTGAGGGAAGTATGATGATAGCTTCATTTTCACAGTATATATCCCACTCATTTTTATAGTTTGTAATTCATACCTCTTATTTGGTAATTATTCACAGACTACATTTCACTTTCATGCCACTAGCTGCAATGTGAATTAGATTTGGAGACTTCTAAGAGGTCTTTTCTGTTTGATCTTGGTTTTAATGTTAACCCCCAGCCACTTCTGCTTTGTCTAGTTTCATCATCCATCCACCGTATCAAAAGTTAACCATATCAGGTTCTGGATGGGGTTGACTGGCCATGATTTATCTCTGATAGATACGGTGCACACATCTGTGAGATTGTGGAGTTGTAGATATGATTGGTACTTTATTCTTGAGCTAGAAGATGTGACTAAAAATTCAGCTGATTGCATTGTAGCCACGGTCAAGAAGTTGAGACCAGGAGCTATGAAGCTACATGTCATAGAGAGACACCCACACTCAGGATGGGTCTTCTCTCCTCATGTGTAATTCTCTTTGGAAGCACCTCACAGACATGCTCAGTGATATGTCTAGTAGTTGATGAGTCAAGCTGACCATAAATATTAAGTGCCATACCATCTTATACAAAGGGAACTAAGCATATGACCTGCCAAGAGCTGACATCTAGCTTGCAGGAAAAGCCCAAATTCCAGTCCCATGCCCATTGACTCTGGAATGTGAAGAATTTTCCAGCCAGCATAGGTTTCTCCTCTCAAGGACATTTCCCACCAATATCTTTGAAGTCTTGATGACTAGCTGGGTAACAAAGGATCTTATCAACAAAATAATTTAAATATTTACAACCCATGTCTTAATTGTGATGCATATTTTAGGCACAATTTGGAAATACTGCACAACCTAAGTCAATAAAACATCTCCTTGAAAGAGTTTGGAAGGCATCTGTGACAATGATCACAGGTCTGGTAATTATACTACAGATAAAGCATTATTTAGTTGGTGGAGAGAAGGAAAAAAAAAAGAGAAGAAAATCAAAAAGCAATGCAGAAGCCCAAAAGTTGAAATCACACCTATAGTCATTTCCTTACTTCATGAGCTGTGGCCATGGCCATAACTCTTCCATTGTGACTGTACCAACAATCGACACGAAAAAGGTGCCATGGTAACAGCACACCCATATACTCCAAACTACACACCCACACACCATACACATATCACACATTCACATACACATTCTTACCCTATGTACAAACACACATACATTCACATTCACACACTGATGCTCTTATACACATTCCTCATACTCACTCACAGTCATTGTCACACACTTGTATGTCCTTCCAGAGACTTCATTTTGCTTAATGATTCTGGAGTGACCCTAGTTGGAAGGATCTAACTAGCTGAGAGTTTTCCTAGGGATACCAGGGTTGATGTTTGGGAAGGAACACAACTCTCCTTTGTGGACTATTTACTGTTTTTAAGGTCTTACATATACTCTGATTAACAATATTTAATCATAAGGTTTAGAGGAGCTTACTTTCCTGAAGGAATGATTACAGATTTCAAGCATTTATGTCAAGGGCTGGCTCAGAGCTCCAGCATGGTGGACGTAAACTATAGGAGAGAATGCACACATAGGGCCAGCCTTCAGCGTTCCTCAGACGTTGACGTGTATGAAGGGTGGTAGATTGTAAAGGGTAGATTAACGGATACCATTTGGAGCAGGTGGATCTTTGAAATTCCACCCGCCAAGTCCCAAGTTCTGTATCTGTGTCCCAACTAATAACCTAGAAAGTGTCCATTAAAGAAATTCTTTTTTTATAGTACACTTTTTATTTTTTAAAGTTTATTATCCTCATAATTACAACTGTAATTTCTAAGTCTGAAACATGACAAAAATTCTATGAATAGAGCTCAAATAAAGCTAAACAGATAGGTAGGTAAAAGATGGTTAAAACTTTGTCTTTGTTTCAAGTTCAGGCTTTGGAGCCAGGGTCAACACCATAAAACACCACAAATGACTTTTAAGACATTCATCCTATACAATCAAGCATGAAAATATAGACATGTTTATATAATATATACACATTTTAGTATGATACTGGTCCACTGAGTATACACATCTTAACCAAGGATGAGTCTCTATAACCCAGCTAAGTGTACAGGTTAGGGCACACTTACTACACATTTCAGCCAAAAATTAAAAAAGAGCTGGCAAGTCTGTGGGCACTGAATGAAGACATGGTCATCCTCTTTTGAGTTCTCTGCAGGTCCTAATTCTCAAAAGATGATCAGCAAAGCTACTAGATAGTTAACTGTGTGAGATGATTATGATAGAGCGAACATAAATGACCCTCAGGTATGTTTAGTGTTTCTGTGGTTGAGACAACTGCAACCTCCATAGCTAATAAAGAAGTTATATAATAATTAAGTATGTAATAAATCAGTGATATTGCTGGTTAATATAAAAAGTGTCTACCATTCTGGGCAACCTACTTGTATTATCTCCAACAAGAGTGGCTTTCTGGCCATGGGATGACAAGAGAAAAACATTTCCATGTCTTTGTGGTTCCCTTGAATCTTTAGGGGCAAAACTAACTCTTCCTCACTGGAAGCAAAGGTTCCCAAGGCAGCACCACAGTGGCTTAGAGAAACAGCATGACCAACTGCATCAGCCGAGAAGACTGGGCATATTCTGTTGTTTGCTGCGTGTTTGTTTGCTAACCTCAGTTTTGTCCTTTTCCTTTGCTTGTTTTGTTTTTCTCTTTGGTTCTTCTAGAAGCAATGGATCTGTTCAGGCATCTTAGCAGTAAATAAATGTCCTGCAGATAAAGACTATCTCAGGTTCTTGTGGGCTAATTAAAATACTGTGACATCAGTGTTTCAAGGAAAAAAACAAGATACTATTTGCATAATAAATTGTTTACAGCAGCTTATTAGGGAAGTTTTTTTTAAAGTCCTTTTTTTGTATGTATTGTCATGTCTACAAAGATCTGCTTGACTATAATTGGTCACAACAACTTACGTGAAGATCATGCAATTTGAGTTTAAAAGTCTGAAAATACCATCTGTCCTAACATTTATAATCCTCCTGGGATGCTGACGTGATCAAAAACATATGTAGCCATATGTATAACTGAGTCTGAAATTTATGAATGGTGCAATTTGGTTGCTGTAGCAACGGATGTTTAAAGAAACTGTCTAGATTTTCACATGTGTAACAGAAGTAAGGTAAAACAGTGTTGGTACATATGATGATCTCTATCTAGGCCATGAGCAAATGGCCTTTGAAGACTGTATGCTCAGTTCATACAGTAAAGATAGAAGACCGTGGTCAGCTTGCATTTTGAAATTCCTCAATGACTTTTTCACCAGAAAGCTTAGGTGACTAAAGATAACTTGTTTGAAAATAAATTAGGAAATAGCCATACTATTAAACTCCATATGAATTGGATTTTATTTGGCAGATAACTTAGAAAACCATGCTTTCCTTCAGAGGTAGCAACTACCCTCAGCTCCAGAAAACATAGTCAGTAGACAGAGCAAGGGAATATACATGGGCACCAAGGCACATGGCTTGTCTTGGTGTCAGGGCTTATGAATCTCATGGAGAATTTAAGCTCTCATAACACAGTCCACACCTGCTCACTGAAATCATCTATAGAAGAGCAAGTGTCTTAGAATCCTGTAATAAAAGGGTTTCTTAGTCCTGCCCAGTTCCACCTCATTTCTCAGAAACTGTTTTTTATAATCAGAACTCAGTGGGTTAATATTAATTACAAACTGTAGACTTATTACTAACTAGCTCTTGCATCTTAAATTAACCCAGTTCTATTCATCTATGTACTGCCATGTGGCCAGCGGCTTACCAGCACAGTAGCATCTTGCTTCTTGGGTAGCTGAATTGTCTCTCAGACTCTGCTCTTAACCTGTATCTCTTCTTGGATTTCTCACCTTGCTCTGCTCTTCTTTGCCATAGGCCATAGCAGTTTCTTTGTTAATTAATTGTAGCAACACATATTCACAACATACAGAAAGACCATCCCACAGCAGGGTTTGGATGGTGGGTGGATATGGAGGAGGAGGCAGGTTCATAAGTAACATTCTTCAGCTCATAACTTCTTCAGTGATGTTCAACTACTACTGCACTTCTCTATAGCAGAGAACTCAGGGAACTTCCCACCATCTTCTACTTGGGCAGCATGGAAAAGGCCATAGATGCTTTCAGATCTCGGCTGCCTTCTACAGTGATGCTGCTCAAAACCATGACAGACAGGCCCTTCTGCTCTGCCCAGTTACAAGGGAAGTTACTTGAAAAAAATGCCTTGCTTGCTTGTGGGGCTGACTGACTACCTATCCTTCTTGATTTTACAACTGTCCTTTTGTAGACAGTCTGTCCCCATGAGCTTGCACTGTCTCTCCAGGATGCTTCTCAAATGGCTTTATTTCAGCTCTGCTGAATGCCCAAAAGGCAAAAACATAGAGGAACTGGTCAGCATAAGATCCCAGAAGTGCAGGATCCTCAGTTTCTCAGTCACATACCCAGGGGCTCCTGTTTCTGTATTTTGTAAATGCTTTCTTGAGTTATAGTTGATGTAACAAAACCTTACCACTTCAAGTGCATAATTTACTAACATTTGGGCAGCTTACACAGTCATTCAAAACCTTCTTTATAATCTGATTTTAAATGTTTACATCTGCATGCATGTAATTCTGTCTGCTGTGTCATTGTCTACACATGTGTGAAGGTACCCACAGGAGCAAAAACAGAGTGCCAACTCCCCTGGAGCTGGAGTTATAAGAGGTTGTGCAATTGATGTGAGTACTGAGATTTGAACTCAGATCCCCTGCAAGAGTAGTGAGTATTTTGAACTGCTGACCCATCTCTCTGGTCCTTATAATCTGATTTTAGCCACTGTTGTTGTCCCAGAAAGAGCCCTTCCCTTTGGCACTCTCTCCTTGTTCCTACTCAAGCATGTCAGTCATACATCCTGCTTCCCACCTCCACTGCCTGCTTTAGATACTGCACCAGCTGTGGACTGTTGCTCTGATTCCCCTCTTCCAGCATCATGTATCAGCCCTTCAATTCATTTAATTGCTAAAGGGCATCTACTGTGTGAAAGTTGTCTATTCATTCACCATAGGCATACAGATTCCTTCAGCTTCCATTTTTTCATAACAATAGCCAAGCACCACTGTATCTGTTCCACAGGCTCTGGCTGATGACATGGAACAAAAGGAATTACATTATGGGCAATCAACAAAAGTGCACAGTCCTCTGACATTCCTAGATACACAGTACACCCATCCCAGGAGCCTGGAGCTTAAGGGGCTCTGCTGTAGATGATATACATAGTATGACTTGAGGGAAAAAAAAAAAAACAAAACACTGTCTCAGGGATTGTGTTGACAAGGGAAAAAAGGCAACTGACTCATGAGCTAAGTGTCAGCTACATGACCCCATCACAGATTTCCCCAGCCTCTCCTTAAGTAAAGGGACAGGATCCCAGTTGTCTCACAGAGTGCTGCGAATAGGGAAAACATGCATGCATTCAGAACCATTCTGCAAGGCCAAGTGTCAACCTCAGAACATGGAGCTTTTACTAGAAAACATGTGTGCTGTTGTGGCTTTTCCCAGAGTCCCCTTGCCACTGTGGTCAACTCCTGTCAGAATGTACATAGCACTAAGTGTCTCTGGCAATCACTGTCCTCTTCTGTGACTTGCTCCAGTACCCTCAGAATTGTGGTCCTTTCCTTGCTGCACCGTGAGGTCCACCTATGCTATGTCTGTCTCCCTTGCAAGTTCTAGATAGCACCTCCTTCTTCAAAATCTGTCCTGTGATCTTGACTGCTAATTCTAATTTCTCCTCTCCACCTTTGAAGTTGGCGTATTGAACATGAACAATGCCTGGGTAAAACAGCTACGGATTTATCCTGTTTCCAAAAATAGAAAGCAAGTCTTTCAATACAAACATGCTCTGAAAACACGGGTAACACAAAGAGACACATGCACAGCTCAAGCCCTAGAGAAAAACACACTAAGCACTGGAGTCATGTCCAGGAGAAGTTATCCACGAATTCTATTTAACACTATATATATATATATATATATATATATATATATATATATGCATGTATGTATATGTGTGTATATGTATATGTGTATACATATATATATATATATATATATAAAACCTAGAGCCAGATAATTGGGGAAAAGCTAGAATATCGGAGAGAGGAAACAAATCATAGCCAATTCTCACCCACCCAGCTCCTCAGACCAAACAGGGTAATTGCTGTCTTCACTGATCTTTAGCCTGACTTGTCGGTTGCTCAGACAGAATGGCTGAATTTCTGCTTTCTCCTGCCTTACATTTCTTTCCCCGCCCAGGTATTTTACTTAGGAGTTAGGATTAAAGGTGTGAGCTACTACTGCCTGACTGCTAAGCTTTGCACTCACAGAGATCCACATGAATCTCTGTCTCTGAATGACAAGATTAAAAGCATAGGTCACCTCCCTGGCCTTCCAGGCTTGGCTGTGGGTGATTCTGTCTTCTGATATTCAAGACAAATTTTATTAAAATACGATATATCACCATAGGAAGTCACTGCTGGCTGGGGAGCTACAGTATGGACACATATTTTGGTCTGTGCTGGTAACTGATCCACTGAAATGTATGGTGAACAGATATACCCATGGGCTTTAATTAAAGGGACTGAATTTCTTTCACTATATGGACCTGAACCAATTTCTAAGAGCCAGCAACTTTGAAAAGGTAAGTTCCATCAGTGACATATTTTATAGATTATGTTTGATAGTAGCAATAATGTCCAATGCCTTGAGTAGATGGTCACTTGCTTGAATATTTCTGTCTATGGCTACTAGTTCATGTAGCTTTGCATCAATCCTGAGCTGTCTATTAAGTGAGCAGTCTAGGATAGCATGCTCTAGATGTTTTAACTGTGACAAAATTGTTAAAATGCTATATTGCATGGTTGTAAAGTTTGTTCTTGGCCTGAGGCTATGTGTCCGTGGTGATGCTACTGCCTACTCTTACATAAGGTCCTGAGTTCAATCCTCAGCACAACAGAAACAAAACTTTTTCTTTCTGTACATTATATACTTTTCTTCACAGATAAATATTGTAAGAAAATCTCAGGCAGTGTACTGAGACCTGTCAATAATGAGTTTTTCTACAGCAATGCTCTGAAATTATTCATAAATTATCTGCAACATATGACAGAAACATATGTTGTCTTATACGGTGGCTACATATGAGGACTAAAGTTGAAGTTTGACTTTCATTAGAGTTAACCATGAATGTCTATAGTATCTATTGAGCAACCCCAGAACTGAATTTCCATTGCATTTAAGTTTACACAGCTATATGTAATGATAGATTGCCATATCTATGTGATGGGACAGATAGAAGCTTTCACATAATGGACTAAATGCTTGCAGCAGGTTGATCAAAGAGATGTCATAAGACTGACAAGTGCAGCAGATTAATGTAGAATGCAGGTAATGGTGCATTTAATCTCTCAGAGAGTGGGATTTGGTGCTGAAATTCTCATTATGGTGGCAGTTCCCCTGGCTCCTTTCATGGTTTTGCTCCTTAAATTTTCATGAGGGTGCCTATTTCAGCATAAAAGCCAGATTGTGTGTTGTTGGACATCTTCTGCTCCTTAACCACATCGGTTTTTATTATTTCTTAATTCTTTTATTCTAAATTTCTTTTACATCAACTCCTTTTTGAGTTTTGGTGGTCATTCTATGTGCTTTTAAAAACTCTACAGTTACTGACTAGTTATACCCCTAAGTGATTGTTCCTGGACATATACATTTGAACAATGCTAAATGAACTCGTTCATTTGTGTGTGTCTATTTATGCATATATGTAACAATAATTATATAAGAAAAAGCCATGAATTTAGGAGAAGGATCTGGAAGGAGGGACTGATTGAAAGGGAGATGTGAGTGATTTAGATATAGTGCTTAATGTGTGAATTTCTCAAAACAGTAAAATAAAAGTTTTAAAAATGTTCCTTGGTTTTATTAATAAGACCATTCATGGCCTCAAGAATCCATAAAAGCAGAATATGCACATCTTGCCCTGCCCATGTGCAAAGTCTTCCTTTCCTATTTATCCTCAGCATCTCTTTGTGATTTGCATTTTTTGACTCACTGGTTAGTAACTGGCAAATAACACCATGTTGCTTTCTGAGCCTCTTTCCTTGTGGTTTATGCACCATCAGAGCCTGCCATGGACTCTGGCAGTGGATGACTATTGTATTAGGTTCTGGCCTGGATTTTCCAGGCCTTAGCCAGAGGTTCTGACCCACTCTCAGCCCTGCTTAGTCTCAAATAATCATACACAGATGTTTGTATTACATTTACACTGATTGACCTAGGACCCAGGCATATAACTTGCTAGCTCCTTCATCTGAACTCTACCCAGCTTGTTCAGCCATGCAGCTCAGTACCTTTTCTCATAGCAGCATTTTAGCTTCTTTCCTCAGTGTCTGTGGAGGCTCTCTCTGGCGGCTCTCTGGCATTTGTCTCTGTTCTTCCTAAAAGTTTTCTTAGCCTGGTAGTCCTACCCATACTTCCTGTCTGCCTTTTGGCCAATCAGCTTTTATTAATCCCAGAGGCAGGACAAATATTTAAAACGTAACATATAATCCCACTACAGATGACAGTACATCAGCTCTGCAGGGGACAGTTACACTCTTATTTGTTCCTGCTAACTCACTGTGACACATTGTCCCTGCTAAGTTTAAGTCTCTGACTTTAAGGGACTGATGTCCATGTGAGGGAAATGCCTTAATGCCCCATTCTCCTTCATTATTTTTTTTTAAACTTTATTTACTTATCTATTTATTTGCGTTGGTGTTTGCCTGGAACTGGAACTGCAGACAGTTGTTAGCTGCCATGTGGGTGCTGGGAATCGAACCCAGGTCCTCTGGAAGAGCAGACGGTGCTCTTAACCGCTGAGCCATCTCTCCATCCCCTCTCCTTCATTATTTACTCACTCCAAAGCTACCACCAGGCTCACACTGTATTTATTTCTAAGGCAATTATATTTCCAGGGGGTCACATGTCACCCTAATCGGTCTGTTGACTGATTTTACCACACATAGGTTGGAAGGAGGGTACTGGAATGGGGACACTGGCCACTGTTGTCACAGAATTCCCTGTTGTAGCAAGTCATGTTGTGTAGCCTTGGTCTACACTGACTTTGGTTCAGGTAGGCCTTAAACTCTGAGCAGAAGAATCACATAGCCTTAGTCTCTTAGGCTCTAGTATCCTTTGCTAGTTCTCTTTGAAAACAGAGGGGCCTATTGACTCCGCTTTATAATCAGAGGCTTTGTTCTCAGCAGGGAAACTGCCTCATTCCTGGGGCAGAGTCATTCTCAAAAGTGATGCCTAAACACGTGCCATTTTTATTCCATTAATGCGACTCCCATCTGAACCTTTTAACCGTGAAATTAATGCTTGGATAAGGCTGTTAACAAACTGCTATGGTTTCCTGGTGTGAAAACTAAAATTTAGGGCACATAATAAACTTAGAGACATAGGACATGAGGCAGCTAAATGATAGATATAGAAACGTATGTGGATTCATGATATTTCAATCCTAAGCAGACCATGGAATCTCACCACATGGCTCTGTCTCCCGGATTCAGTCATTTGCTGCCTGTGCTGGTTTATTTTGTCAACCTGACACAAACTGTAGTCACCCAGGAAGAGATTACCCCATTTAAGATGGTGCCTCCATAAGTAGGCAAGTCTGGGGCCCTTTTTCATGCCGGATGTGGGAGGAGCCAGCCCACTGTGAGCTATGCCATCTCATACTGAGTTGGATGAGAAATCTGGCTGAACAAGCCATGAGGAACAAAGCAATAAGCGGCATTCCTCCATGCTTTAGTTCATGACTCTTAAGTTACTGCCTTGAGTTCCTACCCTGCCTTCCCTGAATTAGAGTCTATAAACTGGCAGATAAAGTAAACCCTCTCCTGCCTAAGTGGCTTTAATCATGGTGTTTACAGCTGTAAGAGAAGCAAAGTAGGACATTGCCTGTCCGTGCTTAGAAGGCTGTGTTGAGAAGAGTACCGGTGACTGAGATTGTGATTATTTATTTCTTTAAAAAATTCTCATACCCACCACTGCTCCCCATCTCTCCCCATCCCAGCCTCCCTCTACCCATCCCAGACTCCCTCTACCCATCCCAGCCTCCCTCCACTCCATCCTCTCCCCATTTTTTTGGTCTGGGATATGCAGTTGATGTAGGATCAAGTCCTTTTCTCCAGTATCAAGGCTGAGTCCAGCATGTGCAATGTGTGGAGCCTCTTGCAGTCAGACCAGAGTTTATTCTCGGTGTATGAACTGGCTTCTCAGAGCACATTCCCTACAGAGGAACACCTTATGATTGAAATTTTATACTTACACTTTCTATTGAGATTTTATACCTAGAAAAAGTTTATGTTGATATGTGTTATGAAGAATTTCCAAGGGATACTTGGTGTGAAGGAAAAAAAAATTATGTGGTATATGACTAAATGCATTTATAGGGCAGTTTTTGAGGAGCATTGATTGTAAATGGATTGTAAATGGGGTGATGGTGGGGTTTGTTTACCAATGCAACAACCCTCTGGGTCACTGTTCAGCCACCCAGATCTTCCATCAGAGGTCCATGCTACATTGGTTTTTAATACTGAATGTAGATGAGATCCTGAGCTCCTGGTTTATTTCAAAGCTAACTGGTTCCTTCAATCTCAGGGTGTCCCCTATTCTCTTACTTCCATAGCATTAGGAGTGAGTGTGATTACCTTCAATTCTGTCCTTTTACAGTATTTGAATATATACTGATTATTTCAGCCACATTGGCCTCAGTTTCTGCAACTTTTAAATCAACAGCTATGACTTTTCTAGTGCTGTGACTCTTTAATACAGTCCTCATGTTATGGTGACCCTTAGTCATAAGATTAACTTCATTGCTACTTCATTACTGTAATTTTGCTACTGTTATGAATAATAATGTAAACATCTGTGGGGTTTCTGATGGTCTTTGTTGACCCACGTGAAAGGGTCATCTGATCACAAAAGGGTTTGCTGCCCACAGGTTGAGAACCACTGACCTGTGTGCTAATAAATAGAAAATATCATACTGCTGTAAATGAAAAGTATATTACTAATGATTAGAATATTGTCAGGATAAAACTTCTTGCTGTGATGTGGGGTGGTGTGAGGAGAGGGGACAGGACTTGGTGATGGGGAAATTTTCCTGTCTTGGTTGCTCTGTGTTCTTACGATTTGAGTCTCAGGTACTCTTAACTATCTAGTAAGCACCAGATTAGGAAGACACAGGGAGGGGCTTCCACAGTGTGCCTGACACACTGAGGCCTTTGGGTAATGTTCATGTGTAAGCATAGCTTAGAAATAATTTATATTTAAAGATCTATGGTATTGTTGTGAAAACAACAACAACAAAAATGCTTTCAAACCAACTTTAACACATGCTGCATTAGAATCAGCTACATAGCAGCCATCAGCCCCTCACTCTGAACTACATGGCTCACTGGGGCATCCTTCATCAGAGCTTGTGAAGCTTTAGCAGGTGGCCACTTGATCTCTCAGCACACATGGCTCAGGTTCTGACCTCAGCCCATCCCCTGTTCTTGCCTGTCAACTTTTCTTCTGCTTCTCTGATCTCAGTCCACTCAGTTCATTCCAGTGCCGTCCTCTGAGCCTCCATCACCAGGTCCTATGTGTACCTGGCAGAGTGTTCACTAAGAATGAGGCCAAAGAGGCAGGAAATAGGGCACAAGACATGGAAAGGTTAAGACGCAGAAGTCCCACAACCTTGAACTTCCATCAGCTGCCTTATTTCTGCATTTAATGTTCACTTTTTAAACAGAGACACCACAGCAGGATGGTAGTTGTCACATGCCTTTAATCCTAGCACTCAGGAGGCACAGGTGGGCAGATGTCTGAGAGTTTTAGGCCAGCCAGAGCTACGCAATGAAACCTTGATAAAACCTGCCTTGATAAAACAAAAATCAAAATAAAACAGTAACAAATAAACAGAAACACCATTTCTCACTTTATATATATGTTACTTGTACATAAATAGTAAATATTTGACAAGACTTAGTACACTCCAATCATGTGGAAGATGCCAAAAGACAAAATCACTTTTCATTTATTTTTTAATCTAATTCAAAGTATAAAAAAACAAATGCTTTATTAATTAATAATCTACCTAAAGGTAGATAAAAGAGGATGTGATTTGGGCTAGCCTAATAAGTTTTCCCTTATATGCATTATGAATCAAATAAAAAGCATAAACTTAAAAGATTAACTCAATTAGTACATCCAATATTTGTATCACACTACTGATAAAAACTAGTTCTGGAGAAAGTGAAATATTTGCACAAGTAAGTGGAATTTCTAAAGCTGAACTTCAAATTTAGCGCATGCTCTGGGTTTTAGAAGGTACCACATCTCTGGTTGTCACCTACTTCAAGTACTTGTCACCCAGGACTGTGCACATGGTTGATAAGCTTATCCCCATCACCAAGCTCCACTCAATAGTCACTTCCTTGGGGCGTGCTTCTCTTAGGAGGAAATGCTATGCTGTGCATGTTGTTGCCTAAGCTCAAACTCACATGCCAGGTAGTTTCTCTCCTTAAAGAATAAGAACTAAAGGAGGAGCCTTCATGCTTAACAGGTCACTCTAGCCCTGGTCTGTAGCCAGAATGCTACTGGAAGTCACAAGCATCATTGACAAGCCTCTATAACGATTGCCAATCTGCCTGCAGACCACTCTGGCAGTCATGCTTCTTCATTTCACATCCCAGCAGTCAGTCACTCCCGCAGTAACTCAAGTAGGTGAGAATCCCATGGTTGAGTCCTCTTCATTGCATTCTGGTGGTATGAGTAACGCCGTAACTAACAAGATTAAACTTGAACTAGAAACCTTGTTAAGGTGTCAAGTGTCAAAATATTGGTGTTTCAAGTTGACAGACAAGCAATTGGAAAGTGTCCAGGAACTAAGTATAGACCTGACAAAGTCATCAAACCTCTGAAGCTCAGGCTTGTTTGGGTTTGAGATGACAATGGTCCCTGTGAGTAGTACCTCAGCCCTTTGTCTGAGGAAGCAGCACTGAGAAAGTCCAGAGCCTTAGCCAGGTGTGATGGTAAGAGAAAAAGAACCCAACCCGAGATACCCTGGGGAGGGCGACTGCTTAGGCTTTTTTAGCTTTTACAGTTACTTTGGCTGAATTTTTATTTTCAAATCATCATTCATCATCTTGGAACAAAACTGACTGTGGTTTGGAACAGATGTGCCAACTGATGTGTCGTTCATGGACCAGACTCATTTGATCCTAAAGCTATGAGGAAACAGTGAGCAGTTGGGTTTGATAAATACTTGGTAGATGCTGAGACTGTTGTGGTGTTTCTGAAGTATCACTGAGGACTCCAGGAATGAGCATAATGTTGCTCCTTGGTTCATGCTTTTGTGAACAGGAGGCATGTTCATGTAGTATCATTTAAGAGTTAAACCCCTATGTTCATGCTGACACTATCCTTTCTTCACTTTGTCTGTGGGTAGACAGCTCCTTTGCAAGGGTTCATGGTATTATCTGAGAGCCTGATCAGTGGGATTCTATGACACTACAGGAGAAATGAATTCTGGATGGGACACTCAGATATTTCCATGTATGTTTGATTCATTTAACTTACATGGATACCTTATTATACATACCTTTGTATATAGTCTGCAAGTGCAGAGGACATAAAAATCAACCAACTTCTAATTGTAAATAGCAAATACCAGAAAGCAGATGTTCTGTTTTGACACTTTATTAATGTGCTTATGTTGGTGAGAAGCAGCAAAATTCAGGGTTAACATACCTGTGTCCTTCCCTCCCTTATGGGGACAGTAGGAGACTCTTAAGTTTCCAGTGACAATGGCTACAGGACTGAACAGTTGTGAGGCACAGGCCCTGGGAAGGCTCCTACATATGTTTAGGAGGTACCAACTTCTGCTGAAGTCTGGCTAATAATCTACCCTCTCATAGCAGCTGGGTGGAGGTAGAGTCAGGGTATGCACTAGACATTTAATGAGTTTCTAAATCCTCTTCATTCAGTAAAGAAACACTTTGAGAGGAAGCAAACATTTATCTTCCACTTGTTCTCTTGAATAAACTTGAAAAAAAAACCCAAGGTAATAGACTAACCTTTTAAAATATTTCATTATCCATTACCTTTCAATGGTTACTAAAATAGCATTGTATCAGTTACTGTGTTCTAGATGGTTAGTGACATTGAAACTTATTTAAATATAAATGTAAGATATCATAACCAATCAAGTTATTAATTAAACAAATGTGATGCTTGAATTGTTTGTTAGAACCCCCCCACACACACACACACAAATCTCTCCTGCTGTCTCAGGACCCCATGGCCTGAATGTGAAGTCCATTAGCCCAACCATCAGAGAACAGCCTGAACCTGGAAAGCTAAAGCCAGCATTAACCTAGACAGCCACTATAGAACACAACACCACCACGAAAGGAGCTTAAACAAGCATAAAACACAGGGGGCGTTTGATTGTGGTGTTAGATGCTACAGGAATTGGGGATTCAGAAGGACAGGAAAAATGCTTTTAGGAACCCTGGAGTCACTGGAAGAAAATGTGAGATCTTCAGGAGGGAAGAATAGCATGTTTTGCTTTTGTTTAATTTGACCATCTTCTCCTGAATTCTTACTAGAACATGTGTCTTGAATAGACCACTATCATTCCATCTACTTACCAGATGGTGAAATACCACAGAGAGGCTAAACAAATCATGTAAAGCCACACAGCAAATACATGTTAGAGCTACAAGATAAAAACTGAGGCTTCTACCTTACATCCACACTGGGCTTTCTAGAGAGGCAGAGGATCATCTGTGCTGGGTCTTAATGATTTGAGGATCTGTTTTTTTCCTAAGGGTTGGTTTGTGATTCAAGGGATTATCTACAAATGAGAAAGCTTATAAAAGTAGACCCTGATTTGTCTTTAAACTTAATGCATAACCTGGTTACCTTTAACAGTGTGGAAAGCCGTTCTGCGTAGCACACAAAGCTGAACACCTTCATAATTGCTTATGCTACTTTGGGGTCCATTAAAATGCTTAAAGAATGAAACTCAGCTGTCTAGGACTTCTATGGAATTTCAAACTGCAAGTTACAGAAGGCAGCTCATGGGTGGCAGCCTGTTCTTGCTCTGCCTGGTTCTGTTTAGAAAGTCTAAGCATTGCCACGTCCCAGACCTGGGTGGACTCTGGGCCCCGGGAGGCCAGTCCCCCATGGTCCTGATTGCTTCACTGATAACTAAGTTTTCCTTTGTCCTTCCTGCTTCTCCAACAGAAGCTGTGTGGCTAATGCTTAACTTCCCGGGTGTGAGAAGCCTACGCTCTGTGTTAGACCTCCCACCTCTGTTCCCTACAGTTGAAACTGGCTTTTACCCAATATGTAGAAGATGTTTTTTCATGCTTATCAACCCATCCTGTGTGAATCCACAAACTCATATGGACAGTCTGGGGAGCACAGGACTTCATTTGGTGCATCAGTGTGAGAGAGATAGAGACCCCTGTCCCCAACCTCCCCATGAGAATGGATCACAGGCTCCTGAAATCAGAACCTTAGCCTTGTGTCAACCTCCTTGTACTGAATCTTCAAAATAGGCTCCAAAAACAATAGCATAATAATAATGCAAAGTTCCCACATACAAGGGCAAGTTAAATGGAGTTCTGAATGTTCATCAGCAGTCGTGAGCCTTATTAATTCTGTTCTCTGTGACCTCCATCAGCAGTGTTAATTCTCCTTGTGGGGAGCCTTTCGAATAGTCTTTGTGCCTTGTGTACAATTGCTTTCTGAGTTCTCAGACCATTTCTCTACCACCAGTACTGATTTTCTGTGTTGACTTTGTGCCCTGCAAATATTTCTGCTCGACTCTGGGAATTTTCTGTGTATAGCTTTTGATAACAAAGATAAATGGGCAAAAGGGGAAATTAAAACCACTGCCATATAGACATGTAGCAAGGTGATGCTCTCCTTTCTTATTTAAATTTCCTTTATTTCCTTCTCTTGCTTGATGACTCTAGCTAAGATTGCCAATAATTTACTGAATAAAAGCAATGAATTGGCATTCCTATGTTGCTTTAAGTCATAGTACACATACTTTTATCATTTTTCCAGTTAGAATACTGAAGCTAGTTCTGCATTGAAGCACAGCCTTTATTATGTCAAGATTCATTCCTTCATGCCTAACTTGTTCAGTGAGTCTATCCTGAAAGGAAATTAAATCTTATCCAGTGCCTTTCCCACATTTGTGGTGATGATCACATAAACTTGGGCTTTGTTATCCTGATATGATGTTACTAACTGGTATATATTGAACCATCCTTGCTGGGGTACCTCACTTCATTGTGGTAAATTAGCTTTCTAGCATGCTATATTTTCAGTACAAAATCTTTCTTGCAGGAAATATTTGGCAGGCATTATTAAGACTCAAATCCTAGAACTGAGAGATATATTTAAATTCTTGGCATGTTGTTTAGCCATGGAGTGTGCCTCTTAGGTGTGTCCTAGGTTCTTCCAACTGTTTGATCTGATCCTCATCAATAGCTGTGTTATAAAACTTTAAAAGTGTCTGCCATTCTAGAAGGCTAAAAGTACTCTCCCTCAATTTCGTCACTTTGACATATTTTAAACATTATTTTTCTTATTCAAATATGCTATATAGGCATTTATTGTTTTACTAAAATAATTTATCTCTCATTTCCTATAATATCTTGTCTAGAAAAATCTTCCTGTGCTCAAAATGAAGTCTTCATGTTTTGTTCCGAATTAGTTCTGTTTATACATTTTCTGAAATGTCTCACACTATTAAAAGTTTAAACTTTATTTGAATAGACTTTTGGAAATTATCAGGATTTTAATTTCCTTTCTCTATTGAGGCCACATGCCAATATCAATATCTAACCCGGTATACAAGTTTTCTCAAAGTCCAAGTAACTGTGACGTGAATTCACTCTTTGGTGTTTTACCCCAACCATGTCCTCTATAAATTGGGTCATGGAGCCATTCTGTGCCCCAAAGCTTTCTGGGAAGGTGCAGATGAGGAAAACTCAGGTTGTATGCAAGGACCTTCTATCCTCCCTCGCCAGCGCTTTTTACCCAGAGTTTCATTGGTGGACAGCCATTTTGGAGGAAGAATGATGATAAATCCAGTGTGGGAGAACCAACGCCTTTCCTTATTTTGTCCTGTTTTCTCTCTCCCTCCTTTTCTCCAGTTAGGCATGATAAGAACAAAGGACACTGATTACTTCTTACAGCCACTTCCTCCACATCTAACAGGCAAAGCCAGCCGGTCTGCACAGGCTGGCTCTCCCTCCCACGTACTGTACAAAAGATCCACGGAGCCCCAGGCTCTCAGAGAAAATGAAGTCCTGATGGTCACCAGGAAACGAGATCTGACAAGACATCACCTTCTCCATGGCAACCTCCATCTTGGCCTCCCACAAAAGCAGCATTTCTGTGGTAGACGCAAGAAATGTATGTAAGGGCAATTGTGTGCACTTAATGGTTTGGATAATTGTATAAGATAATGGAATAATGTTAATTTATTAAGAGCATATTTTGCACAAGGTGAAATGTACTGTCACTGCTGCCATCAGCGTGACTCTTGTTACTGTATTATATCTCTCATGAGTGGTGGATAGATATGGCACATGACTCTTTAAAAACCAACCAGCGGATTAAAATGACACACTTCCCAGAATTATAGAACCTGCCAGACATCTTAAAAAAAATAATAAGATCCCTGGCATCCCCCTCAGTAACTCTATACTTGAGGTTTAGACATACTAAAGCTCACATAGTTCTCCAGCTGAGGTAACTTATTTATATGCATATTTGGAGCTTGACACTACCACATCGAAGAGGACACAACTTACCTGCAATTTGTCAGGAGCCTTTATTAGCACCATGCTGCTTGACCCCTTAGTGAGAACTTTTGTTTGCATGTTATCTAGTTCTTTTTTTTTCTTCTTCATTTATTTTGTATCTATCAAAAAAAAACCAGTGAAATGAATTTAAAATGCTGAAAAGTTAACAATAACTATAAAGAAGATAAAAATCATAAGCATGGCTTATCAAGGGTGGAAATACAAATAAGATTGCTACACATATATTTGCTTTGTGTTCAGCTTTCCCTCTGAATTTTTTTTTCCATCCCTGTATATCCTTATTCAAGGTCCCTTCCCCCTCCCAACACATCAGGTCATTTTTCTTCTCTGCAACTCCCCATCCCCTCCCTGGGCAGGGAGCACACAATCCTATGGTCCCACTGACCCAATAATGCTTGGATCAGTCTCCACTCCTGGCCAAATCCAGTTTTGTCCACTCTCCCTCAAGAGTGAGTCTGGTATTCCTATAGTTGGAGTGGGGTTTGAAGGGTCAGTCCAGGGTGTTTCTGATCCCAAAATGTTCAGTGGTTGTGGTTTGCCGCTTGGGCATGCTTGGCTTTTTTTCTTGTTTGTTTGTTCAGAGATCACTAATGAGTGAGTACATCCCCTGCTTATCTTTCTGAGATTGTGATACCTCGCTCAGGAGGATATTCTCCAAATCCATCCATTTGCCTGCGAATTTTAGAATATCATTTTTTCTTACTGCTGAGTAGTATTCCATTGTGTAGATGTACCAGTTTGTTAATCCATTCTTCAGTTGAGGGACATCTAGGTTGTTTCCAGGTTCTTGCTATTACAAATAATGCTGCTATGAACATAGTTGAGCTAATACCTTTGGAGTGTGAATGTGCATCTTTAGGGTATACACTCAGAAGTGGTATTGCTGGGTCCTTGGGGAGATTGATTCTCAATTTTCTGAGAAACCGCCATATTGCATTCCAAAGTGGCTGAACAAGCTTACACTCCCACCAACAATGGAGGAGTGTCCCCCTTGTTCCACATCCTCTCCAACATAGGCTGTCATCTGTGCCTTTTATCTAGTTCTTATAGCTCAGGACTCCACAGTTTTCTGCAGCCCCATCTTTGCCTAAGCATTCAGGCACCACCACCTGATTGGCCATTCCTAGGAAACAAAGGAAACCTAGGCCTCCAGCCCCCACCTTCTCTACCTCTCAGAGTTGCTTTATCTGCCTCTCTGAAGCAAAAGAGAGAACCTGGCAGGTGTTCGGTGGATGTTGGTAAATAAAGAGGATGAATGAAATCATCAGTAGAGGAACACGAAGGGGTGTGTGTGTGAGGTATAAGAGCCCATGCGGTGTCTGAACCCATTTTGTCCCATGAACAAAATATAAGGGCTGTGTTCAAATGGAAATCTTAGAACAGATCAAGTTTAATGGGATTTCTCTTTTGCCTGATTGACTTTTCATGAACTTGATCCTGATCTTCTTGATGGATCCTTCTAAGTGGATCTCACTCATAAAAAGGCTGTCCCCATTAGAACCCCTACTTCCAAAGATATGTGAGGATGTTCTCTGCACTCCATGGGGCATCTGTCTGGAAAGAGGTGACCAATGCAGTTGATTAGTTATAGTGAATTGGTGAGAACTTTGCCATCTCGCTTTCAAACATCCGCTGAAGTGGGGTTAGCTAGACTCACATGTTCCCCGGCACTCTGAAAGCACTGACCTGAGGCAGACAGTATTTGCTCTCGGTGCTTCTGAGAAGTCTGCCTGGCCTGTGGTCTTTCTGCTCCAATAGCCAGCAGTGGGGATATGGTCACCCTCTGATGTATTCTGCTTTTGTGTTGCACATTTTCCCACCACAAGAGGTTAAGACAGAGAAATCGAAAATCATACCACATATCTGAAATCCTTTTCTAGCACTTTATAGAGAAGAACCAGGAGTTGGCTGTATGTATTCCCTTTGCCACAGCATCCCACACAATAGCTGATATACAGGCTGAGTTATCCAGGACAATACCTACAAGGATGTTCATGCATGTGTGAGTTGCAATGGTCAGCCTTAGCTAGGGCTTGTTTAGGTTTGAGATACAGGCTGAGTTTCCAGCAGATGAAATAATGGTGATGGGAAATTTTATATAATACATCATATTTTGAGTTGCTAGAATACTGTATGTACACATAATAAACAACCTTGGGGATAAATTCCAAACTTGGACAGAGACTTTCTTATTGTCTTTGTGCTTTAACATGTACCCTGGGGGTAATTCTAGAGAATATTCTTAGGGATGGGTTTCAGGTGTGACTTGTCACAAAGACGTGGCATAGGATGTCTACTTGTGGCTTCATGTTTGGGGAAATTGGATCACTGCTGAATTTAGAGTTTTTAATTTAGAGTGCCCTATCTGTATTTCCAAGTAACAAACCAACAAAAAGATTTCAAGTCAAGTGCGTTGGGGGTGAGCACCAATCAAGCAGTCATATCTGTTCTTAGCAAGTCCATGAGCAAGCTTGTATAATGAGAAGTTCAAGTCAGTAGGATGGGGGATTGGAGTATACTTCCCCATGAGACGATTCTGCGTCGTCTTAGCCATCTTTCAAAGCTGATTGTTTTTAAGATAGTGATAATTATTATAATTGCAAAAGCATGTTAAAGTAATCACTCCACAAGGGCAGAGTGCAATTTGCTCTATAATTAAGTCTGCTAAGCATACACAGCATTTGTTAGACTAGGCAGCACACACTGAATACAGCTGCCCCCAACAGTGTCTGGTTGACTGGGAAGAGTATTGGAAAGCTATCTATGTCCCAGCATTGACTGTGAAAAGAATGCAAAGTTGCTTCTCTGTCAGTATGGTATGGAGGAGCCCTGGTCTGTAGATCCCTGTGTCCTCTTGTCCTTGGTTTTAGGACAATCATTTTAGATAATAGGGTTCAGCTCTCATTTTAAATTGGAACAAAACAGTGTGAAGTCAGTTCTAGCAATAATATCCAAGACAGAAGAATTATATGACCCCCATTTAAATTTAGAAGGTGACTATGACACATGTCTTGTGTTGCAAAGATTTGGCAGTACTGTGTTCTGCTAATATGAGAATTCTGTTGCTATATTTTGATGTCTTTGTGTAGTTCAGATTATCTTTAAACTTGGAATCATCTTGCTCAGCATGAACATTTGACATTTCTGTAGGATCAGCTCTGCCTCTGGTTTTATGTGTTTGATTTAGCTTTCTCTCTACATATTCATCCATAGACATGCCCCAGCCTCCCAAAGATGACCTCTTTATCTTGCCTGATGAATACAAGCCTAGCTCCCGACACAAGCGCTCCCTCCTGAAATCCCACAGAAATGAAGAGCTGAATGTGGAGACACTGGTGGTGGTTGACAGAAAGATGATGCAGAACCATGGCCATGGGAACATTACCACCTATGTCCTTACTGTGCTCAACATGGTAGGGCTGTGCTCTTTGAAATCACAGGTTTACTACACACACATATGTGTGTGTGTGTGTGTGTGTACTTATGTATATGTGTATGAATTTGATTGTGTATGAATTTGTATGTGTGTCCTTGTATGTGTACACCAATGTATGTTTCATTTCTTGTATATTGGTGTCTTAATATAAGAAAATCTTATTTTACTAATTTCCAATCAAAAGGGAAATTTCAGAACTTTGGGGAATAAAATAGGTGGAAACTCATTAGATCATCATTACAACTTGTGTTTCTGAGGCATTTAGGGTTCATTGATGCCTTCACTCACTAATCTTACCAGGACATAGAAAAATTTTGAGGCAACAAATCTTTATCAGATTACCATGCAATTTAGGCTTAAATAATACCCACCTGTGGTAAAAATGTTTTTTATATGCTATAAATAAAAGACTGTTTTGGTCTATACACAGTAGCGTAAAAGGGAATAAAAAATCAAAAGCAAACAGGAAAATAAAAAAAAATAAAGTTAGTCAGTCGCCATCCGACCCCCGAAGACAGACATGTAAAAAATACAGATAAGCCACGGGCAGAGCCACGTGATAGATAAATTAATAAAAATGAGTTAAATTAAGATAAAAGAGCTAGCTAATAATACACTTAAGACATGAGCCAAACAATATAAAATATTTAAATGTCTAATTCATTTCTTTAAGAGATAAAAGCCGCCGCAAACCAAGTTCCAAAACGGACCCAAAAAAAACATTCTACAACACCCATCTTTAAAAGAAAGTTATTGATCAGGTGTTGATTATAAATTATTTTATCTGGAGAAACTCCTACTTTGGAATATCTTCCCAGATGAAACATGTCTTTGTCTTAAGGAACATCTGATGGAGTTATTGGGGAACCATGATAAGTGCTCTGCTGCTGTCTTCTGTGAACTAAACCCACATTGAAGAAAGACAAACTGGGCTGTCCACCTGTCAGAAGAAGTTAATGACAGTGATAATATATATATTCTAACTCTTTGAACTAAGTACCCCACATGGATCTGGATCTCCCCCAGAGTGCCGATAATATGTCTCACTCTGCAATGTTATTCCAATTTGCTTTCTCCTCACAAAGAAACTTATGATATCTCTCTCCCCACAGAGTATCCACATGGTTCTCTCCTCACAGAGTACCCACATGGTTCTCTCCTCACAGAGTAACCACATAGCTTTCTACCCACAGAGTAACCACATGGTTTTCTCCCCACAGAGTACCCACATGGTTCTCTCCTCACAGAGTACCACATGGTTCTCTCCCCACAGAGTACCCACATGGTTCTCTCCACAGGGTACCCACATGGTTCTCTTCACAGGGTACCCACATATCTTTCTACCCACAGAGTACCCACATGGTTCTCTCCACAGGGTATCCATATGGTTCTCTCCTCACAGAGTACCCACATGGTTCTCTCCCCACAGAGTACCCACATGGTTCTCTACCCACAGAGTAACCACATGGTTCTCTCCCCACAGAGTACCCACATGGTTCTCTCCCCACAGAGTACTCACATGGTTCTCTCCACAGGGTACCCTCATACCTTTCTACCCACAGAGTACCCACAGGGTACCCACATGGTTTTCTCCACAGGGTATTCACATGGTACTCTTTCCACAGATTACCTGACCTGTGGCTTATCTTTCTATAGAACCTCAGGGACCTGCATTTCTGATCTGTGGCTGCTATTTTTTGACTGTATTCTGTAGAAGTGTTTTAATATTTTCATATTTTGGTATCAAAGAGCTACCATGGTAATCTGCAGCCTCCTAATTACCACACCACCCCTGCATTACTCATGAATGCTATTCTAGCCTTCTGTTTCTGCTTCTGTGTGCCATCAGTCCATGTGTTCACACTTTCCTCTCATCTTCTTGGCTCCTGTTTCCTCCTCTCAATTCTTTCCTCTTGGTTTTGTCCTGACTGTTTCTGCTCTGGTTCCAGAAGTTCTTGTGATGCACTTGACATTTTCTGTTATTTCCAAGACTGAAATAATCCTTCTAGCAAGACACAGTGACACATGCATGCAATCCTTGTATTCCTAATAATTAGGAATGAAGCAGAAACCAATGAAGTGTGAGTAAAAGGCCAGATAGCCTACATAGCAATACTATTGCAGTAATGATGTTGATGGGGGTGATGATGGTGATTATGATGAGGATGAATATGATGTTGATGAGCGTGATGCTAATGGTGATGAGGATATTGATGATGAAGATGAGGATGTTGGTGATAAGATGATGATGAGGAGGAGGAAGTAGGGGGATGTTTAAAAATGGTCTCTCCTTCATGTTAGATAACAGATGGACCTTTTCCTTCCCCTCCTCAGATTTTAACTTTAAATTTCCAAGATTCCATAGTAAGGGTTCCATCATTAGCCTTTCCACATATCTATACTATAAGGAATATAAGGATATTATACTTACTTAGAGAAGGCGCTGAAAAACTAGGGTTTGCTCTTGAACCATGGCTAGGCCGTAACACACTCATGGCTAATGCTGACTTTCTGTTTCAGGTGTCTGCTTTATTCAAGGATGGAACAATTGGAGGAAACATCAATATTGCCATTGTAGGGCTCATTCTGCTAGAAGATGAACAGGTACTCCAGCTTTAAAGCAGCAGCTTTGTCTCCCCCAGAGAGAAAAAATTTAAAATAATATTACACACACACACACACACACACACACACACACACACACACACACACACTTGCTCTGTGTAATACATCTTTATTTCTCCTTTACTTGATGAAAGAAAAATTTCATACTTTGTGTTTAAAATTATTCACTTGCTTTCATTGTGGTAGTGTATATGTGTGTGGTATTTGCATGTGAATCTACATATATGTGTGAATATGTGTGTGGTGTATGCTCACATGTGTATGTGGAAAGGTGTTGGTGGGTTGTATTGCTACTGCCTGGGGGCCAATCTCCAGTGGCTCAGGGCCCAAAAGGAAATCCACAGTTCCACAGTTTTGTTACATACCAGACTTTTTTATCAGAGGGAGTTAGGAGAAAAAGAAACTCACATTCTCTCTTGATGGTTTCTTTCTTTATTCTTCTGTATTCTTCATTTTGTGTTCTATATTCTCTTTTCTTACCTCTATCCATAAATTCCCCATCTGTTTTTTTGATGTTTTTATTCTCCTTATAACTCTCTTGATATTCTCTTCCTAATTCTCTCTCTTGACTTTTTTTAAAATTTTTTCTTTGTTTTCCTTATAACTCTCTCATTCTTCATGTTTATCTTCTAACTCATTTAAATTATATTTTTATTCTCTCTCTTACAACTTTCAAGAAATGTAACAATTGCAATGTTGTTACATTGTGTTTTTCAACTAATTGATTACAATGAATACAAGCAAAATAAAACAGCATGGTTTTCATATCACTTACATGATTAAACATTTTACATATTACAGGTTAAAAACAAATTATCCAAAAAAACCATGTACATTTATATGCAAGCAACTTGTTATAGATTGGCCATTAAGACAAGCAAGATCTTATTCTCAGCCAAGTCTTTTGCTGGAAAACTGAATTTTGCAGTTTTAAAAAAAAGGACCAATTACTGTATTACTTATCTTGAAAAGTAATCTTATATGGAATTACAAACCTAAACTTTTATATATAAAAAAGAATCAGTCAGTTCTATTTTAAATCTTTAGGGCACATACCCATTCATCAGTAGTTTTTAGTATCTGGCTGAGGGCAGAAATTAGTATAAGGAATTAATCATCATCTTTGATCACAAACCAATTCTTGCAAAAAAAAAAAAAAAAAAAAAAAAAAAAAGTACATCAGCTAATAATAACTGAGCTGCTTTGTTCTTGTCCCTGACCATAAAAAGTTTCTTACTCAACAGTGTGCCTTTCTAAAACTTTAGATTGTTTTCTTGACTTTTTCTCATCAAAGTTATTATCAAAACATTTGATCTAACCTGAAGTTTTTATAGGTTTTGTTTCAGCTAATGATGCACACTGGAACCTGTAACTGCATTTTTCAGCATTAAGATTAAAAAAATTTATAGTACTTGGGCTCCTGGGAATCAATTGTTTTTCTTAATCATTAACCTGAACCACAGTTTAATGGCTTCTCAATAGAAACTCAAATATTCTAGCTGTGTGACACTTCCTTGTTTGCATTTTTATCATCAAAACCATTTAAACTAGCATTATTATTATCAATTAGACAGTAAAGCTTAGGAAGGAATCACCTTCATAATAATCCACTGGTAAAATGCCCATTAGAACAGGATTTTTCATAAGATAAACACAGTACATTACAGGCAGCGGGGATTTCCTCACACCCATTGACACCATGCCAAACAGCAGGGAAAGATAGCGGCAGTGAACATGTGAAAGTCCAGCAGAAGCTAAGGACATTCTGGGGTCTGTGGACTCAGCCCTTGCCTATCCAGGATTCACTCACAAGGGTGTTACCTTCTGGTGGGCTGATACCTCAAATTTCAATTGCCACCTCTGATCTTCTGACTTATCACAAGCATTGTATGTGTGTGGTTGATGCCTATGTGTATATGAGTGTGTGTGTGTGTGTGGTGTGTATTTGCGTATATTTGAGTGTGGTACTGAGGTTCTTTGTGTGTGGTATATGTGTGTGTGAGTATAAATGTCTGGAAAATGTGTGTATGTGTGTGGTGTATGTACATATGTATGTACCTATGTGTATGTATCAATATGTGTGTATGAGTATGTGTATGGTGTATTATGTATGTACCTATGTGTATGTGTGTGTATGAATATGTGTGTATGAGTATGTGTGTGGTGTGTATCTTTATGTATGTATGGTTTTACCTGTGTATATGTATTGGTTTTGTGTGTGTGTGTGTGTGTGTGTGTGTGTGTGTGTGTTTATGTGTGGTATATGTGGGCTCATAGGAAAACAGAACAGAGGATATAGTTGTCATGAGATTGTGGGAAGGAAACACACTGATAGTTTGAAGGACAAATGCATCTTCAGCCACAATGAGCTTCCTGTGTGTGCTTTGCTAGAAGATTAACTATGTCCATAGAATGAATGGTGAACTGTGCTGTGCCGTGACCTACTGTGTTGTTTTACTCTGCCCCCTTCTGCTTCCCAAATCCCCACAATTCTCAGGCTTCAAAGGTTACATTTTCTTGAAGATTCTGGAAGATAAAACATGTTTTTCTTACGTGGCAATAGGGGAAAGAAGGCCCTCTCCTCCAACCCAGCCTCCTGTCACCCCACACAGCTGTATTCAGTATACTCAGCACCTAAGGAGCATCTCACAGCATTGGTAGTATAGAAGATTTCATTAAAAATGAGTTTTACTTTTTTCCCCATGCAGATTACTGAGTCAGCAAAGGCATGTGGGCCCAGGGCCTGACCTAAACACTAAGCAACCACTCCCCCCACATTGGTGACCTCATCAGTGTCTCATGGTAGCCACGACATTCTTGTTTATAAAGCAAAGAATGTTTTAGATGAAATCAGAGATGATTCATAACATCTGCAGGACACCCCTTTTCCACACAGGTGGGATTCAGCAGGGCGGGCTGTCTGGCCTGTCTGAAGCTATTGTCTGCTCTGTTAGCATGCAGCTGGGAGGCTTTGCTGAGCTAGTCAGGATTCTCAGGTGACAGATTAATTATTCCCTGTATTAAAACGTTTATTCTTTGGAATTCATCCAAAGCTGCAAAGAATAAGCAGCAAGGTTATCATTTGATCATACACCTGTGCTCACTTTAATTAACAACAGTTTCCTGGAAATCACCTGCTGAGGATTACAGACGTGCTTCTGCACTTATGTATAAGCAGCAGGTCACTTAGGTGCATGTGACTCTGAGGGAACAAAATAAACATCTAAGGAGAGAATGTCTTTAGAGACTAAGAGACCACTTTTTCAATAGTGGCGAAAGCTTGTAAAAACAAGATGGCGATATGAAACAGGGGCATGTAACTGCTATTCCCTAATTGCCCTTATGACATGGTAGCAAGCCTACAAGTGTGTTCAGTAACTCAATGCTCCTGTTGTCATGGTGTTCCTGGTCATACATCCTTCATCCCTTATAGTTCTAGACTCCAAGCCCATAGTTCACTCTTGCTCTATCAGTACTTCTTATGTATGGATAAATCTAACCTCATCTTACACTGTTTCCTTGATGTTTATTTTTCAGAAATAAAGCTTTAGAATTTGATTTTTTTTTCCCTGTAAATAGGTTGTATCTGTGTAATAAAAAACTTTCTGGCTTAATACTGTTACAGTGGAGGTGGGAATGCTGTTGCTCACTTAGATTATGAATTCACCTCAGATGAGGTGGGGTGTGTGTGTGTGTGTGGGTGTGTGTGTGTGTGTGCGCGCACGCACGCGTGTGCGCGTGTGTACTGTACAAGCCATACACAAAAGATTCTGTTCTAGCTAAAATTTTGCAAGTATTATTCCAAGTATTTTTATGCAAAAAATTCATTATATTTTTCCTTGTCATTAAACCCAAGAGTCAATAAAATAAAGTTGATTATGTATAGAAATACACATAAGTATGTTTTCTGAATCCATACAAATTTGTAAATTACACTGTCTTTGGGATGATAATGCATCATATGTAATTCTTATATTATGTACCTTCTGAGTCCATCTGTGTGTTTTGAATCTCCATTAAGAACATCCTGATTTAGCATTTTTTTTTTTTTTTTTTTACATTTTCATGGATGTCTTGGCCTTTCTTGCCTAGCCAGGGCTGGCGATTAGTCACCATGCAGACCACACTTTAAGCAGCTTCTGCCAGTGGCAATCTGGATTGATGGGAAAAGATGGAACACGTCATGACCACGCCATCTTACTGACTGGTCTGGACATATGTTCCTGGAAGAATGAACCCTGTGACACATTGGGTAAGATTCTCCAGTATGATTTAGAGGAATGTAAAAGGGTGTCACATTGGAGGGTGGCGTAGCAACCATCACCACAACCCATGGTTTTCTTTTATCTATTGACTGATGTATTACAAGAAAAAGTCCATCTCATATGCCAGAGTTCTCACCCTTTCTCAGATAAGAGCTTCCATTTACTTTGTCTTCTACCATTGCAAATGGGACCAGGAGATATAAACCTGTCTCACAATATAAGAGTAGTACTTTTGCTGATACTGATAGAAATACCACAGTAATACTGTACTGTCCATTTCCACATTCTCTGTCAAGATCTGAGCACCCCAATATTCCAGTTGTGTTCTAGATGTTCACAGATTGAGACAGCACGTTGACATTTTTTCAGTGGCCAAAGAGTGTGCTACTTACCAGGAATCTACAAAGCATTTTTTAACTCCATTTTCCCCCAACTTTAGAGGGATTGAGTTTTATTTTAGAATATTCCAGTTTGAACTCAGTCTATCAGAGGTTATTTACAGTTCTCATCAATGCCTGCTTATGAGACTAACTCCCAACTGGCCTTAGAAGATGTGTCTTTTACCAACAAATGCCTAGTCTGCTTGGACACTGCTTACCATCTACCTCCTCTCTCTGGAGGTCTGAAAGTTTCCTATGTGTCAGGCACCAAGTAACTCCAATACCAGCATCCAGGGACAATTTCACACACTAAAAACCTAATGATGTTTCTGAACAAATGGCTCTTCATAGATGTTACACTTTCTTGTTGCAGACATCAGCATGCCCTGTATGAGCCTGCCCTGTATGAGCACACCATGTATGAGCATGCCCTGTATGAGCATGCCTCTGATGCTGAGCATGGTTTCTCCTCATGACTCCCATGAGCTTGTCTTTCTTTGCCCTTTGTCTTTCTGCAGTATTAAATCATGAATCATAAGTAGCAAGTGCTTATCATGGCAAAAGTGAATCACTGAACTGGGGGTGTGTTCCTGGGGACCTCTCAACACACCCCTTCTGTATTGTTTTTTCCCCCTTGAGGCTTTAGTGGACAGATATTTCTAGGAAAAGGCAGAAATTATTCTCATCTGCATTTAATCCTCTCTTCTATTCTGTGCCAACTTAGTCTTTTCCAGGAATATTGCAAAAACTGAGGCTATTTACGAGAAGATAGAGTCCATGGGCTCTTGAGAATATATAAAATATACTCCCGTTCCCCACATCAACACATCATATTTACATTACTGTCCAAAAGTAGCCGATCTCATAATTCCCCAAGTGAATATAAGAACCAAACTCTACCAAATATTATAAAATAAATACACAATCATTCATCATACATCAACACTACTGTGCATTCTTTTTATCTTTATGATCTACAGGGTTTGCACCCATAAATGGGATGTGTAGTAAGTACCGAAGCTGTACAATCAATGAAGACTCAGGACTTGGACTGGCCTTCACCATTGCCCATGAGTCTGGACACAAGTAAGTCTGTCTCATTGGGAATCCTCTCCTGTCTACATGATCTCTACATTTCAATTTTTGTTCTGTGATTTTATCTCGTTTTCCAGTTGGATGCTATTGTAGTACTCTAATTGGCTGAAGAGTGGAACAAGGCTTTTTGTCAGTGTTAGCTACTCTGGGCTCTCTCTCTCTCTCTGTCTCTGTCTCTCTGTCTCTCTCTCTGTGGTGAGTGTGTGTATCTCCCCTTTACAAACACAAACACACACAATTAATAGACACACAGACACACAGGAACTCATATATGATTTGTAGACATGCTGTACCTAGAGGTATACAAGTAGAGCTTGGGAGTGTGGCCATTGAGAATTTGTCCTGGTAGGACATGGTTGACTTCCCAAGTTTTGTCATTGACTTCTGAACTATTGTTTACAATAAGGTAATATGAGGTTTGCTATGAGCTGGGTGACTCAGCCTGGATTAACAGGGTCCTAGACAAAAAGCAATCAAAATTGATGTTGTTAGGCTTGTGAAATGGCCCATTGCTTTAGATGCTTGCTACCAAGCCTGACTATCTTAATTTAATTCCAAACACACACAGTAGAAAGATCCAACTCTTGAACATTGTTCTATGACTTCCATACTCATGGCATGTGTTCACCCATGCAGAGACACACAAAGAAAGAAAGGGAGGGGATGGCAAACAAGTATGTCACTTATGGTGTCCTTTTCTTGTGTAAAAGAATTGTAAAATTATATACACAATGGCTTATAGAAATTGTTATTCTTATATAAAATTTCATGCTCATTAATTTTATTAGCTGTTTCACCTGAGGTGTGATCTATTGAAATATTTTCAAAGGCCTAATTGGCTCCCACATTCCTGTGGGCATTCTTTGAGTACCTTGAGTACAACAGAGCTCAATTCCATCATAGAAGTTATTTCCTGTTGAGACTGCATGAAATCTTTCTTAGAACATGTGCAACTTGGGGTTCCCTTTTTTTATTAATTATCTTTCCTTTTCTATTAATTATCTTTCTTGGAGATTAATTTTTCTATCAACAGAAAAACAGAAGCAGTATTTTTTTTTAATTTTTATTTTGACAAAGCTATGTTGTTCTTTTTTTTTTAATCTCATAAAGTAAAATAAACTCAATACACTGTCCTCAGAATAACCTGCACACATGTGTGCTCACACGCATGCTCATGAATATGCACACACCACAGGTGCAAGTATGTGGTCCTTTGTTCAATCCAATCCCACAGATGCTTGTTAGGTTTTGGCTTTGTGTGAACTATTGACCTGAAGACAAAGCTGTATACCCTATTATCATTCCCTTCATTATCACAGGTAGTGATTGATGATTTTATTGCCTAGAAAATTACACATACACTTTATAAGGCTTTCAGTTCAAACATAATTGTGTTTTTAATAGTCTGCTAGAGCTAAAAATTTTCATTATTGTAATGACACTAGGTTCTTGTCCTCTCAACCGTACCTGACCTTAATTAAATAATCAAAGCAAGAAATATTTAAGTCACTGAGGACTCAGTCTGCAAGAATTTGATGAGCAGTGAGATAGAGACACATGCATTGGCAGTATTATCCACTGCTGCGGGTGTCAGATTTAATGGAAATTCAGCTTGATTTGTCCTAACTTGAGCTCTCTGGATTTTTGTCTCACATGGCCCATTCACCGGATTTGTAAAACATTAGAGGAAGGCAGTTCTTGAACTATCACCTGGTCTAGGAATTGTTACTGCCCTCAGAGAGGACTCAATGCTCATGTTGGCTTATTCATTGCCATCTTCCTTAATAATACTTATATTTGAAATTTCCTGGGATTTGACCATTCATCCTTCTACCCTACCATCACCCATATTCCCATTGTTAGTATGTAAAGATGTCTCTGTGTTGGGAGATGTGTCAGGAACACAGAGCATGCTCAGTGTACATGTAAGGCTTTGTTTGCCCTTTAAGAAACTGAAGCTCAGTGAATTCAGCAATTTGCCCTGTATCATACAGCACATGTATGATTGAGCCAAGAAGTTGACTAACCTTCTCCCTACACACACACACACACACACACACACACACACACACACACACTCACACACACACACCTCCATAGATCCTGTTCATTCCAGCAACCTGTCTGAGGTCTCCTAATCCCAGCCCAACTGTTGTTTCCACTTCTGCCCCTGCCTCCTGGTAGGGTGCTCTTCTTGCCTAAGGAGGTCTATGTCAGAGCTGTGGGCTTCCTGGTCCTACCTACAGTCATCTTCACTTTCCCAAGGAAAACCAGATCTGGATGAATTTACCCTATTACCCCACTCAAGGGCATCTCACTTCCTTAACCACACTGTCCCAACAGTCTGTGTGTTGTTCATCACCCTGGAGATTGGCTAGTTTCTTATAGCAATGAAACCACTCGGAGAGAATAGTGGAAGACAGGAAAGTCACAGAATGTTAGCTTTATTTCTAAAAGCCAGTTTATCTAAATTACAGTAGTGAGTTTTTGTTTTCTTCATGTTATTATAATTTAGCTGTTGTACTAAATGATGGCTTTGTGATGATATTTTCTTATGCTTATATAATTGTATCCACTTCTTATTTTCAATTTCCACTGGCTTTCCCCATACTCTGTCCTCTTTATAGCACCTTCCTAATTTCTTGTCATATATATGTATACATACATACATGTCTATACATCTATATTCTCCATATGAGAAAAAGCAGGCACCATTTTCTCTTTCTTCCCCCACTATCCTGTCGTATTGCTCATCTCTTTATATCTTTAACTCCACCCTCATAGTCCACCTTATACTTCCATTTTACATTGTACATATGTATGTAGGTAGGTAGTTATGTATGTGTGTATATGCATATACACATATTTAAATCTAGACTCCAAATACAAGAGAAAACAAAAACTATTTTGTCTTTCTGAATTTGGCTTATTTCACTTAGCAAAGAGACCTTCAGGCTAGTACTTTGTATTTTAGTCACAGTTATTACTAGAAGATTTCCCTTTAGTAATCACACAGAAATAGATAAGCTACCATGGACTGTTATGTTCACAGGCAGCATGTGTGTGAGCATGGGTGGGAGGCATCTAGATTCTTCAGAAACAAACTTTTAAATACGAAGGAACAAAAGCTAATTATTATTTAGTTTATGGGATGGAAACCATTTTAAATAGTGTACCATAGTGCATGGGAACAGAAAGAAGTGTTGTGAAGCATGCATAGCTTGAATTATGTGTCTTGGTGACAAATACCAAATTTATCTTTGAGATTCATCTACTTTCTTCCATTACTTTTACATTAATATCATATGTTGTCCCTGTGGCATTTTTATGTAATAAACATATTCATCATGTCAGTACATGATGCACTGATTGAAAAAAAAAAGTAGGGCACAGATTTTATAGGCATCAGAACTATATGCTGTAGGTGAGCACACCATCGGATACTCATTCCTGTCACATAATCTCCTAGTATGCCGAAGGGTGTAGTATATTTCTATTATGTTTTAATACTAGCAGAGTTTGAAATGTAATTGTTGAAAATACCTTTGATGAAAAAAAAATAAATGAAAACCAAGAAATCTCCAGGCCTCAGGCATTGTTCTTTGAATTCCTTAGCATGTAGGCTGAAATAGTAGTAAAATTATTTAGGTCATGTGTGGGGCTGTAACATTCTCCACTGAGAGCAGGTCAAGGGCCAGCCAGGACAGCGTGCTTTGGCATTTGGATGTCATTGCTTTCTCCCCAGTGAAGCCTCCCTTCTGGGATTTCAGCCCAAATCCTTCTCACAGCCATGACACATTTCCCCTGCCATGTGGTTGCCTTGGCCTTGATTAATTGCCTTTAAAAGAACTTCAGAGAGTGGGTGGAGGTTGAAATGACCACATTCACATCACCCTTGGTACTGACCAGGAATTTTGCAGAAATCTGACAATATTTGCCTTCAAGATCTCCTTGGATACACCCTCCAATCACACTCTTTTTAGATCATTGCATGGATCCTTCCTGCCTTGCTGAGTGTTTGAGTTCATGGCTTCATTCTAAATGAAGGGTTCTCCCTAGTCCTTAGTTTTGTCTTCACTGATGTAAAGCATAGTAAGCAGCTATACACCATATGTTTAATACCATACAAACATGGCAAGCATCTAAGTCTATGCATGTGTTCTCAGACTCTGTATGAGAACACACTCTCTTGTTCCCTTTAGTGCCCATCCCACCCACATTGAGAGTCTTTCTGGTCTTGTTGTCTTCCGTCTAATCATTGTGGGACTCTTGACAGTGGCCCACTAATCAAGTCACCATCTTGCTAATTTCTGTTTTCTTTCATGAGTCTTTCTTCTTTCCCATGAGTCTCATCTATTCAACACCTGTTCCTGAAGAGTTGACATAAGGACAGAGTGTCAAAATGCAGTAGGCAGTATTAAGTGGTTCTCCAATAATGTGCTTACACTAATAGGAGTTTTGGGGACTGTATGGTTCTTTCCCATGTCCCAGGCTTTTCTTCAAAGCAGTTTGAAATACTTTCTAAGAGAGCCAGAAGATAGTGATGGAAGTCCTTCTACAGGCAAAATCCTGGGGATGTGAAAGATGCAGAGCTTTGGGATGAGGTGGCTACATAAGTCACTGGTCCTTTTAGGTTTGGGGGCTGCTATTGCCACAGCTCTCCTGAAGCACATGCTGTTTGGCAGTGAGGGATGCACGGGCATCTGTAATTCTCTCATTCATAGTTATGGTAGCTTGAAGTGTGTTCATACAAGAGGCCAGAGAAGAAGCCTCCAACTCTCTGGTTTCCATTCAATCAGAATAGTTCCGTATTTAAACAGGTTCCATCTGTGCTTCTATCCTTGCTTAGTGTTTGCAGAGAAATACCCTTCAAAGCAATATAGGGATTTAGGTCAGAGAGTCAAGTACTGCTTATCTGCCACAGCCTCAACATATGAGGAACAGGATTAAGGTGTGGCCTTACATGGTAGTGAAGAAGGGTGTTCTCTACCTGACAAGTACCAGTGGATGCTCAGTAGTCCTAAAATCAGTATAAGCATTCACATCACCAAAAGAGCTTATTTGAAAAACTCAAACATTTGCATCTTTTTTTTTTTATTTTTCTGAGTCAAGAACTTCTAGCTGGAAACCTGCCTTCTATATTTCATTTTCTTATTTAAATTTTTAATTTTTGAGATTTTATATATAAATAAGTATATTCATATAATTTCTCCCTCTCATCCTCCTCCAACACTTCCCACAGGTACCCCCACTCCATGTCAAATTCATGTCTTCAATAACTATTGTTCCATAGGTACACACATGTATATATACATATGTACATATAAATATAACCTGCTGAGGCCACTTAATGCTAATTGGAAGTTAAGCACATGAAATGTCAACAATATGATAACCTAAACAAGACTAGCACAATGACACCATTTGACCTTGGAACATGGATGAAGGAGGCCATCACCAGATTATGAGTTACAGGAAATTAATGGCTCCTGAGAGATTCAGTATCCTCCAGGAAAAACTCTTTGATATCAAATCCCAAATTGTCATTCCTAAACACATAAATATATGATGTCTGTATTTCTAACAAATATCTCTGAAAAATTTCCCAGTCCTGGTAGTATCAGTGAGAACCTCTGGATTTGATATGTTGCCTTTAAAGCTTTGTGTTAACTCATTTCTTCTTCCAAAAGGCTCTGTGAACACACAAATATTCTCCACAATTTGGCTGATATAGCTTTTTTTTTTTTTTTAAGATGAGTGGTCTCCACGTACTAAACTTATAGTATACAATAGATACTATAACCCAACCTCTGGTTTCAAATAACAATTTTCTCTCTTCCTTAGCTTTGGTATGGTCCATGATGGAGAAGGAAACATGTGCAAAAAGTCTGAGGGGAACATAATGTCCCCAACACTGGCAGGACGCAATGGTGTCTTCTCCTGGTCCTCTTGCAGCCGTCAGTACCTGCACAAGTTTTTAAGGTATGGATCCCTTGACTACTCTGAACATGGCAGGGGGATGGCTTTTTTCACATAAACATTTTTTATTATTTTACATTTTTATTTTGAAATTTTATATTTTATTTGACAATTTCATGCATTCATATAAAACGTATTTTCATTTCTACCATTATTCTTCTCACCACTTATACCAGACATTCCTTCTCCCCAATAAGCCCTCCCAGTTCCTCTCTCTCTCTCCCCCTCCTTCACTCCCCCCCATCTCGTGCTCATATGTCTGTATGTGTGTGTGTACATTTGCATAGAGAGCCCAAGGTAGACATCAAGTATCATTCTTCAATTGCTTCATACCTTTATTTTTTTGAGACAAGCTTTCTTTCTGAATCTGATGTTCAGATTTGACTGTGTAGGAATGCCAATGAGCTTCAGCAATCTGTCTGCCTAGTCCCCTGCTACCCACTTACAAAGTTGGGGTTATAAACATTCACTGTCTATCTGGTTTTATATGAAGAATGTGGGGATCTGAATTCAGGTCCTTATCTTATGTGTCTGGCAGTTTCCAAGTAAGCAGTCTCCTCAAACTCTCCATATCCCTGCTGTTTCTGGTATTTTTTTCTTATTGCTTTAATTTTGTGACCCATTGACTTTAATTGGGGTGGGTTCCATTTGCAAGAGTGAGGATAATTTATTGGTGTATGAGTAAGTTAATAATGGCTATACCACTAAAAAAAATTATTCCTTCCAACAGTGACCTTTAAGTGGGTCCTCAGAGATAGCTGAGACTCCATGCTGGGATGTCAACAGGTCCCAGTCTTGTCTTTCACAGAGAATCACAGTTTCTATGAGTCTATGAATGTGATGGTCTTGCTGTTCCCCAAGGACATCAATGTTTGAAAACAACCCACCTCTCTCCAATACCCTGCATCTCCAGTCTCTTACAGTCTTTCTGCACCCACTTCCACTTACAGAGATAATATTGATGTCTAATTTAGAGATGGCCACCCATAGCCTTTTATTCTCAGACTTAGACCAGTATAAGACTCTTGCTAGCTGCTGCCACATTAAAAAAAAAAACGAGAGCATCTTTGATTGGCCTCTCATCTGGATACCTTCCCTTCACTGAGAGTTCCCTATTATGCTCCTCACACATTGGAAGCTGATTGGAGTACCTTTAAATCTTTCTTGAAATTATTCACCTTTTCCCAGCCTGAGTGAAACTTTCTGTAATGAGGAATAGTTTGCCCTTTAAAGTGTCTCTGCTCTTAATTGTATTTGAAGATTTGGAGTCTCTTTATTCAAAAGTATTTCCATCTCTCTCTCTTTTATTTTTTATTTTTTACTTCTTATTCTAAATGTTATAAAGATCACTTGCATCTCAATATCTGTGAGACAAATATCTCAACATTTTTAAAATTTTAAAATACAGTCCAACAACTTGGACAATTAGAGAATGAAAATTTGGGTAGGTAGTTAGAATTTGCATCATAAGAAAGCCAAAAAGCAGGGGTGAAGACTCAGGACAAGGAAACCATTGACCAGAAAAATCATTAGAGAACATTTGAACTGCACTGCAATCTTCAAATTAGAATGTGGTTCTCAGAATTATGATTAAGACTGTAGAATTATAAATCCAGTTTTGTTTAGCAATATTGAAAGATGAATGCTGAGGTGTGATGGTTTTGGTTTATGGTTATCAATAAAACATTTTCAATGATTTCATAATGAAACTATCTTCAGGGACTTTACTAATGTATAGATTTTATAATTATATATAAACATGTGATACTTTGCACCATCATTTTTTTAATATCAAACTTTCCCAGAGAGCATTGCATTGTCAAATTACTGTGGAAGTTCATTTAAATTGAAGACACAGTTTCAAATAAGACAGCCTCACTTGTGTGAAACCTAGAGGTTTCATTAGTAAAGAACCCAAGGCTGCCTGTCTGCCTGACCTCGTTTTAGGCTTCCTGATTACCACATAGTCAAAGTAGTATTCTATCCTCCACCAATTAGGTAGCTGTTGGGATGCAGTCCCAGCCATGAGTAAGCTGCTGCTGCTGTCCTCCATCAGCAGCCCAGCATGTGGGAAATGGAAAAACACATAATAAAGGAACCTGATGGGCTTGAGGTGGCCAGTGGCTTTTCTCCATTCTAGGTGGAGTCCAGAAAGACAGATACTTGTTTGGAGAAATTCTCCCAGTGAAGTCATGTGTCATTTGCCATTAATACACACAAAGATTTTTAGTTACTCATGTCTGAATCAGTGAAGTCCATGACCCAGGGAGACTAGAGCCTGTCATTCAGTTTCTTATGTTTGTATGGAGGAATCAGTGACCTAGGGAGACTCTAGATTGTCATGTTGCATTTCACAACACACACTCATCTTTAGTTTATCTTTTCTTCATTTGGAATCTTGCCTTATAGCCCAAGGCCAGTGTTTACCATCTCACCAATGTGATTGTATGAGTTCAGTGCATAATGCACTGGAAAGGGATCACCTCGAGGAACTGGAGATGTGAGGGCGAGTGGATTCCTCTGCCATACTCAGGACCACTCTGTGGGTAAGGAAATGGGATTTCCACTGAGAGACCACAGGGATACTTTCCATTTCTATTGTATCCAGATGCTGTCTAGTGTTCACCTTGAGGAATGTTGGCTATGGCTGACATTTGTGATGAAGATATGACATAAGAAAACAGGGACCACCATGTAGAGAAAGGAATAAGGGATTAAGAGTGACTAAGCAGAGCAGCATTATTTCCCTAAACTCTACTCTCAAAGGCATCCGTGTTAGCACATAATATTTTTAAAGAGCCCCCACTTGGAAAATGAGCGACTATGACTAAGCTGAACAACCTAGTTCTTTATATCATATGAATGCATGCCAGTAGAGTAGGGAAGGATTTTGAAACACTCTCATGCTGACTCTGGCCTCAGTCATTGTTTTTCATAATATTATCTCTGTCATGGTAGTCACACAGACAGTAGACTCAGTGTTTTCTATGGTAGTCAAAACCCTGTAACTTTTATCAGGTTAAGCTATAGAGCCTTAATATAGACCCCCACACACACTCTTCTCTAGTTAATGCCCCAGCAATGACAAATATCTAAGCACAGAGTCTGGGAGTTAATATTTCTTGTCTTTTCAATTTTCTGTGAAAAGGATTATGAGATACATGTATGTGATTCATCCTATTTACTACATACAGACATTAAATTAGTTCACTTATTTTTATTGTATAAACAGCATCTAACAGTCATGAAACATTGGACTATTTTATGTAAAAGTCAAAATTATTTTGCATTGAAGGAAGTGAAATAGTTTAAGTTAGCTGGCGACTTAAGGCTGACATAATTCTAGAGCCTCCATTATGTTTTATTCATCTATATTTCTGACACTTTCATGAAAATGAGAGGAATTTTACTACTGAGAATTTATAGCAAATCTTAAAATAGGATGATGTGAGAGCCCTCTAACATGTTGAGAATGTATGTGTGTGTGTGTGTATGTGTGTGTGTGTGTATGTGTGTGTATGTGTGTATGTGTGTGTATATGTGTATGTGTATGTGTGTATATGTGTGTATGTGTGTGTATGTGTATGTATGTGTGTGTATATGTGTATGTGTGTGTATGTGTGTATGTGTGTGTATGTGTATGTGTGTGTATGTGTGTGTATGTGTGTGCATGTGTGTGTTAGTGTATGTGTGTAATTTTGTATGTGAATATCTAGTTACTCAAGCTTCATTTGTTAAAAAAAATTATCCTCTTCTCTCTTGTCTTTGCCCCTTTGTCAAGGATGAGTTGAGTGCATCTATATGGGACTATGCTGGGCTATATGTCTTGTTCCACTGATTGAGTTCACTCCTCTTTTACCACTATAGCCTTTGTCTTATTGTGAGTGATGGGGAAGTCTGAAGATTGAGAGGTAGCACCCTTCAACTTTGTTCTTATCCTTCTATTTACTTTGTGGAGATTGTTGTGGATCTCTTCCTTCTCCATATAAATTTGAGAGCCAATTTTCATGGCTACAAAATTTTGAATTTTGATTGTAATTAATTGATTGATCTGAAGTACAGATCAAGGCAAAAAATATTGGCAGGCACCGTCTCCATACTTTTTGGCTCTTCTACCTCTCTAGGGTCATTGAATGTCTCCTCATCATTCACTTCTCTGATTTCTTTCATCAGAATTTAGTGAATATCAAGTTAAAGATATCATACAGACTGTCTAGATTTATACTCCTTTTTTATGTGTAGAGCATCAACGTAAATGACACTATCCTTATAATTTCAGGTGAACTCTGTATTTCTTTGCTGGTTCATGTAAAGCAATAGATTCTGTGTATTAGACTTTCATAATGCATCTTTCCTAAATTCACTTATTGGTCTCAGGAAGTTTTCTTGTAGTTCCAAGTATTCTGCATAGACAGCCATATCATCTGCACATTCTGTCCCATTGTCTGTCACCATGTATGCAGACATCCCCCTTTCTGCTTTCACTGTCCTCTTAGCTAGTACTTCTGGTACAGCTTTGTAAATGATATGTGTCTGCTCTTCATGGCCAAGTTGTATCTTTTCACAAGACTGAGTATGACTTCAGCTTTTTAAGACGCTCTTTATGAAGTCGAGGGGATTTCGTTTTTCTTCTAGCTTGCTAGAAATGGGTGTTAGATTTTATTACATGTTTTTATTGCATCTATTGGTGATGTATAATATTGACAAAGTGGATTATGATAACTACATTTTAATGTTTTTAAAATTTCAATTGTTTGATGTGCAAGGATGTTTTTCCTGCATATGTATATATACCATATGAATTCCCAATATGGACAGAGGCTAAAAAAGGTTGTTATATTCCTAGGAACTGAAATTACATACAGTCAAAAGACACTATTTGGATGCTGGAAAGTTAACTCAGATCCTGTGGAAAAGTAGACAGAACTCTTAAACACTGAGTTATCTCCCCAGCATGCTCCTCCCAATGTTCAGTTAATTGAACGTGGAATTAAGACTAAGCCCATGTGGCTGTGCTATGTGCTATATTTTTGAGCCTAGGATTCAACTTACTTGGCTGTAGTATATAATTTATTTTATGTATTTTTGAACTCTTCACTAATGTTTTGTTAAAGACTTTTGCAAGTATCCTCAAAATCTTTTGAAAGATTTCGGCCTGTAGTTTCCTCTAACATCTTCCTCTGTGCTTGGTTTTGAGTAGTGCCAGTATCACAGACTCAGTTTTGCCCTCAGAGAGTGATGGACTTGCAGTGAGCCACTGTACTTTACCCACAATGCTTGGTCAAATCCATAGTGAACCCTTTGGGACTATACGCTACTTTTGATGTAGATTGATGAGCTCTAATGTGTGGGATCTAGAAGTCACATTATGAAGAGCACAGCCAAAGCTCTCTCAGTCAGGGACTCAGTCTGTCATAATTACAGCATTTGGGTTTACTAAGATGTTTAGAGACATGTAGGCTCCTGCAACTTATAGAAATGACTAATTTACTGCTTACAAGCACAAAACTATTCAATGCTCATTACAAATGCACAAATTATACCAGGTGTTCTGGACTTGAGAGTCTACCCAGTAACCACCCTGAGTACAGATAATGGCTACTGGAAATTCAACCCTTGAAGAAGAAGCTGTAAATGCTGTGAATGTGCCCCTCAGCCTGGGCAGAAGTGGAGTGGGAAAAGAAAGAAAGCAAAAGACGGAGGGAGGACAATGGGAAAGAGAGGAAATGGAAGGGAGTGAGTTGGCATATTTGAGATTGATTATGATTTGATTTTCACGGCAATTTCCGTAGTCCAACTGTTTCTGGCAAGAAGTATTTCTGTGGTAGAGGCCTCTCACATTAAACATCTGGTTGCAATTATTCAGTTTCATTGTCCTTGATGATAAGCTTGAGATATCTAATGAAGAACAATTTGTCTTGGATAGGTAAAATATTTCATGAATAATTTTAGAAAAATGTGACTTCTGTATTTAAATAGGGTTAAGATAGATATTGTGCTGAACTAAGGGGGATAATAGGTTTCTCTCTAAACAAAATATGTCATCAGATTGCATGAGGATGTGTACCTTTTGATAACTCTCTTATTTGCTTCAGCACTGCCCAAGCAATATGCCTTGCTGATCAGCCCAAGCCTATGAAAGAGTACAAATACCCTGAGAAGCTGCCGGGACAGTTATATGATGCAAACACACAGTGCAAATGGCAATTTGGAGAGAAAGCCAAGCTCTGCATGCTGGACTTCAGAAAGGCAAGTGGTTACTGTCACATGTTTGCTATACCATGATTCATAAAACCATTTTATTTAGTGTAACTGACAGTGATGTATTCCGCCTTTATTGGGCACCTACCAAATGTCAAATCCTATATGCCGGGACTGGCCCCATGTAACAGGAAACACATGCTTTCTTGGCAAAGCAGATGATGGTAGATACCGCTGTGGGTATCAGCTTTCATTTCAGAGCTGACTTGGCTTGTTAGGTCAGATCTTTCTTTTTGATTTATCATGTGGGAGCACAGTAATAATTTCAGTTGGTTTGAGTTGGCAAATTAATACTCTGCATTTTTTCAGATAGTATTAAGAAAACAATATTCCCCACCCCCTCCCAACATGAACACAGTCTACTGGAAGGCAACAGTATGCCATGAGGCTTCTGACTATTGAATTTCTCAAGTAAAGTTTTTATAAAGCAGTTCCTCACAAAAGGTGATACCTCTGTAGCCCTAGGGATGTCTTCTCGGTGATTTCCTGCATAAATCCTTCACAGAGTGCCTATACATACTCTGGCTAGACAGGGAACATTCAGATTTAGGAATTTGTTCTACTTCAAACCACAAGGAAAGCTACCCATAAGTCAAATGAAAGTAACTACTTCTGAGGGTTTTTTTATTCTAGCTTATAATGAAATCAAGAATAAAATACACAAAGATCTATGCAGACTTCCAGAAAGCCCTCAGCACTTCAGAAGCATTAGTAATACCCCTGCCTCTCTTCTATCCAGCACATTCATCTCCTAAACTCAGCTGGGGTTCTCCTGAAGGCCAGTTGACCTTTTGTAGGAAATACCAAGAATTTTCCCCTACATTTTCTTATATTTGTTAAGGAGGAAAAGCATATAAAACTGAAGTGTTTGTTTAGAATTAAAGACTCACAGTCTCCATGTTATTGACTTTGTGACTATGTATCATGCCATCAATGGCATCTCAATGCCATTTACAAAATATAAACATCAAGCTAACTGTAGGTTTTCCTTTTATTATTGATGAAATAGTTACACAAAGTGAAATGAAACCACTTTAACTCCAATTTATTTCAGAATATATATTGCCATTATCAGCACCCCCAAACAAGGTGTTTGATTAAAACAAGCCACAGACATCGGGATAGCATTTCTGACCATTTTTCTGTTCAACAACTAACTCCTCTTTGTCTAATGGTATTGCTTATGTCTTTGGTCCTTCATGTTGCCATCTGTTTCAGCAACTCAACAGAGAGGAATATAAAGCTTCCCACAATGCTCTTTTGTTTCTTCTCTTAGTTTTATTTCTACTAGCTGCTGCTTTGTATAGTCAGAAACTCTGGAGATAGGTGCTTATATGCTGAAAATTCTGGGTCTCCTTGACTCTTGAGAAGATGAATCAGTGAATGGGTAGATGGGTGCATGGATAGATGGATGAATGCATGATTGTATACACAGGTTAATAGATGAATGGATAGGCCAACAGTGTCTTGTAGTTAGTGAAAATTGAGCTGGAGAAAAATACATGATAAAATGTTATTTAGGTTTTTTTAAATTATATTTTATGGGTTTCCTTAATGCCTAGATTAATCTTATCTTACATTTGGTTTAGAAAATATGATTCTCAGATTTTATAATTGCATAAATACAAATACTAAAGTTGCATGAATGGAATTTAGGGGAGTAGAGGTCAGCATTCAGCTTTTCTGACTTCTTCTTGACTTTTTCTCCCTGTGGCTGAGGGGACATCCCTTCCCACTTGCTGACAGATTGGGGATTCTATCACAGATACGTGAAGTATCTGCAACACTAATGGCCTCTCCTCCTTTAGGATATCTGTAAGGCCTTGTGGTGCCACCGGATTGGAAGGAAATGTGAAACTAAGTTCATGCCAGCAGCCGAGGGGACGCAGTGTGGACAGGACATGGTAAGGTGTTGACCCCAGCAGCAGTCTCTATTCAGACCTCAGTCCTGCCACACACAGCCTTCCTTCAGTCTCTATTCAGACCTCAGTCCTGCCACACACAGCCTTCCTTCTCTTACACTGGTGTTTAAATACCAGCAGATGTGCACACCCACATTCCTGCTAAAACACTGCAACTCCTCTGTGTTGGTATCTTTATTATAAGCTGAATAGGATAGGTAGACTGAGCAGTCAGACAATAGGTGGTGACTGGATAGACCACACAAAGGAAAAGATAAACCCCAAATCCCAGCCAACAAAGGACCAGTATCAACTCAGTGCTGCTCTGGCCTCAGAGATATTGAGTGAAATAGAAATATACTGAAGTAATGACTTCCAATTTCCATTTTCTATAGAGTGGGTCTTTTTCATTTGTATTTCATATAATAGAATAAAAGAGAAAAGTCTAAGTAAACATGTGACTTACCTACCAAGTTTGAATTTCTGAGTATGTCACAGGCTAAATATGCTTGAGTCTGGCTTCAGGCACAAAGCCAAAGCATACATTAGCTTGAAACACTGCAAGGAAAAAGGAGGTGAACTTCCTTGAGACTAAAATCCAATAACCCACTCAGTCTAACATAGTAGTAGTTAGCTCTGTAGCCGAGTTTTTCATTGGATGTAAGACTCATAACTGACAATAAACATTTGTCATGATCCAAGCAACTGCCACTCAATAGACTCACAGTAACAGTCTCACAAAACATGTTAGTTTCTTGAAAAAGCCCACGAATAAAAGGAAGCACTGGCTGCAGGACTTCTAATTGTCAAAGAGTATTGTGTAATGTTCCTAAGTGTTCAAGTGAGATGACCACACCTAGACATGACAGGGAATGCTGGTGATAAAGAGTCATTTGTGACACAGACATGCCTTTCTTTGAAAAGATGTGTGTCTTTTCTATTGTCATGCTTAGTTATCCTTCATACCAGACATAGAGTTGCACCCCAGACACTCTGAGCTCTTTATGGCAAATACTGTCCTTTCTAGATAATATAGCTGTTGTGTTTCCTCAAAAACAACTTGATGTTTTTGTTATATTTTATTTAGCTTAAAAGTACATTCATTTTGAATAGTATTTTCAGTTATTTTTTTCCTCACGTTTTAAATACTGCCTTTTCCCCACTTCATGTTGGAAAGAATTAGAGCCAATTTGGTTGAAGTGTTATCTTGGGAGTTACAGTGTTGAAACACAGGCTGAATCAACAGTATCCTATCCAAGATCAGATGGTGCCTTGTCCTGGAGACATTTCTGTTAATTTAATAAAAGACCCTGACCAAAAACAACTTTGCTCATACTTCCAGGTTAGAGTTCATCATAGCATGACAGTCAAGTTCGCGGTAGCTGAAAACAGCTTATCACATGAGGTCCACAGTGAGAGCAGGAAGGTGACTACATGCATTTCTGCTGCTCAGCTCATTTTCTCTGCTCTTACAAAAGATAGGGCCCAAACTCAGGACCCACAGTTAGGTTGCATCTTCCCAAGTCAACTAATGGGGCCAAGACTGTCTCCTACAGACATGACTACTGACCAACACGGTAAAAGCCATCTCCCACAGACATGACCACTCCAACATGGTACAAACCATCTCCCACATACATGACCACTCCAACATGGTACAAACCATCTCCCACAGACATGGCCACAGGCCAGTATGGTACACAAACCATCTTCCATGGACATGGTCACAGGCTGATATGGTATCACTCATCTTCCATGGACATGGCCACAAGCTGCTATCTTACATCAAAACTCTTCTTAGATGATTGTAGCTTTTGTCAACTAGTGACCACACTCCTCCAAGGCCATCATCAGTACAGTATCAACCATACTGACTCAAATGTGCACCTGAGTATGCACAATGCTAAAGGGTTCAGGTCTTGGAAAACTTCTGGGTCATTGATAGTTCTGAAAAGCACATTTTGTATTGTTAGGACAGTCATTTGGACTACCCTGGCCAACTATTCCAAAGGGTAGTTTTAGTGCCTGGTACTGAGGGTTTGGTTAGTCTATGTCTTTTGTGAAAGGCATTGTCAGCCTTGGTGGTATAACTTCCTATAAGACACATACACACATGTTTGCATATATATGTGTGTGTGTGTGAACATACATATCCTCATATGTGTTGTGTGTAATTTTAGGTCAATGAAAAATAATATAAATCCTTGAGGTTTTATCAAACAACCCTGGTTATGTTTGTTCCTCTCCCTTTTTTCTCAGTCTGTACTGACCTCCTTTGAGCCACAGTCTTTATTTTTCTATTTGCTGTTTCAGCATATGCATATCCTGCTATTTCTTTAATATTAGTTAAAACTATTTCCATGTATCAAGAATGGCCAGATGTCAGTAGTTAATTTTATGTGTTTGACCCCATGCACGAGTAATAGGCAATCTAAATGGTGTAATTTTCCTTTTTCAGAAGTAGCATTGATTTCTCTCAGTGCCAAGCTATTGGCTCAAATCCTAGAGATAACTGTGTTGCCTGCACCTACTGCCCATAAGCCAAACTCTGTTTATTTAAGCAGACAGCACCAGATGAGGTATCTGTCTTTCCTCTTCTTAAAAGATATCCTGGATCATTATGTTCATTAAGATGAATGTCACACTACAACTACAATACTACTGTGGAGGTTGCAGAACACTGTGTGTGTGTGTGTGTGTGCGCGCGCGCGCACGCGTGTGCACTTCTACTAAAGCAGAGCTGGTAGCATTCCTAGCCCTCATGGGAAGAGATGGAATTCCTGAGAAATTGCTTCATTTTTTCAAAAAGCTAGGTGACATCTAACATGCCCTAAATGAACACGCTGGCTTCCCTGAGCCCAGGTGTTTTGGCGTAAAATCCAGGTGCTGACCAGAAATGACAAGGTGTTGAGTCCCTGGTCTCCTTCAACTGAACTTTTTTACCTGAAACTCTTTTCAAATTGCAAGTTGGGAAAAGGAGTTTTTTTTTTTTTTTTTTTTTTTTAAGAAGTCAGGGGTCATGACTTTAGAGATGAGTAATAACAGCAGATGTTCATGTCAATGTTCAAGTTCTGTCTGCATTGACATCGCCAAGCTCAGGCTTCTGCAGTGACTGATCCATGCATCTTCCCTTTACAAGGATTGATTAGGTGATGCTGGTTTGGAAAAATAAATGAAGAAACACTAAATGTGTCTTTAGTAAATGCCACTTGAGTGTAGAGATGCAAATGTTTGTGTTTTTTTATAAGATACCGTCCCCTGGGTGTTGCAAGATAAATAAAATGAATCCAACTATGCAGAATTCATGTAAATTATTTTAAATTTATATTTAATATACTTAGTGGTGTCGTGGAGGACAGTGTGTGAAGTATGGTGATGAAGGTCCCAAGCCTACCCATGGCCATTGGTCAGATTGGTCTCCCTGGTCCCCCTGCTCCCGGACCTGTGGGGGTGGAATATCTCACAGAGACCGTCTCTGTACCAATCCCAGGTATGTATAGGACCTGTTTCCTTCTGAATGTGCCTTCCCACAGCATCCAAGCTTGTTAATACCAACACTATAACATACACACTAAGAAGAAAATCTCACTCCATTCCAAAAACAATTTTTTTCCTCTCTTTCTTGCTGTTTATGATGCTTACCACTCCCTGAGTCCAGGTAAAATCTAACTAAGCCAGCAGGACCAGAGCAGGACTGGGTTTTAACTGCATAACTTAAAATTAAGATGCTATCTTACTGGCTAATTTATTTAAAGAAGTGGAAATAGGGTATGAATGAAAAACTCCCATAAGAACAATTTTTTTATGAAAAAAAAAACCATATTGCTTTTCCATCAGATATATTCACTTTTACAACCATCAACCTAATTTCAGGGACTAAACTGAGAGAGATAGTCACCTAGCCAGGGATGTAAAAGGCTCTCTGATTTGTTTCAGAAATAAGTCATATACCTTTGTTGTTCTTATCTGTAAAGGATGAGGCCCCAGAGTCATCATTTGCTCCACTGTCCTCTTGAGTGTGCCTACCCTGGCTCATGGAGATTCTCCAGAAACCAGCAGGCTCATGTCCTGCTCAGTGGTTCTCTGACTTGGCCACAGGTCTAATGTCCTGGCTTGTCACAAAAAAATCTGGCAGTAGAAAAAGATGATGATGACTTGCTGCCTCAGTATCTCACTCTGACTGTGGCATCCTAGAAAGACACCCTCTTTCCCAGCAGCAAACCTAGCTCCTATAGGGTCTGAAGAGCACCTCACTTGTCTGCCTCCTCCAGAGGATACTGGAGGACAAGAAACAAGGCACACAAGCCTTAATCTTGAACTCCACTTTGTCCTCCAGCATTAGGACCATAATAGTAAGGATGGACTCAGGATACTCCCATTCATATCCCACCCTAAAGCAGTTTATATTAGCAGCTACATTACCAAAGTAAAAATAATACCCAGGGACCTCGGGATGGCGCGGAGCTATTTAGAGGAGAGTCAAGCAGTCGATGAGAAAGAGTCGATGAGAGTCGAGGGTGCGGATAGCGGAAGTGGACAGGCAGCCGGAAGTAGCCGGAATTCCTGTCTTCTTGAGCTACTGAGACAGGATCCTGAGGTTCGAAAAGGAGGAGGCAGCCATGGAATTGGGCGAGCTGCTGTACAACAAGTCCGAGTACATCAAGACGGCATCTGGGAACAAAGTTAGTCGCCAGTCTGTTTTGTGTGGAAGCCAGAACATTGTTCTCAATGGCAAGACCATTGTAATGAATGACTGTATCATCCGAGGAGATCTGGCAAATGTCAGAGTTGGACGGCACTGTGTAGTAAAAAGTCGCAGTGTCATAAGGCCACCATTTAAGAAGTTCAGTAAAGGTGTCGCATTCTTTCCTCTGCATATTGGGGACCATGTCTTTATTGAGGAAGACTGTGTGGTCAACGCTGCTCAGATCGGTTCTTATGTTCACGTTGGGAAGAACTGTGTGATTGGGCGCCGGTGTGTCTTGAAAGACTGCTGCAAAATTCTTGACAATACAGTATTACCTCCAGAAACTGTGGTTCCACCTTTCACTGTCTTCTCAGGCTGCCCAGGACTCTTCTTGGGGGAGCTCCCAGAGTGCACATAGGAGCTGATGATTGATGTCACCAAGAGCTACTACCAGAAGTTTCTGTCCCTAACACAAGTCTAATGTCTCTGCTTTGTGTCTTGAATTCTTTTGAACTCTGTGATGAACTTGGAGATAAACTGAGCAGTTAGTAACTACCAGAGCCACCATGATTTTGATGATGTCTACTCTCCTTGACTTTCATTTTTTTGTTTTTTTTTTTTAATTTAGAATTTCTTAATTCTCCAAAGCTCTGAACATTTAAGAATTTTGTAAGAAGGTTACAGAGATGGCTCTGTGGTTACAAATACTTACTGTTCTTCCAGAGGACCCAGGTTCAGTTCCCAGCACCCACATGGCATCTTATAACCATCTGTTATTTCAGTTCCAGGTGATCCAATGGGTTTCTGGAGTTCCTGGGCACCAGCTATACATGTAGTACAGACATATACACAGCCCAAACATCCCTTTACACAAAACAATGAACTTTAAAAAAAAATTTTTAATAAGTGAACATCTGGAGGATTTTCTTTACCTGCCATGTTTTCACCCAGTGTCTCACCAGTCACTGTTCTGTTCTATTGCCTGAGGAGGGCAGAAAGGTGTGGTTTGTTCCCAACACTCCAACCCTATGGTCCAGCAGATGGCTGGAACCTGGCTGGCATGGGCCTGCAGAGCAATAGCACCCTCCCAGCACGGGGTCACATGGCCCAGGTGCTGTTCTCAACCGTATCCTAGCCCCACTGTACACCACACACAGATGACATTCGGCTGTCCTGCTGCTAACCTGGGACCAGGGGTTGCAATTCCTGGGGAAGGTGTTTGAGATTTCAGAGCTGAGATTCCTATTGGCTGTAAAGTGTGGGGGAAGAGATGGCTGTAGTGACACATGCTTGCCATCCTAGCACCTGGGAAGTAGAGGCAGGAGGAGGAAGGGCTGCACAGTAAGCTCGCACTTGGCTGCTCGGCTACTCAAGACCCTGCTTCAAAACCACGAAAACAAATGAGTATAAGAAAAGAAAAACCATGACGAGAAAGTGATAGCTGTTGTTCTTCATTTCGGAGAGACCTTAGCTGTCCTAAAGTACTTAATAAAGGATATAAAATATCCTAAAAAAAATAATAATACCTAGGAAGAGCTGATCTCTGGCCACAATATACATTCCAGACCATCCCATGGAGGGAAGTTTTGTCAGGGCTCCACACGCACCTTGAAGCTTTGCAACAGTCAGAAATGCCCTGTGGACAGCGTAGATTTCCGTGCTGCCCAGTGTGCCGAGTACAACAGCAAGCATTTCCGAGGGTGGCTCTACAAATGGAAGCCTTACACTCAAGTGGAAGGTAAGTTTCCAGTCCTATTCTGTAGGGTTCCCTGTGTTTTTAATACATCACATGTCTCACACTGCCATGTTCAGATGGGCAGATACTGTCGCTCTGGGAGGCCATTGTAGCAGACTTCTTTGGGGAAAATGGTTTGATCTGGCCTACCGTATTGCCATTGAATACTACCTACACTTGATGCATAGCCAGAAATCCAAAGACCAAATATGTTAAATGAGTAGTTATTAAAAATTAATAATGACTGTAGTTGATGGTGATGTTACCATAAACACATCATCTGCTACATAAATAGTAAAAGCTGAAAGAAATATTTAGTATGGTCTAGAGAAAATGATTCATATTTAATGTATACTAGAGCAGTAAAATCTTATTTTATAACTACACAATAAGAAATTTATTCATGGAGTGAATTAGATTTACACTTACCAGTGGGAGAGAAAGTGATCATGGTGTTATGATATAGTAACTAAAATTATAAAAACGCTGGTAGCTCAAGAAGCATGGCTCAAGTATATTTAAAGAACATCTAATAAACTCATTACTTGAAGGTGAGAATTCTGTCGAGGCTGATTGGAAATGTTCTGGGGAAGTGCAAAAGCAGAGATGTTCCATATGGCTATATTTCTATCATTTCAGAACATATGCTCATACTAAGCCCTGTGTTGGGTATTCCAAGCAGTCTCACACAAAGCAAATTTAGTTTCTATTTTATGCATAAATTGTAAAACTAGACAGAAGGAAAACAGTCTGTGGGATTTGAAGGAAACAAGACTGACCTATGACATCAGGGTTAAATGTGTATGCTATCCTTGCCTTTGCTAGTCTGTGGCAAATAATCATATTAAGCACATGCAAAACTCCTTAGGTAATTCTACCATCTTAAAAAACAAAACAAAATAAAACAAAAAAACACAAGAATCTATGAGTGAGTCTTAGACCTGAAATAATTCTCAAGACAGTAAAGATTTTCATAGTCACCTGTCCTGATTTTATCCACAGAAAAGAAAGAAGGTCCCTAACAAAAGCTTCAATTAGCCACATGAACTGCAAAGCCTTTAAGCCTGAGGGAATTCAGATCCCTAGGGTCCTACCAGTATGCCCACAGAACACATTGCACCCTAGACTTTTCATTTAAAACACTTTTTCTATAAGTTTAAAGATAAAGTTTAATGTTTATTGTGTCTTATTTGTAAGAATTTTGCATAGCATTAAGAAACACTACTGATCAGCTTATGTTCTGTAGCATAGTCTTGATATAGTAGATCATGAATGTTGTAGTCCACTCAAAAGATGCTTATTAGATGCCTACTATGTACCAACAACTATATAAAGGAACTGTTAGGGAAAGAATACTAGAGAAAAATAATGGAGAAGCATTAATAATAATAAATTTTAAGAATTTAACAAGATAAAGATTAAAATTTCTATGCTAGGTCACCAGAAATTAATGATGGTACACACATTTAATCCTGCACTTAAGATAGAGATAGAGTCAAATATATCTATGTGAGTCCAAGGCTAGCCTGGTCTATTAACACATTCCAAGCCAGCCAGGGCAACATGGTGAGGCTCTGATTTATAAAAAATTCTTTGAAATGTGTTATTGTGTGGGACTTATTTTATGGGGGTGACAACCAAAAAGAAATCTTTCTAAACCTCAGAGCAAAAATAACCGAGCTTAAGTATCTTTCTCATTTGTGTTTGTGTGTGTATTTCTTTTTAAGATCAGGACTTATGCAAACTCTACTGTATCGCAGAAGGATATGATTTCTTCTTTTCTTTGTCAAATAAAGTGAAAGATGGGACTCCATGCTCGGAGGATAGCCGTAATGTTTGTATAGATGGGATATGTGAGGTAATAATGATTGCTTATTTATTCAACAAATGTCTCCAGACAGTCTGCTTTGTGCCAGGCATCCTGTAAGGGCTAGAAAGACCAGACATATGAAAGAAGCCCTTCCCCTCCAAGTCCCAGCCCAGGGGGAGAAAGCCAGAAGAGCTCATGTTGATGGCACTGCTTTGTGATTGAGGTGTGTACAGAGCATGAGCAGAGGGGAGAGCTGATTCTCCGATCTGTGTCTGGAGCATTTGTGGGTACCTAGGAGGAGGGAGCATCCATACCTGAGCTCTATCTGGAAGGGCGCATTGGAACAAAAAGTTACTGAGAGCAGAGCATGGTGGCTTCAGAAAGCCAATGGGGTCCTCAAAGGGCAGAAGAGATCTTGGGGTTCTGAGGTGATGAGGGCCTGAACAAGAACTTACTGAGGGTGACCACTGATATATAGATTAGAAATTGGGTTTGGGAACAGCTGGTCTACAAGAGATAATGTTTCTGGGTAGTGATATAAATAGTCAGTTACCACAATGTTGTCCACATGATTCATCTGCAGCAGAGCAAGAGGATTCAAACAACCCCTAAATCCATAAGTCTGGAAACTTACCCAAAAATCTATGAGAAATTTGAGAAACCTGTATTCACTGATGGCATGATCTTCCCTGTGCTTATATAAAACTTTTGGTGGGTTTTCCCCTCCCCATTTCACATAGAGATTTGCAGTAGAAATACCAATACATAATTTATAGTGAATGCTCTCAAGCCCTGTGGGAACCATACACAGTAGACCTGATATATTTGACCTTTCTAAATTTATACACAACAGCATTACAAAGTATGTTTGGCACTGAGGATTTCTGAGATGAGATTAAGACCATAATTGCTTTGTTTCTGAATGGATTTTTCTTAGAAATACCTTGAGAGGAAATACTAAATCAGCAAACATCATAGAAACAGTAATAAGCTCCTTAAATTATGAAACCTTGCACAGATATGATTTCTACAAGTCACTGTAGGGGAGAATTTCTGTGTAGCGTCAATCACTTCCTGTTATAAGCCCACTTCAGTGGAGCCTTGAATAAATACACTGTTAGTCATCTTATCAAGTCAGGATTGCTCAGAAATTCATTCCAACACAGTCTAGAACTTTAACTTAGGGCTCAAGTGCTACACCTGGAGATAAATACTACAAAAGACAGCATATTACAAGAAAAAAAAAAAGATGCCAGGAGACCAGGATCAGCCATGCTATGAACATACTGAGTATCCAACACCTATATGTTAACTATTCTATGTTGGAAACTTGTTTAATTGGAGTGGGAGGAAGAGTTTGTCATGAGGTTGGTGATGTTGTTGCTTCTATTGTCTTTTTTTTTCATAAATGATTGGTGACCTGTTGGGGCCTACAGAAAGTTGGCTGTGACAATGTCCTTGGATCAGATGCTGCTGAGGACTCCTGTGGGGTCTGCCAAGGAAATAACTCAGACTGCACAATACACAGGGGACGCTATAGTAAACACCATCGTACCAACCGTGAGTAACTCTGAGTCATGCACATCTGAGCTGGGTGGGGTGGGGGTAGTGGTCAGTCAGAGAGTTTGCTTTGAGGTGCCAAGGGGGAGAAAACATCAAATGCTTAGAAGTCTTCCATTGTGATTTGTCATTTGCTTTGGGAGCAGTGGTTCTCAAACTCTAGGTCCAACCTCTTTGGGGATCTAATGACCTTTTTATAGGGATCACATCAGACCATCGGAAACACCAGTATTTACATTAAAACTTATAACAATAGCAAAATTATAGGTATGAAGTGTCAACAAAAATAATTTTATGGCTGGGGCTCATCACAACATGAAGAATTGTGTTAAAGAATCGAGCATTAGAAAGGTTGAGAAGCTCTGATCTAGAGCTTCTGGTTTTGTCTGGATGTGGATCCTACCTAGATCTTTTGAATTAAAATGATCCTTAGGAAGACTGCAGACTACAAGACTGTTCCTCCAACTGATAAAAGAGGATATCCAGAGCTGGCAGGAGATCTGCCAGCTCTAAACCTAGTCTCTCACATCCAATTGTAGAAAAGCTGGGTTAAACTAAATGCTGCATTCTTCTATCCAGAGTACTACCACATGGTAACCATTCCTTCTGGTGCACGGAGTATTCACATCTATGAAACGAACATATCTACCTCCTACATTTCTGTGCGCAATTCTCTCAAGAGATATTACCTGAATGGACACTGGACTGTGGACTGGCCTGGACGATACAAGTTTTCAGGTACCGCCTTCAACTACAGACGGTCCTACAAGGAACCTGAGAGCTTAACCTCCACTGGACCAACCAACGAAACACTGATTGTGGAGGTAGAGACCAGCTTTGGGTTCTGGGGCTGAATTTGGTGGCCTGGAGCTTTTATCATCTTATTGTTGTGGTCCTAACTGGAAATGTGTAGAAAAACTATAGCTATCAGAAACAGGAGCAATCCACCTAGCAGGCTCAAGGGGGCAGTAGACTTATTGGTATTGTCTTCCCTTGCTCGGTGTATGAGTGTGCTCATGTACTTATCTGTGTTAACATCTCTGAGTCTTTATCAGTAGATTTTATGGGTGATAGGTGTTTGGTTTTAATTACTATTTTATTTAGCTCATAAACTTACAGGTTTTGTTGTAATATTTCTGGCTATGTGTGTCCTTGTGCTTGGCATTCATTCCTTCATTATCCACTCCTGTTTCCCTTTCCATCCACAGAGTCTCCTGTTTGATTTAAGGTCATGGTTGAATAGTGAAAGATGATAAATAAATAGAAACAGAAAGTAGATAGATGATAAATAATGACAGATAGATGATAGACAGATAGATAGATAGATAGATAGGCAGGCAGACAGACAGATAGGTGATAGATAAATGTTAGGCAGAAATCACATATGAAGGTGTTCTTTTGTCTTTTTCTTATTCCTGTGTTTTTATTCCCCTTTCCCATCTTATGTTAATTCTGTCACTACAACATCGTATTTTCATGTCATATATGTATGTACATGTGGTGATGTATTAGATATTTAATAAAACCAGTCAGGAATATCAGAGAACAGATCCACCCACAGTCAAGGCAGGAGGGTCAGAGAGTGGTAACTTTTGCCTTAAATCCCAGCAGGAGAAAGACCAGAGTGGCGACCTATGCCTTTAATCCTATAACTCCAGAGACAGAGATGTGTCCATGTTTCTGTGAGTTCAAGGCTGACTACCAAATGGTAGTAGCTCACACCTTTAATTTTAACTCTAGAATATGATACAGAGTTGAACCCAGAAGTGAAACAACTGGGAGAAGAAGGTATTTAAGGCAGGCATAGGAAAAGAGAATTATTCTGTAGAAGTGACAAGGAGCGAGGCTGAGAAAGCTGGAAGATAGCTTGACTGGATGAGATTTGACTGTGGTCTGTGTCCTGTCTTTGATATTCCAGTTTTTCCCTGATATCTGGCTCTGAGTTTTCATCTAATAACAACTAGAATTCATGTTACATGTACACATATGTGTATGTCAAAAATATGAGAGAAAACAAGAATACTTGCCATCCTGAGATAGGCTTACTTGCTTGTATTTTGACCTCCCTCCAGCTTTATCCACTTTGCTTTAAGTAGCATGGTTTCACTATAAAGCCCTTGCCTGTGGATGAACATCTAGACTAATTCCGTATCTCGGCCATTGTGGGTGGTACTACAATAACCATGTGTGTCCATACATCACCCCTGTGTTGTGCTGACTCAGATGCCTTTTTATAGACATCAACAAGTACTGTAACATGTGGTGTTCTAGCATTAGTTCTTTGAGGAAACTGTGCATTGCTTTATGTAAGGCTACATCAATTTTCCTCCCAACAGCAGTCTTGATAGACATCCTTGACAATGCTTATTAACTACCCCTTGTCTTTTTCATGATAGCCATTATCTCCCTGCAATGATAAAGCTAGATCAGCTTTCATTTGAATTTCATTGATTGTCAAGATGTTGGACATTTTTTATTATTTGGTTGGTCATTTGTATATCTTGTTTTTGTTAATTGTCTGTTCATTTCATGTGCTCATATAAAGACTGAATGGTCTAAGTTTAGGTTATTGTTTTCCACAGCTCTGTGTACATACTAGATATTAATCACTAATTTGGTGTGTGTGACAACAATTATTTTCTGTCATTTTATCTCCTAATGCTAAGACTGTTCTTACTGCTGTGCTGCTCTTTTATTAATTGATCTTTTATACATTGTATTCTGATTATAGTTTCTCCTCCTCACCTCCCCACCCACACAATTCCATACCCTTTCTTTCTCTCTCACAAAAAGAGACATTTAATACTTATAGTAATACTTATAGTAATTTGTTTTGTTTTATTCTGGTTTGTATTTATCTTATTTACTATGCTGGGTTTTAAAAAGAAGTATTGTGCAATTCCATTCATCAGATTTTGCTATTTCTTGAGCTGTGGAGGCTTTTTAAACGTTTTTATCTACAACCAAATTATGAATGTAGTATTTATGTTTTCCTCTAGCAATTTCTGACTTCCTTATTTTATAAATAAAGTCATTAATCCATTTTGTATTTTTTAAAAAGCAAGATGAGATCTACAGGTCCAGTTTAACTGTTCTACCATGGATACACAGTTTTCCTAGCAGCACTGAAGAAGCTGTCTTCTCTCCAGTGTGTCCTTTGCAAAATATGTTGAAGTCATGATGCTCTATCTAAAAGAGTTTATTTCATTCTTTGTTTTATTGCATTGGTCTCAACATCTATTTTTGACTAGTACAAAGCTATTTTATTACTATTTCTCTGGGGTATAAACTTAAAATAGGTATTGTGATGCCCTAAGTGTCACTCTCTGTGTGGGGGTTGTGTTGGCCATCCAGGATGATTTATAGACCCTGGTGAGTGCCAGAATCATTTCTCATGTCTCTATGGAGAAAGTCATTGGAACCTTGACAGGGATTGTACTTCCTCTATGGCTTGCTCTTGATAGTGTAGCCTTTCTCACACTATTAATTCTGCTGAAACATTAGGTCTTTATGCAACCTAGTTTATTTTCTAATGTCTTTATAAAGTGTTTTAAAATTTTTTATATTGAAGTCTGTCAGCCGCTCAGTTAACTCCAGTCCTAGAAATTTTTTTTAAGGGATTGTGAATGGAATTGTTTTTTGACTTCTTTCATGGCAGGCTCACACTTTGGAGAGAAGCTACTGCTTTGCATGTATTTTTATAATAACTTCCACTGGCTACTGAGGCTGCATTATTCAGTCTCTTCTTGGCTGATATGTTTTTATGTATCTGCTAAGTTTCTATGATTTATGGTATGAGTGTGAATTTTTTGTTGCTTTTGTCATTGTCGTTGTTGTCTGTATGTTCTATTTGTTGGTATATTTTCGCTTGTGTGGCAAGTATGGTATCGCAGTCACCCACTGCTACTGGAGGTCAACCAGTCAGTGCTTCTATGTCTATTTATGTTTGTTTCATGAATTTGGATTCATCAATTTGATGCCATATATATGCATGCATATATATACACATATATATTATTCTTATATCTTTTTAATATGTAATGACCTTCTTTATCTTTTCCTATTTTGGCTTAGTGTCAGTTTATCAGCCTTTTTCTGCTTCACTTCCATATCTTCACTTTTAGTATGGATGTGTCCTTGACAGTATGATACAAATAATCCATTCTTGCTGTTAAGTTCAACCATCTGTTCGAAATCTTTCAACTGGAGACCGAAAAATGTTCTATTCACAGGGATTTATTGAGCCCTGTAATTTTACTGGCTCTTTTTTTAGTAAATTTATTTTTCCATTTTTCTCCTCTATTTATATTAGTGCTTTGGAGGTTGACTCTGGGGGACATTGTAGTGTTTTCCTACTTCTCCTTTTTATCAATCTCTTCCTCAAACCAAACTTATTCTTTCCTGTGTGTTTCTGATGAATTCTGCCTTCCTTCCTTGTCCATGTGTCAAGCTCCCTGAACCATCCTCTGCAATGGCTTCCGATGACCATGTCACACCTCACTTTTACTTGTACTGAAATGTCTTTAGTTTTCCATAGATTTTATTGCATTTATTCATTATTTTGTGTATATTCTTCATGGTTTTAGAAGATAAGTTTTTGCATTCCGATGACCATGTCACACCTCACTTTTACTTGTACTGAAATGTCTTTAGTTTTCCATAGATTTTATTGCATTTATTCATTATTTTGTGTATATTCTTCATGGTTTTAGAAGATAAGTTTTTGCATGTATCTGATAGACATTAGAAAATAGACACTGTTCTATGATATGATTAGTTTTAAGGTATTATTTTATATAGTTCAAAGGAAACTAGTTATCAAGTAGTCACTGATTTCACTGAAATTCTCTTTATGTTTTCTCTTTCTTCTTTTGAAGCTTTTGTTCCAGGGAAGAAACCCTGGTGTGGCCTGGGAATTCTCATTGCCAAGGTCAAGTGATAAGAAGACCCCAGCTGCCCAGCCCAGCTATACATGGGCCATTGTACGCTCAGAGTGCTCTGTCTCCTGTGGAGGGGGTAGGTCACTTCTTATGATGCCCCATATGTGGTGTGTGGGTACTGAATAAAATTGGTCTATGGGTAATAAGAAACAGAATCATACATGAAGAATATAGTGATAGAATGAGAGACTTTTAATTCAACCGTATTCATAAAATTAATTCATTAATTATTGGTAAAGTAATTTTTCACCAACTCATATATTCAAATCTACAACTGGAGATTTAATAGGAATGAATTTCCCAGGATTTGACACAGGGGACCTGGGACCATGATTAACACCCCCCCCACACACACACACACACACAAGACTTTAATCATGGAAATCTTGTAAGAAAAGGATTTCTGTTAACAAAATTCCCAGTCCTACTGATCCTTATAGGCTAAAGTCGATATTTCAGCAATGCAAGGATGCAAATTGGATACCAAACCATTATGGAAAACAGCTGCAATGGGTTCCATATGCTAATCACTGCAACATCTGTAGCCTTTACACACACGATAAATAAGTTTTACCCTGTACTGGGATAGCTATGGCACCAATTTCCATCAGCCTCAAGTCTCTGGCCCTTCAACCGTCATTGAGCTTATCAAAATCAGGAACATGATTCTCCTCCTCTTGCATATCCAACTCTTCAAGGGCAAACCTTTGTCCAGACTCCTCCTACCATGATACCATTTTTTCTAGTATCATTACCTTCTGTTCCTCTTTGCTTTGAACTCAATCATAGGAGCTCCTTTCTTCTCCCTGTTTCTTCTGTGTTCTGATTTTCATAAAAGACATCCACACTCACTATTCCTGTGCTCACTCATGGTCTGCTGCTCTTCTCCTGCCTCCTGGTTTCTTTCTGTCACTTCATCTGTAGTGGGATTATGCTGGTAATGTAAATATTTGGGTTCAATTCTTTGCACCCACATAGCAGGTCACAACTGTCTGTAACTCCAATTCCAAGGAATCTGACACTTTCTCATAGATATACATGCAAGCAAAACACCAATGCACATAAGATAAAAATAAATAATTTATTTTAAAAAGGATGGAAAAGAAATTCTAAGGAACTCATACAAGCAAATGATGATCAAGTAAGTGCCCAAAGACTGATTCAGGCCTCCCAAATCTCAGAGCTAATGCTTTTGCCCACTGAGGCAGGAGGATTCCAAACTCTTTCCATTTCCTTCTTTTGAGAGCTTGTGCTAAAGCTCCCATTGTTGAAATTCAACAATAGTAACCAAACCTAAGACAATATGTATACTGCTTTAACAGCTAGCGTAGGTCTAACATGTTCATGGAACATAGGGCTCACTCAGGCCTAAGGATCCTAACCAAGAAATTAAGAGAAGGAATATCTTTATCTGGTCTGAAGGAATAAAAAACAATCTACAAGGTAAGGCCAGAGTCTGGGAAATGGACAACAGCATTCCAGATAGAGAGGACATCAGAGATCAGCTTGGAGTACAAGAGAACACAGATCATGAGTGCAGAAGTACTCAGCTGTAAGATGTCTCTTCTGGAAAGGACATTCACTTATAGAAATGAGAGCCAGCAATGACCAAGAGAGCCACACAAGGACACAACCTCTGCAGGCCTTAGTCACAAGTATTTCAGATTTTCTCTCAGGACCGACAGACAGAACAGCTCACACAGCCTTTCACTCATCCCACTCTAAGTGGAGTTTCCTTTCATGGTGCTAATCAGGGTGAGGCTCACCAGCACTGTCTACCCTCCCTTCACTCACACCTTTACAATCACATTCACTCTGAGGCACCTGAGTGGGTCCTGTGACCACTGGAGGGTCCCAAATTCGTCTGTGGCTCTCAGGTGTCTGTGACACAGGATTTGGTTCATCTGTAGATCTGATGTTTCGGCATCTGGACAATATTTTCTGCCCACTCTGTTTACAGGGAGTCTATGCCGCCCCAGAGCCATGCAAGTGGCCTTTCTCCATCTGTATAGGTAGACCCTTGGAGGCTAGTCAATCAACTATCTGTGATTTCCAGACCGTAGAGCCATAAACTCACCAGAATTCTTAGATTAATTATACACACACACACACACACACACACACACACACACACACACACACACACATATATATATATAGAGAGAGAGACAGAGAGACAGAGAGAGAGAGCAGAGGGTCTTCATAAGAAAGCATAGCTTCCTTATCAAACTTTGAAGCACAATTGCTCATCTGCCTTTACATGTTTGCATTTATCTTATACTGACTGAAATAAGATATTTTTCTTTCCTTTCTGTTGAAAAAAACTGTCATTTTTCAAAGTATGTATCTAGTAAAAACTTGTTTTTATATCATGACATTATATATGATGTGAAATGTAGTGATTTAACTATTTTTGAAAGTACAGTCTGATTGCACTAAATGCATTTATGTTGCATTACTACCTAACATCAGCAGGACATTTTTATTTTCCTAGATCTCTGTGTTCCTTAAGCATCAAGCACCCATTCTAGTCCTGGCAGCCAGCACATTCTAATTTGCGTCTTTGTATTTGGCTGTTCCTGATATCCTGCATATGTCTGGTGTAAGAATGTAGTATTATAAATGTATAATTGAAACATTGAGCATATTGGAGAATAGACACTCACAGATCCTTAGATAGGATATGTCTGGAGGCTGAATATCAAACTGACCTCTATAGTGATCACTCACTGCAACTCCTAAGCCATAACTGTGAGAAGCCTGATGCTTAGAGTGTGGCCTGTAATAGTTAGCTATGAATTCTCAGCTAATAAACTACCCATCACTTTGTTGTTTTGCTCTTACAGATTCATTCATTAATAATTGGTTCTTCTTGTCATTTCATGAACAGATACATGGGGTCAACATAATTTTTTTTTATGAGAAAAGCCTCTTTTATTAAGTTTAATGTAGAGTGAGAGACAGCACAGAAAGGTCTGCCAGCTGATTCCATTCTGGTTATATAAGTGAAGGTGGATTTAGTCAGAATATGATATAAGAATCTTACTTTAACTACTAACGAGTCAGAGGACAATTTCTAGCATTATAAAAACCAATAACAGCATAAGATAGGCACATTCCATCCATCTGTCCATCATGAAAGTTTCTATGAATCACTACCAAACTGTTCTTTTGGGGGGTCAACATAATTAATAATATTATTTATTTGAATCAACTCAGTAGGTTACATATACTAACAATAATAATTAAAGATAATGAAATCACAAATTTGAAAGAGAATAAGGGAGCAGAAAGAAGAGGGATGGAAATTATATAAGTGTAGTATGTGTATATAATTTTTAATTAAATTAATGTATTTCATAAATTAGTTTTTTGTAAAAAGACTATTTCATCAAATGAATAGCAGCGTTGGTTGTAAAAACAATGTTGAATTTGTTTATTACTTTGTATGTTTATTTATTAAAGTCCTGGGGATTGAACCTAGGCTTTGTGCCTACTAGGAAAACATTCCAGCACTCAGATATATCCTCAACACAAAACATATTGAATTTAACTATGCTAAAAATATAGAGAGAAATGTTTAAGTCCTAGAATGTTGGGCATTAACACAAAGGCATGCAAGCATAATTAAGGTTTTCAGAAGATTTTAAAGATAATTTTGTCAGCTCTTCTGCATTTCTATCTCTGGGTATGGCTGCAAATCTTTATTTCATGCTCCCCTTTTACAGGCAAGATGAACTCAAAAGAGGGATGCTACCAAGATCTGAGGGTTCAAGTGAATGCATCCTTCTGCAACCCAAAAACACGACCTATCACAGGACTGGTGCCCTGCAAGGTTTCAGCTTGTCCTCCCAGGTGAGAAGTCTCGGGGTTAACAGATGATTGGAGCTCTTGAGTCTGGAGAATGAGAATTGATCATTGACAGCCCCTGTTTCACTGCAGCAAAGAGATAACTGAAGTAAGAGCTGCCTTAATGTAGGGCCTGGAAAAAGGTTTGGGGGGTGATAAATAGCCTAGAAATTTTTTCACCTGTATGAGAGAGTTCTTCCCTTAGCATCCTGATGTTTTTATAAGGATGTCTATGGTGATGGTAGTGGATTCTTCTGGAGTTTCTGGTGGCAGTCACTACTGTTTGCTATTTACTTACTGGTGACAGGTACTGGAAGAGCCACTCCCAAGATCTCCTCAGCTTGTAAATGATTGGAACTTGTCATACTCTTGTGTATAGGTGAGCCAGTCTGTCTGTCATCTCCTTTCTCAGCTGGAGATTGCTACCCCTCTGTTCTCTAAAGTGTGGGCTTGAGGACTTTACTGGGAGACAGGAGACCTGATCCTGAGACATCACTGTCTTTGTCTTTATGAAAGACAGGTCACAATGAGAGGTAAAAAGTCATTTGAGATGAAGCTTTAACTTCAATGAGCCCCTTTACAGAGCCAAAGCAACTCAGACACTTAGTAAAGACCATCTTTCTGGCAGTGGTGGTGGCACACATCTTTATTCCCAGCCCTTGTGAGTCAGGGGCAGCCTGGTCTACAGAGAGAGTTCCAGGTCAGCCAGGGTGACAGAAATACGCAAAGAAACCCTGTCTTGAAAAATACAAACTAAAACTACAATAAAGATAAATCAAAAATATCTTTATGTGAAGATCCACAGAGTATGGCAAATGGATCCTCAATTTCAGGAAACAATACACTCTGCTGAAGAGCATGACGACCTATGAGTCTCCAAGGCAATTAAGTATAGGAAAGGAAGTTGCTGTCTCTCTCCACTCTCTATAGACCTCCACGTGAATCCAGGCATGCACACTCTCTCTCTCTTCCTGCCTACCTCCCATCTCCCTTCCCCTCACATCAATGGAAACATATATAACACTTAAGCTTGAAGTTGCCTCTGAGGGGTCAGTGTCTTCTCCAGATGATTATGTCATCTCAAGAGAGATGTCCCCTGTGTGTGTGTGTGTGTGTGTGAAAGAGAGAGAAAGAGAGTATCCACCGCCTACCTAGGCCACCAGCCCCCACCTCGGCCATGGTTCCTTGACATTACATCCCAGGTGTTGGTCAGAAAGGACACAGGATTTGATGAACCCTCAGTTACTAGGGTCTCCAAAGATATTTTTGCATTGTCTTTTTTGTTTTTGTGTTTAGAGAGTCTAGCATTTGTACTAGGATGAAAAGATAGTCTTAGAGTCCATGGGCACTAGGACAATATTCTATAACAGTGCTAATCTTATAGTTTGCCTCACATCCCAGTATGCTGGTGTGTGGCCACCACACACTACTGGCCACCTCTGATCTCAGTGTCCCACAGGCTGAGCTGAGCCAGGCAGCCTGGTCTTCAAGGGCAGGCACATTGAGAGCAGGATGTTTAGAAGTTAACCTGATTGCCAGCTGGGGAAAGAAAAACAAGCCACCTCTGACTACAAAAGAGAAGAAGAGTACCTGAAAGAAAGGCTAAGGGGTACCACATGTGAAGCAAGGCACCACCTGGTCAGGATAGGCATTAATCATCAGTCGCTGATGCAGGAAGGAAGAGAATCCAGCACAAACAAGCCAAGCTCAGCTGACACCTGTCCAGGGTAAGTGACAAGAATGGGGAGGACAGTGGGCTGAGTGTACAAGAAAACACAGAAAGTGAGAAGTGGCTTTTTGTCATTTTATGTGTAGATGCAGAAGCATTCTCATCAGTTCTTTACTACATTTATAAAGCAGAATTATCAAGAGCAAAGCAGAAGATTAAACCCGTACCACATTCTAATTCTTAGCATCTGTTTATCTAATCACTGCACTTCTGCAACTGAGTTGGGAGAATAGGTTTTACTTAAAATGTTGATTTCTTTTTCCTCTGAGTTATAAAAATGACGTATTCATTTTTCCTAGGTATATTGGTTTTGAATGTGAAATGCCTTTCATAGGGTCATGAACTTGAATACTTCACCATCGGTAGCTCCTATAGGAAGGATCTTTATATCCTGCCCATAGTGCAAGTGCTCTCTCCCCCTGGAGCCATGTGCTAATGTAAATCCCTCCTTCCTTAAGTACTTTCCATCTTGAGGTTTTATCATAGCTACAGAAAAGTCACTAATAGACTAGGATACTGTTAACTTCTTATTCTTTTCTATGAGGCCATGAGCCCAAGAATACTTTTCTGGTAGTGAAAGATATACTTGTGAACTCTTTACTTCCCTGTATGGTGCTCTGACACTTTCCCAGTTGTTATTGTCCAGTGGCTTTGTTCTGTGGGACAAACTACTCACGGTTCCTGTTAATGCCCTTAGTGTCTCTAAATGAAAGATGTGAGATCTGATGCTTTATGTTCATCTTGAAGGACTGCTGCCAAAATATAGATTGGGACTTTGTAAATGTCTTGTATTGTAACTTAAACGATAAAAGGCAAGCTCTGGTGGTCAGAGTACCTTCCTCTGTGTCAGCATGCAGAGCCTAATTGTATAGAAATTGGGATGGTGAAGAACTCAGCCAGGAGGAATCTCCCAGCTTCATCAATCTCTGCCAAGAGTAGGGAGTAAGATTCCAGGGTCAGACAGAGTGAGAGTCTATCCATCTCCTTACTGAGAGTCTGTCTAGATATATGTGTACAGGCTATAGCCAGTTTAAGTGGCATGGCTTAGAAAAAGGCACCAGCAAAGCTTCAAGAACATTGCCTGCCCTTCTCTCATTCATTGTTACTGTTCCTGGTCCTAGCCTTGCAGTAGTCAAGCAGCCCAATCCCTGACCCATACCTCTTAGTCTCCATCTTAATGTAAATCAGACACTGGAATCACTTGCTTTCAGAATTCAGAGTGCTAACCATGACGCAATAGAAGCACGTTATCACTTGTTCCCAAACAGCAACTATAAATCATGTGATTTATTTCCTTCACATTCGTCAGCTTATCTAAATGGTAAAGCTTAAGCGTCACTCATCTGAACTATAGTTTTCCTAGCACAAGTACAAATAGCACACGTTCCTGGAAGATGAGCTGAAGATAGGTACAAATACCTTCCAGATGGTACTAGAAGCATAGGATATACATTCTGATACTTAGACAAACTTCAAGTCTTTCATAGAAATCTAAAAATGAGATCACATCTCCACTTGACATTTAATTGATTGTATTTACTTTTGCTGCCCTCTCATGACCTCTTAAAATCCCATAGCCCAATTGTTCTTCCTGCAACCAAGATGTATGGTTTCTGCAAGGTCAGATGAGCATACTTGATGGTGCATAGAAGAAAGAAAACACAAGCCTTAGCAAGCTACTTATATTATTTGCTTTCCTTAAAGAGCAAGAGAGAAATGTTTTTTTCTTTTCTATCTCTAATCTTTTGTACACATGATTTTTACAAAGACTAGCCACCCAGTAGTATGTTAGTTACCAAGGTAAGACAAAGAGATGGCCATGAAAATACCATCTGCAAGACTCTGGCTCATACGATGCCAACCAGATGTTCAGGTCATTTAATCATCCAGAAGTCTGACCTTTCACTTCAGCAACTACGTACAACACAGCCTGCCTGAGAGAAGTGCCATACTTGTTCTCCTCTGCTGTTTACAGAATGAACTGAGTAACTTCTAACAGAACGTCCACTACTGTTACTCAGCTTTGGTTCCCATGAATGACATGATATAGCTAGCCCTGCCCAGCCTCCCACAGTTATTTCAACACACATTTCAAGAACACTTTAGAATAGTGTTATAATGGTTCTTTGTTGTTTTGTTTTGTTTTTAAATTTCTGGCACACTTGAGTTCAGAAGCTGTCTTATGGGGTGTCAAGTTTAATGTTTCTCTTATGATACCTCAGCAATATACACGGATGCAGAAGAATGTTTGTTTGAATCTCTCTTCAAAAACTTTTTCTCTCTTGTGAAAATTAAGTATGCCCAACAATGGTATGCTGGACTGAGGATCATATGGTGGCCTTCAGATATTGGGAAGGGCTGGGAGAAGACCTTCCACAGGGACATAGTGCTGTACTGCCCCACTGGGACAGAGGTGTTCAGGGGAAACAAAGCCACCAGAGTAGTCACCATCCTTAGGGAGCCCCATGCCATCGGCAATCATTCCCCACCACTGTGTCTCGTGGGGAAGGCATCTATCTCATCTTTGCTTAATCAGAGAAAGCAAACACCCAAACATGTCTGCAACTGCCAATGCCCAGCCAGCTGTGCAGCTAGAGCCTAGAGTTGCTGGTTCTGGAAAGAGTATCCCTAGATAAAATGTAAAGTCAGGCAGGGGTACATGCACCATAGCTAGAGGGACAATGCCTCCCTGCTCCAACCACTGCTGAGCATGCTGCTCCACACCAGCACAGCAAACCTGGGGTGGCTGATCAGTAGGGAGGCAGGCTTGAATATGTCACTGAGGAGAGGCAGACTGCATACACGGGCCAAAGGGTTAGCTAGAGCCATGCAGATTGGATTTATATGTTAAACCACTGGAATATTGACAGAAAGACCAGGTTGGGGCAGAAAGGATGGAGAACTTTGGGGATATAGATGCAACATTTCACATCTAGAAATCTGTCTTGTGGGATTCCTTCACTATTTGATATTGTGAGGTTAGGTTTCTGTTTGCTTTTTTATTTTGCTATGTTAGACATATATAAAATAATAAATAAAAATATATATTTTATGTATTTACTTAATGGACATTTCTGGTAGTTTTAGAGTTATATAAAAATTGAGAAGAGACAAAAATTCATCACATACTTTATACTAGTCAACAACAGTTTCATGATGAACCTGCCAACACTGCTAATATATGATGTAAGTCAGATAGATATGCATGTGTATGTGTGAACATGTGCCTATGCATGTGTGTGTACATGTGTTTGTACCTGCGCATGCATTCACAGGTGTATGCATGTGAAAAAAATCAGAACAGTATCTTGGAGATTTAAAAATATTTCTGAATGCCAGGTAGTGGTGGCATGCTCCTTTAATCCCAGGACCTGGGAGGCAGAGGCAGGTGGATCTCAGTGAGTTTGAGGCTATCCTGGTCTATAAAGTGAGTTTCATGACAGTCAGAACTGTTACAAAAAGAAACCCTGTCTCAAAAATCCAATGTGTGTGGTGTGTACAGGTAGGTAGGTAGATAGATAGATAGATAGATAGATAGATAGATAGATAGATATTTTATTGATTTGTTAAGGCATTTAAGTAATCAACCACCTATAAATAAACAGTGCTTTTCAATTATCTTCCCTTACAATGTGAGAGTCTAGAAGAAAAGGACTACGCATAACTTTTATTATATGACCATGACATTTTGACAGGTATTAATAAGATGACTAAATCTTAGCATTTTCTCATCCTTTGTCCTCCTGACAGTGTCTGCTTACACAGCTCTTATTTTCCTTGTGAAGTTGACAAGGAATGATGCATAATCTTTCATTGCTCCCATGAAGCATCCACATATTTTAAAACAAGATAGATAGATAGATAGATAGATAGATAGATAGATAGATAGTTGGATAGATAGATAAATGACAGCTAGAATGGTAGAGGATAGTCACTTACGTGCAACATACATAACATAGCAGGCACTCAGAGAGGCAGGCTGTACCACCAACCTGAGTCTGTTTTCACATGATCATTGTATATGTTGCTAGCTGAAAGCTTTGATCAGAATCAAGACTTGGGGAGAACATGAGACCCTGGAGAATGTCAGGCACAATTGGCACCATCGCTTTATTCTCCAGTCCTGAAATTACTTAAAGATGTGTCTCTGCACTTTCAAGTTTATCGAAGTTTCCAGATGGAGATTTCCTCTCTTTCAAGCATTCTTAACTGTGCAAGCAGAAGAGTTCAAATTATACCTTTTGAGGGGTGTCTTTAGTACCTGTGGAATGGAAGGTTTTAGGGCCGGCCCTGTGCTCGGTTCCACAGAAAGGTCATTTACAAGACCATCAGATGGAAGCCCTGGGGTGTTGATTTAAATCCTTTATGCCCCCATTTTTGTTCACCTTGTATATCCAAACCTTACAATTGGCCATTTCTCAATTCTTTCTTACAAACTTACTTCCTAATTGACTTTAAAATTGCATCATGCCAGTAGGGCTGTAGTTTTGCTGTGAATCATTCAGTTATTAAATAGAGTCCACCCTTAGCTCAAAGACTGCTTTCTGCCTTGTAGTGTGTTTTATGTGTGATGAACATGATAAAACCAGATTCATGGCCTCTGTCCTTGTTTGGGCTGTTGCACTCCAGTTCTCTCTATGTTTAAATGGCTGTGCCTATTTTTTCAATAGGTTTTGATTTGATAAAATGAAAAAAATCTATTTATATATAAATTTAATCTATATGCATGTGGTAGCTACTGGTGAGGTCACTTTACAGCTACCTGTTTATTGTGTCTTCCATCTGATGGGTGTTTATCCTGTATCTCACACTTCAAATCAGTCATATTTGGAATATATATATATATATATACTTTTACTTTTTCCAAACATTTTGAAAATTTCATACATATATATAATGAAATACAATTACAATCATTCCCCCATTTCATCCCCCCAGCTCCTTCCATATCCACCTTAATAACTTGTTTTATAGTTTATATTAATATTTTCTAAGCAGTCAAAACATTTTATTGATTTGTTAAGGCATTTAAGTAATCAACCACCTGTAAATAAACAGTGCTTTTCAATTATCTTCCCTTACAATGTGAGAGTCTAGAAGAAAAAGACTGTGCATAACTTTTATTATATGACCATGACATTTTGACAGGTATTAATAAGATGACTAAATCTTAGCATTTTCTCATCCTTTGTCCTCCTGACAGTGTCTGCTTACACAGCTCTTATTTTCCTTGTGAAGCTGACAAGGAAATGATGCATAATCTTTCATTGCTCCCATGAAGCATCCACATATTTTAAAACAATATTCCCCAAGCTGCATTTTATATTAAAACTTCACTTTCAACCAGAACTTCCTACCACTGTAAAAAACAGTGTATCAGAGTGAGAACAAGATCACATGACTGAATAGACATCATGAAGTCAGTTTGAACTGTTTGTGCAGGTCCCATCTAAACTCAGTGCCTCCTTCTCTGCCTCGTTCAGCTCAGGCACCTACCATGTAGCATGTGCAGTGTCTTTCTCCATGCACCTTGCTCTATAATGTCACCCTTACACTGTATTTCATCCCCTTTCCATAATCACAGCCTGTTGACCTGTTTCATAGTCTTGATCACAACTGTAGGGTTTAATGGTCTGTTCAAATGGACCAGGTGGCTGGGCCAATCTCTGGACTATAGTTTCCTCACCCTTCCGTTAGGTGGTTGAAGTCTTTGATGGTTGGAGAGCCTGTTACTTAAGGGGGGATCTTAGAAGTGTAATTATACTCTGGTGTTCTTAGCTGCATTTCTCCCCAGCTCCAATCACTACTAAGTCTCATTCGCTTTGCTGTTGTCTTCACCCTTAGAATCATCATTTCAACACTGTCAAATGGAAGTCTAGTTTGTGAAATCAGGTTTGATGAAGTCAATCTTCCTACAAAATTCTATTTCTTAATTTTCTTAATTGTGTGGTGCTATGTACCCTTGACACAATCACTTTCAAGGAAGGGTCTTGCCAGATTCTGTCCGAGGCTTTAAAAAAAAAAAAAAAAAAAAAAAAAAAAAACTCATTCTGTCTGGGTCATCGCTGTCAAAGTGATTTTGAGACATCAGGTGCATGTAACTGCAAATACCAGCTCTGTGTTTTCCTGGTGCTTTGCGGAGCTAGTGATGATGCTTTGTGGCATAAGTTGTGCTCTTGTTTCTAGCAAAGGGTTGAGATACGGGCAGGGTGTTTGGTTTTGCTTTTGTTTTACTGCTTTTCATCTTTTTTTTTTTTTTTTTTTTTGGTGTGCTGAGTTTCTCAGCTGATGGCTTGACTTTTGAAAAACAGAATCTGTATTGTTTAATTTAAACTATCATTGCCACAATTCCCACCATAATTTTTAATTTAATTTAATTAATTTATTTTTTTAAAGATTTAATTATTGTGTATACAGTATAAAGAAGAGGGTACAGGTGTCACTATAGGTGGTTGTGAGACATCATGTGGTTATTGGGATTTGAACTGAGGACCTTGAGAAGAACAGTCAGTGTTCTTAACCACTGAGCTACCTCTCCAGCCCTGATTTTTAATTTTAAAAAAGAATCAAAGATCTGGGGTTTTTTTAAATAAATTTATCCACATGATTTTTCATTCACTATCTGCTCTGTAAGCTGCCAAAAAACCTGCACTCAGAATTTAGTCTGTCTGTTGGCAAGACCATTGCTTGTCTCTGAAGCCATATCCTAATTTCTGCCTGGGTAAAGGGTGCTTGTGAAGGGCTACTTAAAAACTGGAGGTTGCCACTTTCTTGGTTCTTATTGTGACCACATAAATAATGTATCTCAGCATATGACTCTCATGATTATCCAGAGAAGAGATGCTGTTTCCAGACTATATCTGGCTCTAACTCTATCACCTGTCCTTGAATATTTTGGGTACATTTGAACCTCAGTTTCACCATGTTTGAATTACGCATAATGCACTTACATCTACACAATGGAGTACTACTCAGCAGTAAGAAAAAGTGATAGCCTATAATTTGCAGGCAAATGGATGGATTTGGAGTATGTCCTCCTGAGTGAGGTCTCACAAACCCAGAAGGATAAGCAGAGGGGGTGTACTCACCCATTAATGGACTTTAAGAAAAAGCATTCTCATTTCATTGAAAGATGATGGCTGAATAAAGTGATTTAAAACATTCATACACAAAACAAATGAAGAAACTTTTGGTTTGACTGTAGAAGGGTTGCTTAGCAGGAATTTGTGATGGCCATAGTGCATTTGTGGGCATTAATTGTGACCTAGTGTGACCTCATTGGTAGCTGAGCCTAACCTGGCTGGAGGTGCCTTAGATTTTATTTTTTATGTTCCATGTATTTTAGAACAAAGAGACACAGAGAACAGTTAATTTCATTATTTAATATGCCTATACAAGAACAAACTAACTACAACTATTGTTAAATTTGAAGCTGTGTTTATCAAGTTTCTCCCTTTAAGATATCCTCAATGCTGTATTTTTTTAATGAAATTTTGGTACAAATGTGTCTTTTATATAGGAATAGATATTGATAAATAAATTTTAAAAATGCACTGTGAGGCCTTTCAAACCTAGACCCATGTCCAGAGCAGAGTCAGAGGTGAGCAGACTCTAGCTCCTGGGCCGCCTGTCCACAGAATCCCACTCCAGGGTCGATGTCACACCCAAGGGTCTGATCTCAGACTTTTACTAACAGACAGGTCCTAGGCTTTAGCTGTGAGGAGCCTCCTCCAGTGATCTGTAAAAGAAGGGACCTCACACAGCTGGTCCCCACCTCCAGGGTGAACTGCATCATCAGAGTTTGATCCCCCAAAAAATCTGCTTACCACATAATAATCAAGCAACAAACTGACACTTTTGAAACTCAGACCCCTGTCCAGAGATGAGTCAGAGATCAAGCAGATCCCTTGCCCAGAGCACACAGGAGACATACAAGCCCTCTAGCCACAACTGTCTAGAGGCTGATTAAGTGTGAACCCCTGATGCCATTGGCAGATGTCAGTGCAAGAATACATATAACAATATAAAGAACAACATGGCAACAACAGAAGAAACTGGTGGTTCTACAACACCAAGACCTGAACAGAGCATTGAAGAAGAAACAGAAGGAAACAACAGCAAAAAAAAAAAAAAAAAAAAAAAAAAAAAAAAAAAAAAAAAAAAAAAAAAAAAAAAAAAAAAAAAAAAAAAAAAAAAAAAAAAAAAAAAAAAAAAAAAAAAAAAAAAAAAAAAAAAAAAAAAAAAAAAAAAAAAAAAAACACCTTTATGAAGATTATAGAAGCCTTAAAAGAGGGGAAAATTCCCTTAAAAAAAATAGAAGAAAATACAAACAAAAAAAATTGGAACAGATGAACAAATCTTTGAAAGAAAACCAAGGAAAGGGAAACTGAAAAATGAAAGAAACATTCCAAGAACTAATAATTGAAATAGAAGCAATAAAAAAGGCACAAAATGAGGCAAAGGTAGAAATAGAAAATCTGAAGAAAAGCTGGAATTACAGATACAAGCATAACCAACAGAATCCAAGAGATGGAAGAGAGATTCTCTGGACTGGAAAACTCAATAGTATAAATAGATACGTCAGTCAAAGAAAACACTAAAACCAAAAAAACCATAACACAAAACGTTCAGGAATGAAAAGACCTAACTTGAGAATAATAGGAATAGAAGAAGGAGAAGAATACCAGCTCAAAGGTATGGATAATGTATTCAATCAAATATTAGAAGAAAACTTTCCTAACTTAAGAAAATACCTATAAAGATACAAGAAGCTTAAAGAACACCAGATAGCATTAGATACCTTGGAGTAACTATAACCAAAGAAGTAACAGATCTGTTTGACAAAAACTTTAAATCACTGATGAAAGAAATTGAAGAGAATATCAGAAAATGGAACGATCTTCCATGTTCCTGTATAGGTAGGATCAACATAGTAAAAATGGCAATTCTATCAAAAGCAATCTACAGATTCAATGCAATTCCCATCAAAATCCCAACACAACTTTTTATAGACCTTGAAAAAACAATACTCAATTTCATTTGAAAAAACAGGAAAACCAGGATTGCCAAAACAGTTTTGCTTAACAAAAGAACCTCAGGAGGCATCACCATCTCTGACTTCAAGTTATACTATGGAGCTACAGTAATAAGAACAGCCTGGCATAAAAACAGAGTTGTGGATCAATGAAATCGAACTGAAGATCCCGACATTAACCCAAAAATTTATAAACACCTGATCTTTGACAGCGGCCCAAAATATTCAATGAAAAAAAGATGGTATCTTTAACAAATGGTGTTGGCAAAGTTGGATGGTAGTATGTAGAAAAATGCAAATAGATCCAAGCCTATCACCCTGCACAAAACAAAAATCCAAGTCGATCAAAGACCTCAGCATAAACCCAGCCACACTGAGCTTGATATAAAAGAAAGTGGGAAATAACCTCCAATTCATTGGCACAGGTGAGCACTTTCTAAATATAACACCAGTGACACAGACACTAAGAACAACAATCAATAAGTGGGACCTCGTAAAACTAAGAAGCTTCTGTAAAGCGAAGGACACAGTCAATATGACAAAATGACAGCCTACAGAATGGGAAAAGATTTTCACCAACCCTACAAGTGACAGAGGACTGAACTCTGAAATATATAGAGAACTCAAGAAACTAGAGTTTTGAATAACCCAATCAAAAAATGGGGTTCAGAACTAAAAAGGGAATTCGTAACAGAATAATTACAAGTGGCTGAAAGGCACTTGAAAAACTACTTATCATCTTTAGCCATCAGAGAAATACAAATCAAAACAACTTTGAGATACCACCTGACACCTGTCAGATTGGCTAAGAAAAAAGACACAGAAGACAGCCTATGCTGGAGAGGTTGTTGAGCAAGGGGAACACTCCTCCATTGTTGGTGGGAGTGTAAGATTGTTCAGTCACTGTGGAATACAGTATGGTGGTTTCTCAGAAAACTGAGAATCAATCTCCCCAAGGATCCAGCAATACCTCTACTGGGCATATACCCTAAAATGCACATTCGCACTCCAAAAGCATTAGCTGAACTATGTTCATAGCAGCATTATTTGTAATAGCAAGAACCTGGAAGCAACCTAGATGCCCCTCAACTGAAGAATGGATTAACAAACTGTGGCACATCTACACAGTGGAGTACTACTCAGCAGTAAGAAAAAATGATGTCCTAAAATTTGCAAGCAAGTGGGTGGATTTGAAGAATATCCTCCTGAGCGAGGTATCACAAACTGATATCAGGAGGTATCACTCCTGAGTGAGTACATCCCCAGAAAGATAAGCTGGGGATGTACTCACTCATTAGTGGACTTTAAACAAAAAGCAAAGCATTCCCAAGATACAAACCATAACCACTGAACAGCTTTGGTTCTAAAGCACCTTGGACCAGCACCTTGGATCCCATTCCCTCCAGAGGAACTCCTGACCCTATCTTGATGTTGGGGTGAGGAAAGTGGATCTGCCTGGAGTGTATGCTGAACTAAGCCACCTTGGGACCTCCTGTCCTTGTTGGGGAGGAGATAAAGATTTGAAGAGAAAAGAGAGTGATTGGGAGGGGCAGGAGGGGGAAGGGAGTTTGAACAAGGGGATACATGAATAAAAAAATAAGTTTTTATTCATAATAAAAAAGGAAAAAAAGCAAAACAAAAAATATACTGTGAAAAAAAAGAAAGGAACTTATCTGCAGGTGTCCTGAGATGAGTGAAGGCATCTTCAGAGCTAATTTCCATGTATAGAGAAACTTATGCCTTTATTACCTTATGTGCCATATGGGTTTAGTTCCTTGACTATCAGTGTCTTCACACGGGGAGTCCTGCCTCCTAGCAAAATGGAATTATCTAAGCTTTCTCATAAATGACAATTATGACTTTTATAAACCTATATTCTTAGCAGAAATCTGACCACACATTATCTATTGACCAGAAAGAACTGCCCATAAGTCACAGCCCTTCATACTCAGCTCCCTATTGTGCAGATGCTTTACAGCTTTAACCGTGCAACTGATGGATCATGGGAAATTCTAAAACTCAGATGCTACTGTCACTGTGCAGCAGCCACAGTAACTACTGCTGGTTCTGCAGCTGCTGCCCAACGCCTGCCAATTATCATACTCATACCCCACTGTTCAGCACTGACTGACAGTTTCCAAGGTTCAAATCTATTACCCAACCATCCATCCTTGGGTGATAGTTCCCAATGCTCATAAGCATACCACACCATCCAGCTCTGACGGACTCTTCCTAATGTTCATATCTATTACTCCACCATCCATCCCTGACTGTCAGTTCTCAATTTTTTATACCAAACAAAAAAAATGAAGTGCTCAGTTTTTTTTCTAAGCAAGCTTATTTCCCTGAAGGTAACAAGAACTAGTGCTGAGACTGCCATGTACCTACTGTCCCTCTGCATCCTTTGATGCAGAGGACTGTGACTTAGATTCAGGGAGGGCATGAGCTGACTTCATACAATATGTCAGGAGGCTGGGGATCTGAGTCTGGGAACAAGCACATCCATTATTCTTCTTCAGTTTCCCTCTGATATAGTTATTGTATTTAAAGCAATTTGTGGTTTCTCAGTCACCGCAACTCTAACACAGAACTTGAGAATGACCCTAACTAGAGCTTGCTGGATTAAATCCTGAAAGTGTTCCCATTGCCCATGTTTCCAAGCCTCAGGGACTGAAGCACTATGCTCCAGGCTCCCACAGTGTAGATGAACTAAACATAGAGCACTTGAAATGTTCCCAAGAGCCTGGAGAAGGCCCTTTCTACATATTTACCTAAGTATGAACATAACATAAACAAAGAGGCAGAGTGTCAAAAGAGCCTGCAACAAAGGGAGTGATGCCACGGTGTTTACATCTTTGTGCTAAAATGAAGATGCACAGCAGGGCAGCTTCATCTCCTGCAATGGAACAAGTTCCTGATACTCATTCTATAGAATGTTCTGGGAAAGGAGCCGCATTCAATGGCCAGGGAATCCTCTCAACCTCAAACCTGCACTTTTCACCTTAAGAGCTGAACAAAGCTTCCTCCTGTGGGGAGATAATACATGAAATCTTTGGGGGATTCAAATGGTGTTGCCTAAAAGCAATACAAATCACCTCAGTGTTTTCATTTTTAGACTAAGTAAACCTCTGAGCTTCTTCTAGGAGCTATTCAGGTACTTGGTTATGTCTTCTATATGAAGCAAAGGATTTGGAAGTGGTACTCATAGACATCTCTTTCCTATGGTCACCCATCTTCATGAGCTCTGGGGCATTCTTCCAGCAGAGTTGGAGAGCACATTTGCAGATCTTTCTGTTATTTCTCATTCTGGGAATTACCTCCTCTTCTTCTTTAGAAATGTGTTAATGGACATGGTTTTCTTTGCTTGGACCATGGCCTTCTTCATTCATTCTTCCTCCCCTTCCTCTCACTTGTAGAAATTTAAAATATACAATATTTGCAACAGACTGAATATTCCTCCAGAATCTCAGTATAATGTTCTCATTTTTACTCTATATTAATATGTGATGGGAAAACAGGGTAATGCTGTACAACCAGTGTTCATGTCTCTGTGGTTATTTTTGGTTTTAATATAATTCATGTTAATTGATCATGCTTTTAATGGCCTTTCACAGATTTTTTTTTCCAAAACTTATAAGTAATGCAATAGGAAACATAGTTTTATCTCCTTGTTTGTGTGTTAAGTTAAGAAGGTTGGAGTCCTGAGCACTACATGGTCATATAATTACTTTTCTGAGTAAAGTCTAGGGAGCAGAGGCCATAGGAAGGTGAAGAAGAGAGGATGGGTGCCTCCCTGAGAACTGCAGCTCTTAGTTCACCAGCTCCTGCTATATACCAGCTCCTGTTCTTCTAAACGCTGCATGGGGTGGGGGCTGTGTTAGGATGAACTCTAGTCTATAGATAATAATACAGATATAGATGTTCATGATTTTCCAAAAGGTTTCCAAGGAAGAAGAACAAAGATTTGAACCCAGACATCATAACCCAGGATCATTTTTCTATTCCATAGCACACTGCCTGTGTGGTCAGACCCAGATAAAGAACAATGTATTCACAGTCAGGAGCAAAGACAGGTTTTATTTACCCCAATTGTGTTGGCACATGGTTACAACTTGATGGATTACTGTATCTATAGGAAAACTGGGTTCTCCCCAGCATGTATTCACTGTGGTAAACCCAAAAAGAAACTGTAAAGGTTACTGTAATGCCTCACACACAGCAGCTTCATGTTTGTACTCAGTTGGTTGAGACTGTCAATTTGTGAGACTTTTCTTAACCTGTGACTTTTACAAAGGCAATGATGCAACAGCCAATTCTGGAGCATGTGTTCTGTGGACAGTCAATATCAACTACATCAATAGTTGATATTGCCACTAGCACATCACCTACAGCCACAGTGGCATCCACAGGTCAGATCATCTCTAGTAGCATTCTTTCTGCTCATCCTTTTCACAGAGCCCTTCTCTAGCTGCCTGTTAGTAAGTCTTCCCACCATCATTTTCTAGTACCCCAGATACCATCTAAGGCCTCCATCTCCTCACCACAGTCCTGTACTGCCACACTCTGATTGTCTCCAATCCTTGGTTCTCCAAGACTAGTCTCTGCCACACTGATATTTTTTTTCTATCATGCTGTCACCTTGAAGGCTCATGCAGCTCATCTTATAAATCTCATAATTCTCAATGTGGCTGTCATTTCCATAGGCTTTCTCAAAGTCTAACTGGCCAGGAATGCTGTATGGTCTATGGGCAAAGGTCCCTGGAATTTGCTGGGAACAGCATCTACTCAATGAATAAAGTGAAGACATGAGATGGTATGGAGCTTTGCAGCTGGAGTGAGGAGCTTTGCTGGGGAGCGGGGCAGTGACTGTAGTTTAGGGGATAGTGGCCATGGTCCAGCTGTAGTGCAAGATCCTGCATGGGCAGAAGGAGCTGAGATGGGCCACTAACTGTTGAATGAAGTTGCTCATAAGAAGGCGTTCTGTAGGGTGGACCAACACTCATCTGTCTACCCACTGGTTTTTAAAAATTGGTGATTTACAAGCTAGCCAGGGGCTTGGATATTTATTTCCATTTTCATTTGAGGAGGTCCATAAGTGCCATTTGCCAAGTTTCTTAATGAACGGTCTAACCCTTTTTTTTTTTAAACTTTATTCATTTATTTGCCTTGGTGTTTGCCTGGAACTGGAACTACAGACAGTTGTTAGCTGCCATGTGGGTGCTAGGAATCGAACCGGGGTCCTTTGGAAGAGCAGAGGGTGCTCTTAACCACTGAGCCATCTCTCCAGCCCCCGGTCTAACCCTTTTGATGAATAAGGATTCACCTTCAAGCTCAGAGCACCTTGATTTCAGTTTAGTTTCTGAAATGAGCAAACTCATTCTAATCATCTCTGTGTAAAATCACTTCAAATTTTTTTCCTATATATTTTACTTTTTCCTCAACCACACCTAACTTGACAGCAGTCCCACTTAATGACGGGTCTTTACTGAGTCATTCCCAAGACTCAAGTTCATTTTCTTAGAAACAAGCCTTTTTTTTTTTTTTTCATGCTCATGTTTCACAAAGTTACACCAAATCTAATTACATTACATAGCTCCAGTGACAAGACCAGTTGGCATAAACAGGTTCGAAAGGCTGACGCAGTGGCATGGATGAAATCCAAAAGACAACAGTGAAAGCAAAAGGCTGTGGACTTCCAAGGGCTTAACTTCTCCAGGATGGTGCTGCAGTGGTGAGCAGGGCCAGAGAGCTCCCTCTGGGGTGAAGAGTCTCAGGGAGTGGATACCTCCATTCAAGTTCAAGTATGTGCCAGCTTCTAATGCGGTCTGTGTGAGCTCATGGACAGAGAGGGGACAAATCAGGTCATATGGTTGATGTTTTAGAAGGAATCCAGCAGGCACAGGGAACCACCAGGACAGAACCCCATCTGAGTATTTCTCTACTAAGAACAAGAAAGGATAGCGTGAGAGCCTACCAGTGATAAAGGGCTTGAGAAGATGCCATGAAAGCTTGATATGCATATGCTTTGATACAGGATGATGTAAAAACAGCCTGCATAACCTGGACCAGTCCTCAGCTGTGAACATTCCCACTGTCTTAGCTTGCCTTGTCAAGCAGTGGGGATGTATCTTGCTCATTTCCTGGGGTGAATGTCTGATGGACTTGTAGGAACAAACTATTGAAAACAATTTCCTCTGACTTCCTACGTGGCTTTGTTTCAACATCAGAAAGCTTACAGCCTTCCACCAAAGCACAAAGGTTGGTTTCTGGAGGACTACCTAAGCAAAAAACCTTATAGACCCAAGTACCTAAGTAGTAGTTTTATCCTCTGTGGTAGGACAGTGGGAGTTGGTGTCATAACTTGAAACTTGAACACAAAAAGATTTAGTTATTTCCAACAGAACAAAGGCAAATGTGGACCTGCGTTCTGTCTGGGGACAGAGCCTGAGACTAACACGACTGCCTGCTCCTGTTTCGTTTCACTCATGCATGGGCCACCAGACTTCTTAGGCTAAACTTCCTCAGAGACAAAGCTAGTGAACAGGAGTTACTTCTGCTGTCCTAACAAGATCAAACACATACCCTTCTCTTCCTTCCCATCCCTGGTGGAAACTGCCTGGATGGCAAATTCCCCAGGAGCCATGACTCCACCTTCATTCAGGAACTAATCAGTCTCTCCAAGGCATCCTGAAAAGTTTGCTGTAACAGCTCAGCATTCTGCAGAGAGAAAGCTCTCAGATTGACACACCAGTTGTTGAAACCTGGATAAACTGAGACCATCCATAACATAGAGGTCTGAATGTCTCGCATTTGTATGCCTCCCAGAATTCTTTTTTCCTTGTCTTTGCCTCTGTAAAGGAAACTTGGTGGTCCTTACTGATCATACGTAAGGTAATATGAAATGATAGGAAAGTAAGAGAGGAAAATCTGGTAAAAATAGCATTTTGGCCTGTAGTAAGTGAACCTTTACACGCCTTTGGTTCCTCACAGTTTATAAAATTAACGCTACAGTGGCTCCTTTGGAGCAAGCTTTTGATGTCTGACTTTGCACGCTTCAGCAGAAAAATCCCACATCTAGACATGAAAACAACTCTTGAGTCTGTGTCTGGCTCATTATAAATCTCTCCTTCAGCTCTACAAAGGAAAAAAAGTGGTCCAACTTTTTAAAGCTAAAAAAATGAAGTAACTGCTAAGTGAGAATCCTCAAGGTGCCAAGGAGAGCTTGGCTTCTAGAACTTTCCCCTTGCAAGCCTTTTGTCAGGAGTGGGCTTTCTGTTCTGACCTAGAGAATAGAGGTAAGCACTACAGGAACTCCTAGAAGGACATGTCGCTGGTCAGTGCATGCCTGTTATCTGTGCAATCCACCTTTGGTGGAGGAGAAAGTGCATTAGCTACATTGCACCATGAATCCTGAACTTTCAGGACTCACTCCATGTTAGAAGAACCTGGAGATTCTAGGTTCTTTGTTAAAGAGATAGGCACATGACCAAAGACTATAACAGTCTGCCATTTCTGTCTACCTGTTTCCACAGCTTGCAGTTGTGCATCTGGTTACCTAACAGGCCCACTGGCTCCTACAGAGGGGGAACTTGATTTGGGGCTAGTGACAAAAATCCTTTTGGCAGAGACCAATCATAAATTATGAGTATCTGATAAGAAAGGAGATGTACAGGGCCTTGGCCATCTGCCTCCTTCCACATCTTCCATTCACTGTCCCCAGCCAGGGTATGGCCTGCTTATGCTCTAAATAATCTTATGTTTGTCCTATAGAAAGGGCAGCTGCTTCAAAGTGCCTGTGTTTACTACTGAATATAAATTGTTATATTTAAAACATTTCATTTAAAAAGAGTGGTGTATCGCAGATGACTTACACATGAAGATGAGGTTTGTGTGGCTTCAGAGCATGGCTAGCACCCATTCTCTTAGACCACAGAAGCAGCTGGGAACTGCTAAATGCTGAGTGTGTATATGGGAGGTATCAACGTGCTCAGTGGGGCTCACTTACGAATGTGAAGAAGGTGGTTTAATAAGAAGGAATCTAAGTGTTGTGAAAGATGCTATTATATGTGAAAGACAGTTTGCAAAAGACTCAACTGGTGGTAAATGCTAAAGCTAGAACCCCCAGACTGTTACTGTTATCTGTATCCCTACCTGTCAGATGATGTCTGTCTTTGAGCACCTAACTCTCTTCACAGCTCTGTACAAGTGTGTGATAACTGAGATTCGTGTGTACATCATTCCCCATATTACTGCACCCAAAAGCATCTACTGAGAGTTGACCTAGAAAACAGGACAGAATACCTGATCATGAAATGCCAACAAAGCTGATATACAACAGGATAAAGCTACATGGACTGGTCAGGGGTTGGGGATTTAATTGAGAAGCATCTAATATCCTGGTGTATCAGTCAGTTGTCTGGTACTGTAGCAATGCTGGGGATGAGTCAACTAAAGAAGAGAAAAGGTTAATTTTGGTTTACACTTCTGGATGATTCCATAGCTGGTTACCCTGTTGGATAGGTTCCAGAGAAAACAACACATCATAGTAGGAATGTGAAGTTGAGAAAACTGCTACCTCATAGGGACTCAGAAGAAGATGAGAGACCAGAAGGGTCTGGAGGCCCAGCATGTCTTTCAAAGGCATGACTACTAACCTAATTAACTGTCACAAAGCCCAATAATTTCTATATCACAGTAGCACTGAGGGCTGACACCAAATCTTTAACACCCTGGCCTTTGAGGAACAGTCCAGATCTAAACCTTAATAGATATTGATGAGAATAGATGCTTAACGTGGTATAAATGATCCCAAGAAACACAATTTACAGTCTGAGAGAAACCAACTCTCTTTATGACTCATGGCATGTCGAGATCCACACAGGTAGGCCCTATGGGAAAACCTCCACAATAGAGCTGAGTGTACCCATATCCAGCCTGGGAACCCTGGCTGACCGGGGAAGAGAAGTTTTCTTTTTTCCACTGGTAGACACAGGCAAATTAAACAAAGCAGTCATGGTTGTGGTCTGTGGTCAGCTGCTGAATGAGGCTCAGTCCTTCATGGGGAACCCCCTCAGGCAACAGCAGAGAAACAGTGTGGACGGCAACTTTTTTCTAAGCTGGAGTGAAGGCATTTCCCCAGAGCTCTCTCCATGAAGCAAAACAGACACTTGGCGCTTGCAAAAGCAATCTGCATGATCTCTGTTCAGAAGGCTTTTTTTAATGACCTGCATTTAGGGAGACTGGCAGAGAAAGGATCAACCCCATTGGAGTGGCTTGAAATGGTGGAGACAGGAGACTTAGGGAGGAGGTGTAGAAAGGCTGTGAGCAGCCAAGATGTCTTTCACAGGCCCAGAGTGGACACCAATTACCATCTATAAAGCTGCAGAGCTGAGAGCAAGCATAAGAAATGGGAAAATATAAACAAACAACATGAAAGCACACAGAGGTGGCCAAAGAGCAGCCAAGAGGATCCAAATGCAGAGTCATCACACCACCGCAGCAGACAGCCATCCCTCACCAGAGAGATGTGCCATTTGTTTGTTTAGCATGTAATAAAAAACACTCATCTTGCTGATACCAAGAGTCTGAAGAGTACTCACAGTTGACTTGGGACCAGTTGCTAGAGCCCTTGTGTATTTTCTTTTTATATGTTTCAAAATTACAGGCTTTTTACAATCTGCTTCAACATGCAATGGAATCTTTTCAGAAGTAAAACAACATAAAGCTTGCTAAGCACAAGCATCCTTATGCAACCAAGTTTGCAGGCATCTTGGAACTCAGAGTGGGTATTTCCCTTTCTCTTCCAGAAAGTGTCATGCACTTCCTCTCCCTTCACATTTACCACCTTAGTCTTGAGACTGTCAAAGTAGGCCCAAACTGGACCCAGGAAATGGCTTAACGGGCAAAATCCCCACCACAGTATGTGTCCTCATGGCCCCTGACTAGCTGAGCGTCATGGCCATGCCAAAGTGTGTGTCCTGATGATCCCATATACTGGCTAAAGATCAGGGCCACGACCCCTCCTACACAAGCTATGTAGTCAGTCAGTCATACCCAAACCTAGTTCACACCTAGCAGGGCACCACTGGGCTGAATTTGGACACACTTACATTCTGTCGCCCATCTCCAGCCAGCACATCCATTAACAAGAATGCTTCTAAAACCAGAGAGGGAATCCACAGTGTTGCTTTGCAAGAAAACCCTAAAGGAACTAAAAAGATGCTGAGATGTTGCAACACCCTACCAAAAGTGTAGAAGAATCCCTGAGTGACTACACATAAAATCAAATCTAAATATAATCTGAAGTATCTAACTGCTAAGTAATAGGAAAGACAGAGACACAGTTTTCAAACTCCTGTGGAAGGCGGCATGAGGAGCAGGCGGAAGGAAGTGTGGATGATAGGAAAGCAGCTCCTGTCACTAAGTCAGTCCTTTGAAAAGCTCATTTATTCATATCCTTTATTTATGTATATAATTTATTTTGATCATACTCTCCTTCCCTCTCCAGCTCCTCTACATCTCATCCCCATATGCACATGTTAAACACCACAATGTGTTAGATATCATAATGGTAATGTGTTTATGTTTTTAAAAACAGAGAATTTGAATCTCCAAGGAACGAATAAGCAATCGCTGTCTGAGATATGCGTACAAATGTTATATTGAAATAGCTGCATGTGAATTTTGCATTGAAATGTTACATAGGTTAATACCAGATGTTAGCCGATGACCCTTGAAGCTGAGTGGGTATTGTTTTGTATATGATTGGAGTTCTTTATTTTTATGAAAAAGGTTTAGAGGGAGATCAAAAATCTGCTCTATGGCAGGTTATTTGAAAATATAAGAACCTGGGCCCCCCTTAAAGTTTGAGAAGCATATCCAGCACAAGTGACCCATGGGAGAAATGGCCTCTCTATGAAAACTATGACTGGAAACAATTTGTGTAAGGTATCACGAGACAACCATGGGCCACTTGTCAGCACATGCGTGTACGTATTGACTTGGAGCCATGACACCATCCCTCCCCTCACTATGGCCTTCTGTGTCCCCTACCAGCTGGTCTGTAGGAAACTGGAGCATGTGCAGCCGGACATGTGGCAGGGGCACTCAGAGCAGGCCTGTGCAGTGCACACGGAGGGCACACTACCGTGAAGAGCCCATCTCAGCCAGCCTGTGTCCACAGCCTGCACCTGCCAGCCACCAGGCCTGCAATTCTCAAAGCTGCCCACCTGCTTGGAGCATCGGGCCCTGGGCAGAGGTAACCAGGTGGGACTGAGTAGGGGTGGTACCTGGACCTCACACTAAGGAATGCCATAACTAAAGCCTGGGATATTCAGCCAAGTGTGAAAATTTTCCTGCCTTTGCTGAAAGTTTCACTCATTTGCTTTCTTATTCAGTGCTCACGGACCTGTGGGAAGGGATGGAGGAAGAGGGCAGTGGTCTGTAAGAGTACCAACCCCTCAGCCAGAGCCCAGCTTCTGCACGACACTTCCTGCACATCAGAACCCAAGCCTAGGACCCAGGAAGTCTGCCTGCTGAAGCGCTGCCATAAACACAAGAAACTACAGTGGCTGGTGTCTGCTTGGTCCCAGGTATGCACATCAGATCCCCTCAGGATGCGGTCAACTTCTCTCCTGTTTTGTTTCTGCATCCTCCACCTTCAGTGTGACTTCTCACATGGTCCAAGTTTAGTTTCTTATGCTTTACATCAATCACTTCTCCCAGCCATGACTTCAGGTCACTTGCTTCACCAGCATCCATGCTGACCTCCCTACACGTCTAATTCCTCCTCATTATGACGCTGGGAACTGAAGAACACGGATAGCCTTTTTCAAGCCTTGTGCAGATCGGGGAGAAGACGTGTGAATTCAGAAAGCACAGAACTCATTTCTGAAGATAGTCTCCATGGGAAGCTGTGTTTGTAGAAATGTGTTAGGTTACATGTCCTGAGCCACTGGTAACTCATTTCTCAGGGCAGGGCCAAAGGTTCTCCATCGCTCCACACTCCTTGTTTAAGAAGGAAGATGACCTCTGGACCTTTGCATCTTCCTGAGACACTGTGTGTCACTGAAAACTAAATGCAGCGTTGTCCACTGGGTAGAGCAAGCTCTCTATTGCCTGTCACATGCACAGGTTTTCTGACACTCACAGGAAATGAATTATTGATTCTGGGTGGATTTCTACCTTTATTAGAAAAATCAAATCTACTGAGAATACCTCTGAAGCTGCCTGTGTAGACAGCAGGAGACTTAGGCTGCATAGTCTATGGGCTCTGTCCAGGAAGAAAATTCTTAATGTGGACTTTAAAACACCACACACAGGCATGCGCACGCACACACACACACATACACACACATATACACATATACATATGTATGCAGACACATGTTATATATACACACATATATAAATGTACATACACAGAATATGTTTACACACACACAGTAATGTACAAACACACACATTTACTACATACACCAAAGCCTCTCTCTGAGCCATACTCAATGGACAGCATACAATAGTCTTCTAATGGGGGACTCTGTCTAGGATGAAGGGAACACAGAAGGCACTTGAAAGCCAACAAGTGAGTGTCAGAACCTCCACTCCCTTAGACCCCTTTAGCAGATTGGTCCAATGGTCCTGGGGCTACCCCGCATTGCCTATCTACCCCAGCAAAAGCCAGCAATATCTCTCAGAGCAAGGATCCCTGCTGCGGACACCAGCACTGGCCTGAGGTAATAGAGGATGTTGCTTCACATGCCATTTCTGCTTAGCGTATGCTTCAGCCTCTTCTGTCCACTTACCAGTCTATCCAGAGCTTCTTCACTCATGCAGGAACCAGGCAGAAAGGATCACCCAGACTTATCATGCATCCCAGATGCATCAAATGCTCTAAAACCCCCATGCCTGGTTGTTTCCTTTCCAGGAACCACTCAGGTTTCTAAGGGAGGTTTCTGAACCCTAGAATCCTCTATGGGCCTTTATTGTAGCTGCAGCAGAGGTGTAGGGCTGATACAGGGAGCTGTGATTCACCACATATCATCATAGTATTTTAACGTTATCAACGACAGCCTGGCATTTAAATTCCTCAGTAAAAGTGTCCTTAGAATCACCCCTATAAGGCTTCTGTCTGCACTGCCCTCTTCATTGCCCATAATGTCATGCTTCTATCATCTATCATTTGTGGTTCTGTTTTGAGATAGGGTCTTAAGTTAGCCATCCTCCTGCATCAGCGTCACAAGTGCCGGTGCCACGGTACCCAACCTCAAGTCTTTCTTATTGACTTTAATGTTGGATATTATAAATGCCTTTTTTAGATGCCAAGGCCCAAGCCACAAATTTAATTTATATAAGTTAAACCCAGCATCATCATGAACACTGGCTGTTGAGTTCACTCAAAGGTCCTTCTTCGCCTTCTTCACAGTGCTCTGTGACATGTGAAGGAGGGACACAGCACAGAGTGCTCAGGTGTGCTGAGAAGTACGTCTCTGGAAAGTACCGAGAGTTGGCCTCCAAGAAGTGCTTGCATCTGCCAAAGCCAGACCTGGAACTGGAACGTGCCTGTGCCCTGTTTCCCTGCCCCAAGCACCCTTCCTATGCTGCTGCAGGCCCCCCAAGAGGCAGCTGGTTTGCCTCACCCTGGTCTCAGGTAAGATGCTGATGCTGGTGGCTGGTTCACATTAGGAGGTGGCAGCTGTCTGTAGGGGTATACTCCCTAAATCCCAATCAGTCTTCCTGGCCTTTCCTCTCTCACATGTGGGTGGCCCCTCAAGGGTGGGTGTGGCATGCTAAGGATGGACTCCACATGTTTCTGAGCCTTATTGGGCCCCTGTGTACCATTGCAAATGTTTATGCCATCAAGTGTAAGGAAATGTAATACTCTTGGTAAAACCTGGGCAGAGATCCCTAGAGATAGCTGTGAATGGAAAAACTATGAGATCCATAATAAATCAGCAGTGGTTAGTTTGCAGTTAACCAAGTGGCTATGAACAAGAGATGGGGATTTTTACATCATGCCTGGGCCCTTGGAGCAGCAGCCTGGGCTAAGGGTACACAAAGTCCCTCTAGCACAGTGGGTCTCATCCTTCCTAGTGCTGTGACCCTTAACACACTTCTTCATAGTGTTCTCACCCCCCAATACAATTGTTGCCATTTCTACTACATAATTGTAATTTATCATGGTTGCAGATCATAATATAAATATATGATATGTGGATGGCCTTAGGCAACCCCTGCAAAAAGGTTCTTTGGACCCCAGAGGGGTCAAAACTTACAGGTTGAGAACCACTGCCTTGGGGGCTTTCTGCATCCCCACCCTCTCCTCCTTACCCAGTGCCTCACCTCTTCCGTGACTCTTTTGGCTTACCTTTCTTCCTTGTCATGTTTCTGCTTGACTTTCCAGCAACTTAGTCCTATGGGCTTCTGTTTCTCATGCCCTGGTTTCTGGATATCCATCATTCATCTATGCCCTGACATCTTTCTCACCATCTGGTATTAGTGCTGCCAGACTGGGTGAATTCAGACCCTAAAGCTACCCAGGACTGCATCATGCAACTGACATACCTCCAGCCACCTGCTTACAATAGTCCTTTGATGCTTCTCTGTTCTAGTAGCCAGAGAAAGGCACACAGCTCAAGTCTCCCTCTCCCCCCACCCATGACGCACTTCCTTTAACTAGGCTTTACCTCTTAAAACTTCTGTGGCCTCCAAAACAGTGCCACCTGCTGAAGACCAAATGTCAAAACACCTGATCCTGTGACATGTAAAACACCGGAATCTTAGCAAGTGGCTGCAGGTAACTTCCCACCCTGATGACCACCCGCCTAGTTCCAAAACCTAATAACTATTTTTATGTAAGTAAGTTTATAAGGGTTTAAGAGGTAGGCAAAGTCACTTCTCACTACAAGCAAAGCAGTATCAGCCTTCATTTTTTTTCCTGGGAAGTAAATGACTATAGGGATAGATACTTGGTCAAAGCCCTCAAAATAGGCAGAGCGTATGGTCCTATGACCCAACTGAGTTAACCAACACAGATGGTCTCTACTAGCAGTGACCAACTCTCTCCAATATGGGTCTCTTGTATTCTTGTATAAAGGTTTATCAGCACTTAAACCCAACCCTAAAACCTAGTACACCACTTCAGTAGCTTTGGTAGGTTTGAAATGCCTTATCTGTCTAATGAATCATTTGTATCAACTGACTGTGGTTTATATCCACTGCAATTCACTTGCTGATTCAATAGCATACTTTTATAGAGCAGTGATAACTCATGGAGTATATTTGCCATAAGCATTTGTACCCTTGAACTCATGCATAAACTGTGGGAAATAATTGGGCTGGAAAATTGTCAGGTAGTAATGGATGGTCTGTGACTGGCTAACCCTCCACTGCAGACAGGTTTATTCTTGTCTTAGTTAAAGGACATTGTGGTGATTTGCTATCTGAGGTCTCTTGAGATTCAAATAGCTTTGTTTATTCCCTCATTTCATGGTGTGTCATGGTATAAGGTTGACCTAAATCATTTCAGTCATGTGTACTGAGGATCTGGTGGTTCCCATGCTGTGGGCTCTGAGAACAGCTTAAATGTGATCACCTGTTGGACTCTTCTCAATTCACATGTCATAGATAAGTGTGTGAAAGGTTGGCAGAACAGGACCACTTTGCCAGGACAGTGCAGATCATTTGGGAAATACATTGACTATGAGGGGCTATCAGCTAAGTCACAGACAACACTGTTGGCATCCATAGATGATAACTATGATTATATATGTTATGAAATGTCATAACAACTGCAGAGGGGGCAGGGAGAGAAGACAAGGAGGAGCATGCACAGAGCACAAACAGACTCACAAAGATTCCAGCTGGATGTTGTACATACAATGCAGTCATTTATTTTATGTCCTCTCCCAAAGCTCTTAGTGGGATATGGGGAAATAAAAACAAGCCTAGAGCTATTGATGGATAACCATGATCTACACCTAATGGCAAGGGAGTTCATGTTTGGGACTGAGTGACTTTGCACAAATGCATGCATAATTATATCAGAAGTTTTTATGAGTAAGCCATTGAGGTTTGTGTAAACCCATTCTGAATAGCACTGGCCTTGAGGATCACTGTGGATTTGGAGAGAAAGATGCTACATTAAGGGATGTACTTAATAGTGCTTCTCAATAGAGGCTTTAAAGAAGAAGGATAGCAAAATGGAAACCGTGGTCCTTTGAACTAGTGTGTGTGGCTACATCTGTTGTTCTCTGTGTTTGAAGACTGAGCTTTGCACTGTGTGAAGCTCGTGGTCTCCATCTCCGTAGTCCTACAAGTTTGATGGAACCCAGCAGCTAACCACCCACCCTTACTAAGAGATTATCAGCTACCATATTCCAAAAAGACCAATGTTACAAAGAGGCAGGCTTGCTCTCATTACATTCAAAAGCCCCTAAAGCAGACACCAGTATTTGAAATGCACCGTTTAGTTTCCTCTATGATGTAGTGAGTAATCCTTGCCACTCACCTAGCATCTAGTACCTACTGTGTGAGAGGTGTTGATCTCTCAATGTTGGGATCACTTCTGATCCAGGAGCACTTTGAAGTCTGAAAATCAGTAATGGAGGTGGTTTTGAGTGAGGAGTGGTCAGTGAATGTCTTCAGTTAGCCTGTTAAGGTAGGAGTAGAAGCAAGCTCATCTACCGTCTCCCTGAGAGTATGGGTTTAGTGTGGTGGTCTTCTTACTGAGAAAGAAAATGTGCTCAGACTGAAGAAGATAATTCCATCTTCTAACAGCAGGAAGACCCCATTTGCTGGACTCTAGAAAGGTCCATCATCCTGGACATAGTAGTGGCTCCTCGTAACATCCAGTCTCCAGAGCCGGACAGTCTTTACAAGAGTTCCTGGGTAATGATTTGTTGTGCTGAGTTCTCCAAGTGATGCTAATGTGAGAGCCACAAGTCTAGCATGAAACTACCCATCAGGAGCTTGGAGAGGTGTCTCCCGCTGATGGCCATGTGAAGAATCAGCCGAGTCACTGCAGAAGAGGGTGACAGGGTAGCAGGCTGTCTGTAGCACAGGTGGATTGCTCAGCAGGTGTCCTGAAAGACTGCAGGAAGATGGAAAGGCTTTGAGGTTCTCCACCCCATTGGACATTCTTTCTTTCAAAGCTGCTGTCATTGACTTGCCCACAACAATCAGCCAACCAAACATCCTGGCCCATGCTGCCTTCCTGCCTTCTCCTGTCCCCACTGTCCCCTGCCTTCCCCTGTCCCCACTGTCCCCTGCCTTCTCCTGGTTACTGCTGCCTTGGTGTCTTCTCCTGGCCTCTGGGTCTCCCACCTTCCAGCCCCCAAGCTGCCTGCTCTTGAGAGCTCCAGATGCCTTTTCTCTGTTTATAAATGAAAGATCCAACACGAACTGTTATAAAAATCCTAAACATACAACTAAGTTTGAAGCCATTCAGTTTTCATAATTGATAAACAATGTCCATACTTTCCCTGCCTGGAGAAATACCTATCTTTAAGCTTCATATTTTCTTTTCATCTCTTTGTGCATTGCAATCTTCATTCACTCAAAACATTTCCAAAGTTTTCAGTTGAATATCTTTTTCTTCCAGTGTAATGTGGAGAAATGCAATGTTGAGAATTTAAGAGACTGTTTCTTATATAAATACATCTTTTTTCTCATGAGGAATTCTCAGACTCTTTAATCCAGGACTTCTGAATCATCAGGGATGGTACCAAGCCTGAAGCTTGGAAGAGGGGAGCCAGGGAGGGGAAGGTGCCAGAGATGTCCCTGCTGAGGCCTTGCTCCACGGCTGCTGCTACCACCTGAATTAGGAGCAGATTTTGACCAGTGGCTTCTTCATGTTCCCTGAGGCCAGGTGCTGAGGAGTCACTTGTCCTCATCACTGAGCATCAAGCACCTAGAACATTACAGGAATGATGACTGATTAATATGTGTTCATTAAAGGAACCTGGGGCAAGGCACACCAAACTGCACATGAATGGTTTTAAAACAATGAAGGGTATCCACTCTGTGGCCCTCAGTCAGCAGAGGTCAGCTATGAGGACACCCCAGCTCAGAGTTATAAACATACGTAAAATATCAGGAGATTTTATTTTGGTAACTTGATTGTATGGCTCTCAAGGGTGAGCCTTGTGGAAGATGCTACATAGTTGTGTTATAAGGTTGAACACATCTCACTGTCTCCCTGAGTAGAGTCTTCAGCTGAATGGGAACAGGTTCCACTTGAAGAATGAGAAGCAGGTGAATAGAAATGGTGATGGCTGTCCCCAGTGAGACCAAGCCCATTACTGGCTTGGTCCTATTCACCCACACCCCAAGAGCTCACTGATTAAGAACAGCTTTGTGTCTTTTGGGAATAGATGGCACCTCCATTAAGACTCCTAAGAAGCAAAGAACAGGGCTGAATTGTGCTTTTTCAGCCTGTCAGAACTATGACACACACTGGGAAACATCTGCTGACCCATTTGACCTTGGCGATTCAGAAATAAAACGTACAACTGCCTACGGCATTGTTTGCTCTTACTGCCATAGTTACAAGTTAAAACTGAGTTGTGGATGACTTTCACAAATTCTGATCTTGACATAAAGGAGCAAAATTCTAGGAAATGTTCCAGACACGGGCTCCAGGCCTGACCACTCTTTACTCAAAGAGAAAGAAATAAGAAAAAGCAATGTTCAGCTTGAGATTCCCAGAACTCTATGTGTCTAATTTCTCTTCTCATTGGAGATGGGAAAGTGATTCATTTGGTGTGACACTAGACCCTGGTCCCAGAGAATCTGAGGTCACTGTGAATGCTCTGATGGTGGCAGGTAGTAAGGACAAGTTGAGCATCCTGTTGTCTGACACTGGCATGCTGCTTTGGGCAAGTGAGTTGGTCTTTGCCTGATGCTCCAGTTCCTTGCAATGGAAATTCTTCAGTTTGAGGCTTTGAAAATGTGGGCAAGCAACCTAAGTGAATCATTAATGTCCCAGTTTCTTACAGAATGATTCCTGCAAGCTAAGCGACTGGTTAATTTGTCTGCCACACACAAGGATATTCCAACTGAGACCTGACCTCATCTTCTTTCAGTTGTCCCTTTAATTGTTCCCATTCTGGACATACTTGAACCATCAGTCTTGCCTAACCCTCTTATATCAATCAGCCTACACCTGTGCTGTTTGCTTTCCTGGGTAGATTAATGTCCATGGATCCAGGAAAGTTCCTCTGTCATTCTAGCTGCTCATCCTTACATCTCTGCACATGGTTAGTGTCTGATCTTGTCTATTAACAACTAGTATTTAGGACTTATTAAGTTCACTCTCCAGGCTCCCTGTGTTACCACTACTTGGAGTGCTGAGATACGATGTCCTTATTAAAGAGCTCCTGGCTGCCATGCTGGCCATAACACCTGTGAGTCTCCCAAGCTTCTCAATGAAGGTGTCAACTTGTCCCAAAATACACTGTCCCTTCATGCCGTGGAAAAGCACCCTGGTGTCCTCCTGCGGCACTAGCTCCCTGTGCCCATCAGACCCTCAGTGATTCATCCAAGAACATTTTAGACAGAAGTTTATATGTGCAGTTAATCCTAAATATGACTACCTTCAGGGTAGAGGAGAACAATGCAAGGGACAGTGAGGTTTTAGCACCATGGGAATGATAAGACCTGGTTACGACAAAGCCCCACACAGGTGAGAAAGTCCCTGGCATTGATCTCAGTGTCAATCAACAGTTCTATTCTCTCCAATACCGTAAACATAAACCAGAGTAATGGGGGGGAAAAGCTTCCCTGATTTCTTTAATATAAAAATAACCTATGATAACTTCCCTTGAGAAAGGATCTGCGTATGTTCATTTTTCACATGGTCTGTTATTTGAGGAGATCCTAGGACAGTGTTCTTATGCAATACACTAAACTTTTAGCATGTGTGTTAATCTCCAATATGCTGATCCCAGGAAACCTTAATCAAGGCTTCAGTATCAAATCTCCACCTGAGCACATCCTGACAGACCAAGGCTGAAGGGTTAGACAGCATCCACATCATAGACAGCCATATCATGGGCTGCTTTGTGGTGTTCTGGTAGAGGGCCGAGCATCACCTTGCATCAGGGATCTCTGTCACTGCTACTGTCACTTTGATGTATGTAACTGTCCTCTGACAAGTGGGCATGCCAGCGAGTGTGCTTGTGCTGACATTCTGGCAGCATGTGACTGTTATGGCTTGCCTTTGCAGTGCACAGCCAGCTGTGGGGGTGGAGTGCAGAGAAGAACTGTGCAGTGCCTGCTGGGGGAGCAGCCAGCCTCAGATTGCTTCCAGCACCAGAAACCAGAGACCTCCTTGGCCTGCAACACCCATTTCTGCCCTATTGCAGAGAAGAGAGGTGAGTGGCTGAGCCTAGAGTTTCATGTGATATCAAACTTCTGGAGACATCTGTTAGAGGACTCTAGGAGATGGGGTACTAGCTGGAGCACCCTGGAGTTGGGGCCTTGTATCTGTATTTTTCTGTCTTTCCACCCCCTGAACTTTTACAATGAAGTTGTCACAACACTATTCCTGCCACTATCATTCCACCCCAAGAAGGAACAGAGCCATTAGTGATAAGTCTGTCCTTTAAAAAGCATATGCTTACCTCTTCTTATATGTTGTTTGCGGTATTTAGAAAGACAGTTTTAACAAGTTGCCTTGAAATATACAACACCTTTTTTCCCTTGAAAAGACTCTTAAAAAATATCCTTGTACGCACAGAGTTCCTTAGATAATTGCTGAGCCTGATGCCCTGGCTGCCTGAGCTGAATCTTAAGGCCAGATAGTCTGGGAGTAGGCCAGTGGATGGACTCATCCTGAGAACTAGACAGATTTATACATTCTTCCTGGACAAAAAGACCCCAGTTTTGTATAGGATTTTATGAAAACAACTGCCTTCAGACCCTGCTTACATCTCACATTAGTTACTGTCTTATTGCTGTGACCAAATACCAGGCAGGAAGCTTACTATGGACTTAGAGATTTTCTTTGGCTTATAATTCCAAAAGATACTATCCTGGTGGCAGGGGTCAGGGAAATGACGGCAAGAGTGTGAGGCAGCTTGTCACATTACATCCGTTGTGAGAAAGCAGAGAAGGGAATGGAAGTGAGGGCCAGGCTATACAATTCCAAGACCCACCCTTCATGGTCCCCTTTTTCTAGTGAAGCTTTCTTCCCAAAGGTTCCACAGCCTTCCAAAACCCCACCACCAGCTGGGGACCAAAAATTCAGAAAATGCAGTTCCATAAGGGACATTTCACATTCAAACAACCTGGAGGGAAATTCCTCCTTAGCAATAACAAATTCACTTTTCTTTGTGCGACAGAGACAGGGCTTTTCCTTGTGCAGCAGTAGGAGCCTCAGGCTAACATGCAGTGTGCTTGTTTCTAGGCACCTTCTGCAAAGACCTCTTCCACTGGTGCTATCTGGTACCGCAGTATGGCATGTGCAGCCACAGGTTTTACAGCAAACAGTGCTGCAGCACCTGCTCCAAGTCCAACCTGTGAGCTGGGACCAATCCTGGCAGCAAGAAGATACCCCCGAGGGTGGCAGAGAGAGGCCAGACCGAAGAGCTGTGCAAAGTGTGTGCACTGAGATGCATCCAAGAATACAAGAGCTGGAAGATAAAGGACTGATGGGCTTTTGGCCCAGAGTGCATCCATGTGTTGCTGAGTATGGGAACACATACTTGCACCTGCAAAAGCATGTTCTGTTCTCCAGTTAGGTGGGAAAATAGGGTCCTGCTGGTTGACCTCCTGTACATGAACAAGAGGGATAATGCTATAGTATGAATGAATCAGCTTTCCTCCATGTTTGCATTCAGCCAAAACAAATGCCAAAAACAGGAAGAGTTAACTTAGCAAATGCTGGAAATATTTTTAAAAAGAGAAGGGCAAGAAAATGTTCACATCATCTGCTATCTAGCACACTAGCCTTGTTCCTACCTCGGAGATCCCTCTGTCATCATGAAAGGTCTATGGACAATGAGGGGCAGGTATGAGATAGCTTCTATGCCAGTGGCCCCTAGTGCAGGTACCTACCGGGGACTCTGACTTAAGAGTTTGCATACTTGGAAATGTAACAAAATTCCCACTAAGGTGCTTTGTGTACTTCCAAACTTTGGGCTGGAAGAGCAACTTTGATACTTCATTTTCTTTCTTATTTACAGTGAGTTCCTATTTCAACACATTTCTCAGTGTTGTTTGTTTTCAAATGAGGAATGAGAAGAACAGGTTACACTAAAATCTAAGTGTCCCTGAAAAGTCAGGGTCTCTAGTAACAGATGTCAGTTAAGTGGCTGATGTGCTGTTAGGGTTAAACCCTAGGCTGTGGTTTGTATGTTGTGTGGTTTTTAAATACATTCCATAAGTTTGATTGCGTCTGAGCTAAGAGCAAAGGCCAATGACCTTCAAATGAAAGGCCTCATGGCAATCCTCCACCCTACCCTCATACATCTCCCTGTCATTATTGGTGCTTATTTCTGTCTCCCCTCCTAGGGCCTTCCAAATAGGCACCTAGATATTTATATTTGCTGAAATTTTATAATAAATTTTATATTGTATGGTATACTTTGGAATCGCATCATGATTTTTTCTGAGGTAAAAGGCTGGCAGAAGATACCAGGGAAGCAGTGTCTAAGAGGGTTTTAGAACATCATGGAAAGTTCTCCACCTGTAGCATGAAGGAGAAGAGAGAGCTGCAGGAGAGATGGCCGGGGCACAGGCAAGTGAAGAAGGCTTTGGGCTATGTAGCAGCATCTGTGCAGCAATCCCTTCTGGCTGTATCTGGGGCTGTTCTGAGAAGCAGAGCCCATGGACAGTCTAGAGAGAAGAGACATCATTCAAGGCCCTGGCCACTGATTATAGAGCTCAATCACTTTGAGGTCTGTACTGGAAGCCTAAAGTATGAAAACAAGATAGTTGGTGTTGCCTTTTTGAATGTGAATCTCAAAAGACATCAGGCTGAAAACGTGGGTACAACTTCTATTCAGGCTGGTTTTTAATCCACTCAGTAGCCAAGGATGACCATGAACTTCTGATCCCCCTGCCTCCATGCCTCATGTGCTTGAATTATCAGAGTGTGCTACTCTGCTTGGTTTGCGTTTTGTTAGAAATGAAATCATAGCTTTGTTGGTGTTAAACAAGTCCTCTGTCAACCAATCTACATTTCCAGTGATGACCCAACTTCCTTTCTTTTCTGTAGGGTCGGTCCCTCAGCTCATCTGCTAAGGTCTACTCACATGCTAAAGCATAATCTTCCTTTAAAGATTAATAATTCTAACGTTAATTACATTAGGAAGCACTTTCGTGGAGCATGTTGTCTGGCATTTATTTAGCCATCACATGCCCTGGTCAAGTTAGCCCATCAGAAGAACCACCACAGCACTCCCTCTGATTCGGAGGTATTCAGCTCTAATTGGGGCCCATTGTTGTTCTTATGACTAAGGCAGACCCCTTCCAACAGGGATTCATCAACCAACTCATTGTGGGAATGTCAGCTCCCCATACCTGCCCTACTTACCAGCATAGTCTGCTTTGCTTGCAAATAACCCACTGGAGTAAGAGCATACCATAGCTTTGAGTACCTGAATGGAGAGACCCCATAACCCATTTTACAGACAGATCAAGAAAGAAATTCCATATACTGTTCCCTGAGGACACAGACCTTCCCAAAAAATAATTCATAGGTTTCTATAGGATGCTATATAACTTTGAATAGCACATTCCAAAGTCTTATCTCTCCAGATCTCACAGCCCTGTTGATTCACCAATCCTCTGAGGCAGCTTTCCAAGCTGCTGCCAATAGAGCTGACTTCTAGGAACCTGTTATTGTCTCCATTGGCTCCTCCTGTTGGCCTAGTATTATGAAAGATGCAAATATGACCAAGATGTGGCCTCAATTCCATAATGAGATAACATGCAGTCACACATTGACATAAGCAATCACAGCAACTTTACATGGTTAGGACCAAGCAGACAGATGCTGGGAGCAACAGTGTTAAGGAAGAAATGGCCTTCCATCTGATGCTGAAGTGAGGACAGAACCATGAGAAGGTGAGGAAGTAAATGGAACAACTACCATCTGTCTGTGGTTCTGCTCTCAGGCAAACAATGGACAGGGGAACTGAACTGTATCTGCCAAAGTCAGGATGGTGGGATTAGAAAACTGGGTCCCTTCCCAGCCTCCCCACTCCAGGTCATCAACTACTCCTGGTCTTTAGAAAGGGACAGATGCAATCTTACTCAGGCTGGACCAGGTCTGACCAGAGTTTTTATCTGTTCTCTGCTGTCAACACTGGAGTGTGCAACTGTCCAGGGATGCATTTAGCTCAGGATGTGTTCATTGCTTGCTGAGTACAGCGCAGAGGTAGGACACTAACAGTGCTGAACCAGCAATTCTCACTGTGAGGGACCATTCCAGTTTCAGAGGGAGGAAGACAGGACAGCCAGGTGACTCCCAGACCATCAGACTATAAGATGCAAAACTGATTTGGACCACTACCCAATAGTGACAGTAGCCATAGTCTCTGTCTTCATGTCCATGGCACGTATTTTCATTGTACTCGGTCTAGTTCTTCCCCTTGGTAGACACTTCTGTTCCTACAATGCTTAAGGTTTTTTGCCTCTGTGCCAGGCATTCTCAGTTAGTAATTCTCAGTAAGGCTCCAGTCAGCTGCAAATGCCACTGCCCACTCTAAAAGATATAGACATATTGTTACCTCCCACTGATAACCTGGTATTTCCTTAAATGCAAGTGCTGGACTTGCCCACTGCACTGGGACCCACCCACTGTACCTGTACCTCACTATATTCACTCTCCATTGTCCAAAAACATTGGTTCATCATAATCCTTTCCTAATTGGAGGACATTTCTCAACCATTTTCAACTTGTGTGTTCTGATGTAGTTTCTAACTTGGGTCCAGAAAATGGTTCTAGGTACAGAGCATAAAAATACCACAGGGAGGGACCCAATTCCAAGTAGAGGGCAGAGTCCTGTCTCTCTACCTCATCATTCCCACATCCCAAATGAAATGACTAACACGGAGTAGCAGTGGACTCATGGAGGTGTTCAACATCCCCTCTTTTCTAAGGACCCCTCCCTCACCTCTCACCACTCTTACTGCTCTGGAAGCATTGTATGTTTCTGAGCCCCAAGGAGCTGTGGTCATTTGATCATGATGAATCCTGATGTGTTGTGTACTACTCTATTCTTAGCAGGTGACAAAGGCCACAGCTAGAGCAATAGAGAGTTGAGAGCCATCTTTACAGCCTCAGCACGCTGAGTGATTGATGGATTTAGAATGAGTAAAGACTCTGGCTGCACCTTATCATGAGGCTTAGGCAAAGATTTTTCTCTGCTCCTTTGTCAATTGTCTTCAGAAGCCCTGACAGAGCCACAGACAGTCATTGCCCTGTCTCACTGGCCTCTTGGAAATCATGCCAGGTGCTGCTTTTTGGAACCCAATTGGGTGGGGTGGGAGTGTCTCAGCGAGAGGAACCTCAGCCATCTGAACTACATACAGACCCCAGGAATTCCAGGCTGTTAGGGAGTCAGCCAGAACAAAGCTGCGGTGAGACAAAGTGAGGAACCAGCCCCATCCAGACAAACCAGAGCAGGCAGCCCTCTCCTCCCTGTCTGCCTGTCTGTCCCTATAGATCCTGCCAAAGCTCCCTGAGGCAAACAGTTCCTTCCAGCCTAGCCCAGCAACTCCAGTGCCCAACATGCGTAGGAGACTTTAAGATAAAGAAAGCCTCCTACACCCTCCAAAATTCCTATGACAAAACGCACCCTTCTTTACTCCATGCCCAGTATTGCTGATTATCTTTGTAATTCTAAGCCTGTCTGGGAAGCCAGAATAGCCATGTTTCAGCTCCTGGCTTTACTCCTGGTGGGAGTTCATGCCTCTGTATCTCATGGGACACATCAAATCCCCCCTGAGTCTATTTCAGGCAAGCCACTCTTGCCTTGGGCTGGAAAACAGGAAACAAGTTTCACTTCGTGGCTCTCCTCTCATCTTTTATGACTCTGTTCTTTGTATCCCAACTCTGAAATGTCACTCTTCTCCCAAGCTTTTGTCCTGTTTCCTCACTGTAAATAGATCATGACTGTAGAACTGTGTCTCATTTACTTCAGGAGAATGAGGCTAGTGAACCCTACAAGTTATGATCCCCAGTAGAAACAAAGACCCTGACTATGGTTCCTGAACACAAACTGCAGGTCCACCTATCAAGACACCTAGTTTGGGGGGCTATGTACACATATCTAATATTTTTTTCTACATGCCAAAGGAGAAGCCAATCATTCCTTCCCATTGTGGGACTTCTCTAGCTGAGTTTACATGAGCCATGGGCAGAGACCAGGAAGGTGTCACAGTAAATGACAGCCCCCCCTGAGCATCCCTGTGAGCTGCTCAGCTCTGCCCCAGGCAAGAACCTTAAAAAGGGCTGACAGAATATAATTCCTGCTGGTGTGGTGGTCCCTGACCCCTACCAGAGTCCATTCTAAAGCTCTGTGCAGTCTGGCTCTACTGTGGGAATTCCAGCTTTATAATATTTCAGCCAGTGGGAGATCAGAAGGCAACATAGCTGTGTCTGGTCACTGGGACAGAAAGCAGAGACTACAGTAGATATTGTTGCCAGTAGCTCACTGCTATCTTACCACAGGGAAAATAATCAAGTGCTCCAGAAGGAAAATGGCCATATTTGAAAGACCATCCGATACCTGCTCCTTATCCATTACTTCTGGCTTATACCCTGAACCTTCTCATGTAATGGCTATTGTAAGAGGCACTAAGAATCTCCTAGTTGCCAAAACAAAAGTCAATGCCACATCTCACATGGATTCCCTTATACTTCCACACAAAGGACACCATCCCAAGCATAAAATTTCTCCTCACTTTAAGCACTCTCTTTCCCGTGATAAGTGCAGATACCTTATCATAACACTCTACTTCCATAGGTATTTCTCATGTCTACTCTAACTTAGGGCCATATTAGCCTTCTCATTCCGCTCTACTTCCATAGGTATTTCTCATGTCTACTCTAACTTAGGGCCATATTCAAAGTGTTCATAACTAGAGTGTTTTTCATTGTTCTTGGCAGTCTCTCTTTCTAGGACACCCCTATAATTCCTATCTTCAAAGCGCTTACTGAGCGCCAATGGCTATGCCTTCCATTTCATTCTCTAGCCTCGATTGTCATCAAGGTCACAGTCTCTACAGCATTTCTTCTCTCATCCTTCTCCTAGTTAATTCCTGAAGGTCTTTCCACATGGTGCATACTTGTATGGTCTACATTGCTTTTGACTGATAGCCTCCAATACCCTCCTCTCTATCCACCTACTTAGCAAGAACTCACATGGTCCAGTCCATACTGCCATTCACTAGATCTCCCATATCCTCATATATCACCTACTTTGCAGAAATATCACATCACCATTTGCCTGAAATTTTCCTTTCTTTTCTAAAACAAATAGAAAATTTCAACTCATACATTTGTTTCTGTGATAAAATACCATGGCCAAGGTACCTTACAGAATAGAGTTTATTTGGACTTCAGAAGGATGACTCCACCGTGGCGGGGAAGCATGGCAGCATGCAGTAGGAAGCTGAAATACCAGGTTTCCACTCATGTGTCAGAAGGAGAGAGAGTGACCTAGAAGTTGTATGAGGCTCTAAACTCTCAAAGCATACTGGAGATGTATTTTCTCCAGCAAGGATTTATTTCCCTAAATCATCTTCAAAGGGCACCATGAATGAATGCTAAGAAGGCAGACCAAAAGCAACCTATAAATTCAGAATTCTGCTTTGTTGCGACATGTATGTTCAGCTACACAAACCAATACTGAAGTGATCTGGGTATATTTGAAGTCATATCAACTGATTTTTGTTATCTTCAACCCAATACTATCAAGGTCTTTTTCCTTTACACTTTGTCTAGTAATACTTGCTAGTATCCAGATTGGGTAGTTTTGCATTTGTGTCTGGATTAACCCTAGGGTATCTACGTGTTTCATTATCATTATCAGAATCCTCTTGTGATTAAGAAAGGGCTCATTAAATTCACACTTCTGGCTGGAGGCAACACAGGCCTTCTCTACATGACACGCATCGACCTCAAATGGTTCCAGCCTTTTGTGAATGAGATCATAGCCTATCTTGTGTTTATGACCTACCAGATGTTTTCCCATGGCCAGAAGTAGCCATGAAATCTCATAGTTTCTGTGAATTACCAGAGATGAACAGTTCCTCTGTATAGCTGCTCAAGACATACCCAGAAGGCAGCTGCAACTGGCTAGTGCTACACACATGTCAGGCTGTATGCATGAGAATGTTTATCATCTCACATTCCTCATCCATATTCATATTCCTCAAGTATAACCTCATTTATTGTACTACTGATTTATAAAGTAGTGGCCAAAGTATGAGTGAATACCACAGGATTTAGAAGGTATCCCACCAGCATGAAATGTGCCCTTCAACAGTTCTCTTTCTTTTGAGTCACCACACCATCATCGCACATCCTCTCTTTCATGGTCACCATAGTAACAACTTTATACTTTAGACTGGCCATTTCATATGTGGACTGCCCAGTGCATTATGGGTTGTTTTATCCAGCTTCCAACATGATGTACTGCTCCATTGGCCCAGAAAAAAAAAAAAAAAGAATGAGAAACTATTGGACATACCAGTTTCTTCTTTGCTTCTTCTCTGAATGGGAACTGTCATTTGGGCACACTGTCCACTGGCTAAAGCAATGCATAATATCCATGAGGCAGGGAAGGAATTCTGGCAAGGTGACCTTGTGTAGTCATTGGTAGTATAGGCTGTTTAATGCACTGCCACTGAAAGAAAGTGAAGAGCAGCACCATGCTGCTGATCACATCTCCTGTGTACAAGGTCCCATATTGTGTCAGCCCTGCCCTAGGCCCTGTGGTATAACAGAACTATTATTACATTAGCCTGGACTTTATTTGTTGGTTTTGTTATCTATAAAGCAAAAGAATTCAGCTGTTGTAGCTTCTCAAAAATTCTAAGATACTAGACTTTCTGTTTTACTGACCATCATTGAGTTGATATTTTAAAATTATTTTATGTAGGTATTTTGCTAGCATGTCTGTCTGTGTACTGTGTGTATTCAACGCAATGCTTGCATAGGTCATAAAGGGTGCCAGATACCTGGAACTGGAGTTGGAGTCAATTAGGAGTAGCCATGTGAGCACTGGAAATCAAAACTAGATCTTCTGGAAGAGTAGAAAGTGCTCGCAACCACTGAGCAACTCCTAATGTCATGAACTAGCATTGAAATCGGGGACCTCACTCATCAAGTAGATGCTGGAAAAGTGCTACTTTAAAACGGAAACAAATAAGAAGAGATTCTGTAGGATTTTCAGGGAAATCCTTATGCCCAAACCCAGACTCCAGGTCACAGGCAGAGCAGAAAAAAGCCATGTCTGTAGAGTCAGGGGCTACCTAGCTACTTGAGACGAAAGAAGATATAGATTGAGAGCCTCCTGACAGTGTCTCCTACAAGAAACCTTTTCTTTGTTGGTATGCCTTTTGACTGGACCTGAAAGCAGCCAATCTTCCTCAGGGCCTGGTGCATGAATGAAGAATCTCAGGGCACCCACCTGGTGCTAGCATCGAACCACCTTGACTCATAGTAATGGAGATGTTTTCCTCTGATCTTGTGCTATTGCCAGCTGGACTGAGCTGTCCCTCAGCTGGGGGACAAGGTCCACAAAGTGAAGAATATGCAAATCATAAATGCTAATCTGAAATGAAGAATGAGCTAGCAATCTTTGTGTACCCAATGGCTAGGAGCATAGGAAGAGCTGGACCCTGCCCTGCTCTTAGGAAGGCATCCTGGTGTACAGATGCTCCACTGTGTCATCTTGCTGTCCTTCTACATCTTGTCACCACCCTCTTTTCAGGGCCAAGGAAGGCATGCTGCATATGTCTCTACAAAACCGGGGAGGATTGCTTCCTCTGGCTCATTTCCCCATGTGACTCTGTGCCAAGGGATGCAATTAACTGCCAATTCTCACTCACACTGAACTGCACGCCTTCTGTTAGAGACATTTGATATCACAGAACTGTCCTCCCTGGAGGAAGCATCTACCAATACAAATGAGGTCACACAGTTCTATTTTCCTCGGTAGCTGGGGTACATCCAAGCCTCCCTCGTTACTCTAACAATGTGTCACTGAGAGGAAATGGACCAAGCATTTGCTTTATTCCACTCTTCTCCTCAGCCTTGACTGCCATCGTTCCGGACTTCATTGTGCTTGTCCACACCTCTGTTCTGTTGCCCTTGCTCCCAGAACCCTAGGAAGCTTAAGATCTCACCCCATCCCCCATACATGTTAGGCATGGGATTCTGTGTATTCTCCAAGTCCACATGGTGACATCCTAAGCTTCAGTGTAGCTGCCTTTAGAGGTAGATTTTCAAATGAGTTTGGTGAAGTCATGAGGTCATAATGAAGTCATTAGGGTGGGACCCTAATGCAATAGAAACACTGTTGACAAGAAAATAGTCATCAGCCACCACCACCCCCACACATACACAAAATGTCATATGAAAACACAAAGGTTGCATCTATAAGGCAGGAAAAAAGCCCTTACCTGAAACCAGACCTGATGACACCTTGACCTTGAACCTCTAGATCTACAAAATGATCAATTTCTACTGCTAGAGCCATCTACAACTTGGTCTATCTCTTTTCCATTCTAATCTACTGAAATAACTCTTCTACCATTGCTTTCAATTTTGCTTTTAAATGAATGTTGTATGTGCAATACTTCAATCACCCCTGGGCAAGCTTAAATCAAGAAAAGAGAATATAGCTTATGAAGCATATGATGTTGTTAGAGATTTATGGTCACATAGAGGTTGAGATGCTTGGCATAACCACTCGTTTCTAGAAGTTTCATCAACATAAGCCAATAAGGCACTCCAGCGGCAGAGGCAGCAGATCTCTATGAGTTCAAGGCCAGCCTGGTCTACACAGCGAGTTCTAAGACAACCAGGGATACATAGAAAGTCCCTGTTTCAACAAAACAACAGCAACAAAAAAAATCAAGCAGGAGTCTATGTGAACAATGGGCTAAAAGCAAGTGCTCAGCACTCTGTGTTCTGTCAGTGTCCTCATCATCACTGCTAAGGGGACATCATATGAAGACATTCTGACACATGGCTTTGTCAATGCTGAGCTATGTGAAGCCCACAAAGAGATGTGAAGACCAGGTCCTCATAGGCCCTTGTGACAGAGCCCTGACCTGTGAGGTAGACTCCTAATACTGGAATCGCCCATCTGTGTGGTTGTAATGGAACCTCCTGGCTACACAGTGACAATGTCATTTTCTTAGAAGTCACTGAACAAACTGCATGTTTGAATCAGTGTTTATAAACACTGGGAATCTCTGTGCTCTAGAAGAAATTTTCATTTTCAAGAGGAGTTGAGGTACATATGAGGGACACCAGGGTGAAGGAGTTGTCATGTGTGAACACTTCCACTGCCTGGATTTGCTCAGCTGTGGTATTGTAAGGGACCATTGTGAAGCCCCAATTATGCAGCTTCAGAAAATCGAGACCTAGATCTTAGGTTGCAGCTCAGTTTGTGAAGTGCTTGTCAGGGATGCACAGGCCCTGAGTACAGTAGCCAGAACCTGTATAGAGCAGAAGCACGCGAGCATGATGATATGCTCGTAATCCCAGGACTGGAGAGGGAGAGGTAGGCAAATCCCTGGGGCTCACTGACCAGCCTCTCTCACATTGTTAGCAAGCTCTAGGCCAGTAAGAAACACTGTCTGAAAACAAGTAAAACAAAAGGTACCTGAAGAATGAAATTCAAAGTTGCTTTATGGTCCACACAAGCATGTATGCATGCCCATGCCCCTCAGGACATGCTCGTTTGCTAAGCTGAATCTAGCAAACCTGAAGGCTTTTTCTGATTCTGTGTGACTTCCCTAAAGACTCTTTTCTTCTTTTCTCAGCTGCATATCCTCCCCAGTTCCTGAGCCTTCCCAGCTGCCTCTGTGGGCTCCCAGTACCCCCTGCTTTCCTCTGAGTCTGCAGCCTGGGAATTCTTACCCTATCCCTTTCTTATTGTCCTGCCTGAGTCAGTTCACAGGTGAGTATATCTAGCCCATTTCATTCCAAATGATTCCCAGCTTCTCAGTACATACCTGATACCGTCTTTCCACCTGCCACCACTCTTCATATCCCGAGGACCACTTAACCCCATTCCCTTTTTCCATTTATACCCAAACTACCTGGTTTGAATCCTCAGCTGGTATCCTTGCTACTGAATGGACCCCTTGTTAGGATATCGGAATTGTCTTAGATACAGCTTTTCATCATCAGCATCCAGTATAAAAAGAGTGAGTCTTAGGAAATGCATGAATAATAGCCATGCTGTGTGTGCACCTACACTTTTCCAACGGGGCAGGATGTGAGGAACTTCTGTTTAGGATTCAAAGCCTCACTGCTTAGAATTCCCTCTGCAGTAACTGAAAGGGGATAGAAAATGCTGGAAGGCCCAGTCCAAAAGACAAAGGTCAGGAATATCAGGAACTCAGGGAGTCTCTGTGGCTAGAGTGGAGATTCAGCTGGGCTAGCACATTTAGATAGAGCACGAAGCAAGCATGCACATGGCTGCAAGTCTGGGCACTAATACTACACAGAAAGAAGACTTGGCACTGTAAAAGGTGATGGTGCACAGCCCAAGTACCATATGTTCCAAGTCTTTCAGGCAACGGAGCTTGCAAAAATGAAGGGATAAAAATATCACAACTGTTCTGTGAGCATCATAAATGGGCAAATGTGCATAAGAGAAGAGCAAAGGTTATCATCCAAATCGGTGCTCTGTTGTTAGTTAGTTTGGAAGAAAGTGTTGGGAATGTTTGAAGAATAAAGGAATGGGTGCAGGTGAACCCTGATTTCTTTGTTAATGAAATAGTAATGTGAGGTGACTAAAGACTCAGAAGTCTATGATGAAAGAATGTTCAGAACTTATGGCTCATATCTGTGCAAACAAAGTCACAGTGAGGGAAGGGGCCTATGACTAGAGGCTGGCGTGCCGGCTCTTGCTTGCTTTTGGAACATCAGTAGTTAAACTGCACAGAAGGTGTGGAAGGTAGTGTTCTTTAACACATCAGATATCATTAAATCTAAGCCTTCTGCCACTCAGGGTGATTACTATTTTAAAAGAAAACTCAGGCACATACCCCTGGTCCCCTGGAATCACTCCTCCCTTCCTACCTCCACATAAAGAAACACCGAATCGCCACTGAAGGATTTTTCTTTGCCCTCTCTTAACCATGGCTTCCGGCTAGACAAACAGTGCTAACTGAGCAGTGGCCATGATAGGAAACCCTAATCGGGAGCCCTCTCTGACTCTGGGATTGCCTTCTGCTTCATGTGCCAAAAATCTTCTCCCCAGAGGTCACACTGATGACTCTCAAGGCATTCCTTGTGGGTGCTGCCAGGTCATGGGTAAAAGCACATTTCTCTGGGCTCATCACTTCTTGCTGAGTATCAGACCATAAAACTTGTGGTTCTAGGGCCACAAAACCCATGAAGCTTTTTATTCCAAAAACCTCTATGAATCCTACTCTAATTTTCTTTTTTCTTTATTTTCCTCCCTTTTACTCGATCCCCGCCACCATATCAAAGCTCCTGAGAAAATAAACATTCAAATGACTAGTAACTTCATGCACTTGTGCAGTACTAGCCTCAGAGTCATTAAGGCTAAATATTACAGGTTTGAGCAGTAAAGCCATCCTGCCCAAGTCATCAGTAAACTCACCTGCCCTCCTGTTTACTGTTTACATGGGTGGTGCTATGGGAGCTGACGGACCTTGTCTCTACTGTTGAATGGCTTCATTATTTACTACACACACACACAAAAAAAAAAAGAGGCTTTGCAGCATGAACAAAGGAGCATTAACAGAAGAACAGTGTGAATTAGTGAGAATGTAGACTTACCGGGCACTCTTTGGGCACGGAGTTCTCTGTGAAGTCGGGAAAAGCCAGGTCTTTAGGGAGAGAATGGAGAATCTAGCTGGCATCATGAGAATAAAAGGATCTTAAGTTAAAGGTGTGTGTAGACAGTGTGGACCATTTACATCACAGACAAGACAGGGAGGAAGTTCAGAGGGAGAGAAATCCCATTCAAGTCCTGGAAGAAAGGATTGGAAGCAAGGAGATGAGCCGAAGAGAGCAAGAGATGACCATTCAGGAACCTGACATGCATATGGCATTGGTAGGACACGGCGAAACACATTCCATCTCCGGTGGTGTGGTAAGAACGGGGATGAGAGCGGGACAACAGGAGGAGGCCAGAGAGCTCACTCCTGCAGGTGGAGAGCACTGGAGGGCAAGATGAGCCACAACTGCTTTACAGGAGCGGCTGAGATGGGTGCCAGGGAAGCAGAAGGTGGCTGAGTAGGAGCATCTAGAGTATAGAGGAAGAAGTCATCCCGGGCTGTTACCAACTCCTGACTCCTCTCCTGGAATCTCCTAACACTCAATGAACTGTTTATATGAATAATGGTTTCTCTGAAATGAATGGAATTTCAAGATGTTTTAGAAAGGTACCAAGTTTGCTTTTAGCGATGTGTTGTCTGGAAGTTCCACCATTTATGGCAGAATAATTCTCCACTCTGAACAACATCCTGTGGGATGGTCAGTGTAATATGGTCCTTATGTCAAAAGAAACTCAGGGAACACCTCATATGCTCCAAGGAGAGCTACTGCTGGGTGGTGCTGAAAGCATTTACACCCTGGCTCAGCCCTGGGTGCCCCACTTACACCTGAGCACACTTACATCTGTTTATAGGAAATCAAGGACAGGAGTCTAATGAACAGTGGTGATTCCATGATGACAAATCTACTAAGAGAAAGTACACAATCCACAAGCCCATGAATATACAGGGAATGCCCAGGATGACCTAGCCAGAGTCCAAGTTTAACCATAAATAGTGAAGGATTATAGAGCATGTTAGCAATGGAGTAGTAACCACAACGTTACTACTCTGCAGAGTACACAGGTAAAGCTTCTCCACACCCAGCATTTGTACCTATTTTCAGATCACTTTTGACAGAATAGTCAAAGAAAAATTTTAATAAATATTACCCAGTGGAAACTAGTATAAAGTAATGCACAACTATGAAATTAAAAAAGAAAGCTAGATTTCTTTCATTTACTGTGAAAGTTGTACCAGGACAACTCAGTAGAATAGTATCATGTTTCCTATACCAGACATTCAAACAAACCCTGGAGCAAAAGAGTAAACTTGGTCTAGGTTTGGTTGTCCATGCCTGGAACAGCACTGAGAGGTAGAAGAAGAAGCATCAGTAGTTCAGGGTCATTGTTGTTCACACATTAAATGTGAGGCTGCAGGAGCCCTGTTCATAGTTTTATATGTGTGTGTGTGTGTGTGTGTGTGTGTGTGTGTGTGTGTATGAGTGTGACATATACATACATATGTAACTATATATATATATATACAGTGTATATATGTGTTGTGCATTTATACAATCATATGACATATACATATATATGTATGCATATATATATATATGACACTGAAAAACAGATACTGTTCAGATGGCTCATTGGTAAGAGGGTTTGCTGTGACAGCTTGAGCTTGAATTCCCAGCATCCATATAAAAACTCAGGCATGGCTGCAAACTCACCTGCAACCCCAGTGCTATGATGGTACAGAGGCAGCAGGACTCGAGGACTCACTGGATTCTAACATAGCCAGGTTCAGTGAGGGGTCTTGTATCAAAGGGGTAAGTTGGAGAGTGATAGAGCAGGATTCTAGATGACTCCTCTGTCCTGACACACATAGAGGTGGATATACTCACACATGTACTCTACACAAACATACACTACATATATCCACATACGCCACACACACACACACACACACACACACACACACACACACACACACACACACGGAGGAAGAAGAAGAAGAAGAAGGGAGGGAAGGAAATGAATTCTGAGCCTCACTATTGTTGAATATCACCAGAAAACCAGGGGCTCAGGATTTTATCTCCTATGTGTGGCACTACTGGAAGGTGGCAGAACCTTCAACAGGTGCTGTTTCTCCTCCTAGAAGGACTTTATATCAGTAGAGGTGTGGCCTTGAGAGGAGCTAAGGATGCTAGCCCCCTTGTTCCTGCTTTCTGGATGCTGCGCAGGAAGCAGCCTTTCTCCTCCCCATCATTACCACCACTGTTCTCCTCCTTTCCAACTCTTTCTAATCTAGGAAATGACACTGCCAAGGCTGAGTAAACACAGCTGGGAATTTTGGTTGATAGTCTCCAACTTCTCAAGCCCAGAGCTATGAGGCAAATGCTGGTTTGTGGATTTCTCAGAACTGACCTCTGCTTCACAGTGAACCAGCATATGTTTTCAACTTTCTGGCAATGCAAAACTACCCCATGTACATGCCTGTTCTGGTTTCTTTTTCAGTATGGCACTAAGTAAATTACACGAGTCATGCAACACTTTATCATGATGTGTACAATCAGGCTTCCTATTAGATGACCAGACCTATCTGTGGGCTAAAATAAGCGTTCAGATCACGTGGTGCAGCCTAGTGATGTTGGTGAGGCTAGAAGCATGAAATGTGCTTTTAATTTAATGATATTTTCAGCCTAATATATTTATCATGGCCTACCAACATCCCAAGTCAAAAAGCAAATATATAATGCAATGGTTTAAAAAGATGAAGACTAGGTCTACTATCCAGAAATGCATAAAAAAAATGTTTTAAAATAACAAAAGGACAAATGACTCAGATTTTAAAAAAAAAAAAAAAAGTCGCAGAAAAAAATTCTAAACTGTTTTTCCAAAAATCTACATATGGCCAATAAGAAGATAAAGAGATGGTAAACATTATTAATCCTGAGGGAACTGCAGCATGCACTGCAGTGAGCCAGCACTTCACACCCACGAGCTACAATAACAAATTCATTATAAAGTCTTTAAGTGCCAAGTATCGAGAATGAAAAGAGCTGCAGCCAGCCCCTGTGGAAAGCAGCTTGGCTGCCCCTCAAAAAGTGCAGCAGATTTATCACAGGACACAGCTCTGAAACTTTTCTGTACAAGCACACAAAAATGAAAACATATTCACTGAAAACCTTATTGAATATTCATAATGGCATTGTTTATAATGACCCAGCCTGCACTCTGGGGTCAGGTGCATACCCGATTTCATGGAATGTATCTTGAGTCAGCTTATGAATGATCCACTGTGATTATTGCTCCTTTCTTATGAGTCAGGAAGAGCCTGCTTCATCAGCAGATTGTCATGGCAGACAGGCTGTATTTTGGTTGGAGTCTCCCTGCTTACAGTCAGAGCTGCTCAGGTGCAGTAGTGGTCGGGTAGTTCTACAGCACACTGCCATCTCTGCAGTCACCAGGTCTGTTATCTCAGGAGACTGTTTACCAACATTCCTTCTCAGATACGGCAGACTCAAGTCTAAATGCTCCCTGGGCTTCTCCAAGGGTATTTCTCTTGTCACTGCAGAGTCAAATCTAGAACTCACAGGCAAATCTAAAGTCAAGTTTCTTGACTTTATATCAAAAACATCATTAGCCCTTTTGGAACCAGGGCCCTTTTGGTGCTAATTGCTCTATTTCACGATGAGCATATATTGTTAACAGAGTCTAAATTTACAAAATAGTTATCAATTGGCCTCTTTGATTTGTATCAAGAAGTTCAGCATTCCATGTGGCTATTTCCTCTTCCATAGAAGGGTCTGGGGTCAGAAGAGAACTCTGAGTCTTCAGGGAGCCAAATCCTTGATAATGGAGGGAGATGGAAGTAGAATAAAATCTCAAAACCACATAGCTGAGGACAGCAATTAATCCACCAACCCACGCAAGCAAAATTGACTGTGATGAGATAGCAGGAGGCTGTAGCTAGCAACGAGGGAGCATGGTACAGATGAGGCTAAGCATTAGCATATTTTCCCAGCCTGCCCACCCACACCCTGAGCTCTATCCCACCAGGCCCTGCTCTAGCTTCCTCCTTTAGTGGGATCTTCCATAAATTTGTTTCCTGTTAACATGAGTCATCTTATAATTACTCAGCTTTCACACGGCATGGGACCCCTCACATTCCCACAAGGCTACCTCGTCCTGACTTCTCCTCTTAATGGATTTTCATTGGTTTATCTCTAAGTGTATGGAAAAATCAGTTGCAGATGGAGCCTTATAGCCTTGTCTTCTTTCTTTCTGGGTCTTTCTTGCAGCCTGGGTGCATTCTTAGAGAAAAGAAATGGATGGTCCAGGACAGAGCTCAGAGAAACCAATGCCCTTCCATTCATGAGCACTACCCATGTGTTCAGACTCTAAAACTGATGAGAAATTTATATGAGAAAAGCTAGTTATCCCCAAACTTTGTAACATGAAGAATTGGTAGGCTATAGATCTACTGATAGTTCTGTGCTTAAGAGCATTGATTGTTTTTATGAAGTACTCTAAGTTCAGTTCCCAGCATCCAAATGAAGGATAACAATCATTTGTAACTTCAGTTCTAACTATACAGTGCACTCTTGTGGCCTTTGTAGGCACTGCACATGCACACAGTGGGTACACAGACTTGCAGGTAAACAAACAGAAAAAGAAAGAGGGAAGGATGAAGGGAGGGAGGGAGGAAGGAAGGAAGAATTTAGTTTGCAAACAATTAGTCTGTGCCTCTGAAAGTCCCCACAGAGGATGGAGTCATGCCACACCAACAACACTACAGATGCTCACTAATAAAAGGGGCAGCTCCTATGCCTGAACCACTAAAGGAATGTCCAGTGTCTCTGGGGACAGCTGGTAGAGTGGCAAAGAAATGTTTGCTTTCTACATACCAACTCTTTGCTGACTTCAGTGTTGGCTCCTCGTGGGACTGATCACTTCCTAGAGTGAGCAAAAGCTCCACCCCCAAGCAAGGCACCATCTTTAGCTCCCATTCTAAGCTGGTATCTATCTTGTCAGCAACTATAAACTACCCTGGAACCCAGAGTCTCCAAACCATGCGCATAGCCTTTCCTGCCTGACTTTCCAACATAAGCACAGCAAAGGGCTTTCACTAGGCTCCCATTCCTCCTTCTTCCTGTCTCCTGGCCATTTGGGTGGCTCTGTGTGTGGTCCTCTGTGGCCTGGTGTGCAGTCCCTCTGCCTGGGAAACTTAAGTAATTTGACTATTCCTATGATATATTCTGTGCCTTGTCCTCCTGTGTGAATACTCAGTTACCTTCACAAATCAAAACTCTTGGTACTTTCTCACTTTTCCTATATGCAGCACTGTTGATGTTGACCACGCCATAGAATAGAAACCTCTACGTAGGGCTAGGGCTGGGGCTGATTGGCTGTCTTTGCCCCCCCCCACCCCCACTCTCTTCTACACCCAGAAATCAGCTCCTTACTCACTGGACTGTTTCTTCATTAAACTACTGACAAATTCTGCAGCTGTTGGGCTGTGCTGTGCACATCTACATAACACCCACAACACTGGCAGTGTGTGAATCTATTCCTATTCTGTCACTGAAATATGTCAATTAAGATTGGACACTATACTGCCAATTGTTCTCCACATTTTGACAAGGATTTCTATAATAGTCTCCATCTATTGCCAGAAAGTTTCCTTGATGAGATATGAGAGCTCTACTTACCTGTGTGATAGATGGGTATATCTTTAGAAAGAAGTTAGAGATTATATTGTTTAGGACAATAACAGTAGCAGTTTCTATTCTGGGATCCACGATCTCAGCTGCCACAGGTAGATGGCAAGATTTACAGTACCAGGCAAAAATTCCCCCTATTCAGCTGACCTAAAGTCCAATTTGATGGCAGTTTGTTACCTCCAATATACAAGCACCCTATTGTACCCTTGAGGAGACCTTGCCATTTTGTCACTGCTAGGATTTGTAGTCTTCACAGCTAAATAAAACAGGAAGGGTAAAAATGATGTAAATGTAGAAGTTATATATGAAATTCTTCAAAAATTAAAATAAAAATGAAATACCTAATAATGGTATACAGTTCTGTGGTGAAATATTATATATTTAATAAAACAAGTCCAGGATATCTTGAGATATACCCATCATCAGTCCAGGAGGATCAGGGAGTGGTAACTCACACCTTTAATCCCAGCAAGGAAAAAACTGAGTGTGGTGACCTATGCCTTTAATCTCAGCAGATCTGAGTTTGAGGCCAGTTTGGTTTCCTGAGAGAGTTCCAGGCTCCCAGGCAGGCAGTGGTGGTGCTTTGCCTTTAACCCCATAACTCCAGAGACAGATATCTTTCTGTGTTTCTGTGAGCTCAAGAAGTAGCCCATACCTTTAATCTTAACCTGGATGTGATACAACAGGTTGAAGAATATATTTAAGGCAGGCATAGGAAGACAGACCAGGTATTAGAGGGAGTGAGGCTGAGGAAGCTGGAAGATCAGATAGCTGGGTGAGATTTGACTGTGGTGTTTATCTTTTTGATATTTCAGCTTTTCCAGGATATCTGGCTTGGAGTTTCTTTTCCAGAAATTTGTGCAACACAGTCCTGTTTCTTTAATGCGGCTCCTCCTGGCTTATTTACAAATGTCTATGAAGCTTTCTCTTTCTCTGCTGTCTTTAAAATCAAGACATAACACAGTAAAGTGCCTCCATAGCTGTTTTACTATTTCTCACCACCACCCAATTCCAGAACATTCTCATCATCCCACAAAGAAACTTCATCCTATAGCACTCAGATTCCCAGCCTCTGGCTACCACTAATTGACCTTGATTTTGCCTACATAGTGTTTCATGTAAGTGGGCTCATCCAGAACAAGGCCATTGTCTATGACCTCCCTCACTTCTGGAGTGAACAGGGAGAACTTTCCCTTCTCACAGCTAATAAGAACAGACACTTTGTTTATCTACTCTTTGGTTGATGGGCATGATTGGGTTGTTCTCCCAATTTGGCTGTTGGGAACAATGCTGCTCTGGACATTTGTGTGCATATTTGGTTGACCATGTGCCTTTGTTTCTATGGGGTTTGTCACTAGGGCTTTAGTGGGTCCTGTGGTAACTCTGTTTAACTTTGCGAAGCACATTCAGCTCTCAAGGCAGCTACTCCATTTCTCCCATGGACCCACAGTGTATAGGGATTTTATTTTAACTACATCTTAACCTACACTCGTGTTCTAGTCCTCCTGAGAGCTGTTGTCCTGATGTGTGCAAAGAGGTAGCTCGTGTTGGTTTTAGCTTGCTTTTCTCTAATAACTAGTCCTTGTCCATCTTGTTAATGAGATTCTTAATTTTCTTTGTTCCTATTGGAAGCTGTTTTGCATTGTTGACTAATAAGTGTTCTTTATATATTGTGGATATAGTTTCTTGATAAATCTATGACTATTTTCCTCTTTTCTGGAATTTTTTCCCTACTTTCTTGATAGCATCTTTTAGGCAACAAAAACAAAGTTCAATGGAGTCTAGATTACTTGTGGGTTTCTTTGTTCCTTTTGTTTTCCTTCAGTTTTGATTGCTTGTGCCTTTGATCTAAAAAATGACTTCTTAAAAAGAGGTCATGACAATGTATGCCTGCTTTCTTGTACGAGTTTATTCCTTCTGTGCTGCAGCCTCCAAGAGTTCCTCACCATTCAAGGAGGATGAAACAGAATCAAGTGAGTTTATCTCATTGTCTTTTAGTTCTCTATGTAGTTGGCCTCTGATTCAGGAAAGTACTCATGCTTAAGGTAGACAGAAAGTGGTTGGTTGTACATTTGGGAGACTTTGTCATTTTTGCGATGTTCTTTCTTTACACAGTGCTGTTGTCCTGGGACTCTTGGGGTATACATTGCATGGTGTGATTTGGGTGAGCACAGTTATCAGACCCGACTCCAATCCCCTGAGGCTTCTGGCACATGTCTCACTGCAATTCTTCTCTGTCACTTCCATTTTGCAGTCAGCTCATGTGGCCCTGTCATGGCCAAGGTTGACATGCAGTAGCTGTGCTTTTCAGGATCATGTGGTACTTAGTTGCTGCTGCATTTCCTGTGTAATAGGAGGATAAAAACCTTTTTAAAGGATCCATATGTCTTTCACAAGTCCTTGGATCATCCCACATTCATCCTTCCATGTACCAGGCCCTTGAGCTCTAGAATGTGTTGCATGAGTCATAAAATTAGTTTTTCCTCATTCCTTCAAGAAAAGGGACTCTATCTCTGGTCCAGTCTTGGCTGTAAATAAAAATCAACTGTTACTTCCATAGTCTAATAATCAAAGGTGATCTACGTAGTAAGAAGTATCTGGCCAGTCCTGCAGCCACTTAGCCCCAAATAATTACATAATGGCTTTGATTACTTACAGACTGTTTGGCTTATGACTTAGGCTCATTGTCAACTAGCGCTTAGAACTTAACCCATTTTTATTAGTCTATGTCTTTCTACATGGGTAGTGGCTTTACCTGTGTTTCATTACATCTTTCTCTCTTGGGTGGCAGCTGGCAGCATTTCTGTGTGACTCTGCCCTTCTCCTTTATCTCTGCTTGGATTTCCTGCTGACCTATAAGCTGGCTTGCTATAGGCCAAAACAGTTTCTTTATTATCCAGTGGTTATTCACAGCACAGTACCGAAAGACATCCCTCATCAGACCTAGGGAATTCAAGAGGCTTGGTCCAGCACAGGCTGTAGATGCAAAGTCATCATTAACTTCCATAATCCAATAATCAAAGGTGACCTAGTGCATTCATTAGGTTCATCTTCTGATACATCTTCTAGGAGTGTTTCTAGAGTCAATTTACTAAGCCAGAAAGACTAGCCCAAAATGTGAGCAACACTATCCCTGGTTCCCAGTAGTGACAACACTAGCTGGCGTGCCAGTGTGGATTGAGAAAATCTCAGAGGGCCCCACCCGTAGAAGAAGAGCTACAGGCAATCAATGCCTTAAAGAATGAACATTCAGCTTTCTCCCGGACCAGCTCACAGGTAGGTTACAAATTCCTATATACATATGAGTAACATTAAATAACTAATGTTATGCATATATGCATATATGCACCGTGTGTGTGTGTGTGTATGTGTGTGTGTGTGTGTGTGTGTGTGTGTGTGTGTGTGTAAAACAATAACAGAGAAAAGGTCATGTATTTGAAAAGGCATTTGAGGAACAGGGGAGGAGCTAGAAGTAAGAAAGAAGAAATGATGTAAATACACTACTCATGTATGATATTTTCAAAATAAAATAAATAAAATTTAAAGGGAAAGCCAGCAGAGTATCAGGACTCATCTCTTTTTGCTTTCTGGACTAGCCAGATGAGAACATGTTGCAGAACCTGCAGCACCTTCCCTCTTGTAGACTCAGTTTCCCAAAGTGATCTCCCAGCATGCACACTGTCATCCTCCTCTCCCCTCAGTTGTGTAGCTGCCTGAGTGGGTTCAGTCACGGCAGTTGCATGCTGCCTCCTCCACAGGACCCCCTACCACCCCTATGTAAGGCCTCTGGGACTAACAGCTGTCTTTCACTGAAAGTAGTGGAAATGATGTTTCCTATCCAGGATCATGCCAGGTGCATCTACCAACTTGTAAATATTGCATTTTCATCCCGTCACAAGGAACTGAGTCTGCCTTGTTTGCATACAGTTTAGGTATAACCAATCGGGCCTCAGTCTAATTTCAGCAAATGTAGGAGCTGGGAATTAATTTTGGAAAAGAAAGCACTACCTTTTTGACGTATTCAAAAGAGAAGGCTACAAAGAGATAGCCTCAGACCCAGCATTTCAGCTGTATCCCACTCTTCTTTTTGCCATCAGTTCTTATAAGAGCCAATTCAGGGCCTTACATATTCTGAAACATCTCCCCCAGCTTCAAAAGCCTCTCCTTTTAGTAAAGTTTGATTTCCAGATAAACACAGATAAGGTTTGTACCAATCTAAAAACAGTAAACCTATATTTATCTTTAGCTATCCCAAATCATGTTTAATGGTCACCTACCAGCTATTAGAGATGAATAAGTGATCTGTTGCCCCAACAAGGATGATTTGTAAATCATAACAGTACCCTGGCTTCTTTACCATAAAGATGGCCACTTCGGGGGCCTTAAGAAGAGTTTCACACTCAACCACCTGTAGGAACCAGTAATATTTTAAGTACAAAGTGAGGAAGAGAATTGAAAATTGTAAACATAGATAAGCAATAGATGAAGACACTAAAAAAAATCACATTAATAAACACTATGCAGGCCAAACAAAGGCCCTCTGTGGTAGGCTGATCTGTCCTCCTGAATTCAAATTGAATTCTAGCAGTATTAGTCCTCAAACCCCACAAGAGGTAACAGGTTACAAAGGTGGAGTTTCATGATGTGACTGATGCTTCTACAAGAGACACAAAAGAGCTATTCTGTTGTCATACCATGTGAGGTTGTAGCTAAAAGACAGTCACCTCACAACACAAGAAAAAGGTTTCCAACAAGTAGTGAATGTACTGGAATCTTGGTCTTAGACTTTCTAGTTTGCAGAACTATGAAATATAAAAATGGCTACTATTTGGCCTAATGAATTAAAACATCCATGTGAAAATGGTCATGGAGATCAAAGATTATGATATCTTAAATGCAGAGTCAAGCCACTCACTAATTTAAAATGTGGGTATACCAGTAGACAGCCATAGAATTTATTTCTAGTTAGCTTGGCTTATGAGAAGCCTGTCATTTGGGTCATTTGAGTTACTATGCAGAGGATATTTTGTCATTCAATTTTTAGTTTCATAACTGTGTTTTTGTAGGTTTTGTTGTTTTTATGGCGTTTTGCTTTGTTTCTGTACAGGTTCCCTGTGTTATTTAGAAACTGAGTTCTTCAGTGAAGTGGCTGACGACCCTCTTCTGTCCCAACAGATTTCTTTGCAAGGTGTGTGCAGCCCACTATAGCTACCCATGGGCTATGATGACCATGGGCTCCTTTTGTCTTTGTAAAGTGAGACATCAGTTCACAAGCCTTCTGAGAAGGATGGGAAGACAGTCAGTAACTGCCAGCAAAATCCAGTATTTCCATTTTCTCATCCACAGGCCCAAAGTACACGAATTGAAGATACCTCCTGCAAGATGTTTCTGGAGGCGATCACAAAAACTCCTTTCTCTGTAGGGTAGATGAAAGAAAGTGTCTTATGAAGCAGCCCTTAGTTGAAAAATTGTTTTGTAGATGTATCCACTGGGACTGGACTCCACAACTTAGCATTTTGATTTTTTGTGCTTTTTTGTAATGGTCTTGTCTGTTGTGAAGAGAAGTTTTTTGATGAATAGTAAGGACTACACTTATTTAAAATGTAGTTATGAATTGTGCTGATTTAGTAGAGAGGAAGTTGTAGATTCTCCTTCAATATCCATGACTCCTACTCCTAGCTAGTTCTAGTTTTCCAGTACCAGGAATGGCTTTCCTCTAGATAAGTGAGTTTTGGGGCCAACTAGAGAACTGTTGGTACTTCCAGTGTATACATACCACTAGAGCATCCCCAGGCTTATCATGCCATGCTTATCATGAGATCTTAGATGGCATCATAGGACTGTTGGTTGCTTCTCTCCTTTGGAAGCTTGCATGGTACCTTCTGGTACCATAAAAGATATCCCTCATGAAGGAGGCATTCAGGTCAGTCCCAACTCAATGACCTTTGTACCCTGTTTCTAAAGTATGTGGTTTCTTCAGCAATGAGGACTTATCTTCTGTTTCTGAGGGAAGGGGCAACCAAGAGCAATAGCAACAGCCTAAATATGTGGTGGTCTCTTGAACAGCCTGCACAATAATTCAAGAGAGTGTTTCATGTCCTACACTGGGACTTTTTAGGTGGTCTTTGGCACCATCTACCTAGATGAGAAAAGTTCATTAGAATTATGTGTATTGTTTATGTTATAGTATTATTCTTTGTGTCTTTTCAGAATTCCTGTTTTTATTTTACCCTCTACCCTCTTTCATTACCAACCCCCTTCCTCTCTAAAGAATGTTCTCTTTCCCATTTCCCTGATCAGATCATTTGTACCCTGCTGTTCACCTGTCTATTGCTTCCAATTCCTCTATTTCAGGTATGGGCTCATTTCACTTTTCTGGTTTGTGTAGTTACTACAGGATACATATTAACATCTAAGATATGGATCTAGGAGCTTCCAAAGTGAGAGAACATGTGACATTTGTCTTTCTGGCTCTGGGTCATCTCTATCAATTTGATTGTTACTCATTCCATTCATTTACCTGCAAATATCATGATTGCCAATTTTTATCTCTATTTAAGAACTGACTTTAATAGCATGTACTTGATATATTTACATATATAATGTGTGTATAAGTGTTTTATTATGTGTGTTGCAACTTAATCAAAATTAATTTTTTTCTGCAGTGCTGATGATTGAACACCAGGTCCTGCACGTAGTAGACTAGTGCTCTATCCCAAAGATATGCTCTCAGCTCTTATAATGATTAAACATGTGCATTATCTACATTGACCCAGTACTATATTATGTAGTATAGTACCTATAGACTCATAGGTTTAACTGGAAATAAGCATGTACATATATTTGAATTTATGCATCCAAGAATATATTGGAATTAGCATACAATTTATATGAGAATATGTTTTCCCATACCAATTTAATTGTCTTAGAGAATACCTTTAAAAAGGCTTAGAAAAATTAATCATTTTTTTATTTTCTAAAATAAATAACGATCTTTTTATATGAGCTTATTTAGTTCAGCAAAGACTTTGAAGACTTTTCTAAAAGTAAATACACTATAATGCAAAGAACAGTGAAGGTGATCTGAAGACAAGCAGATGAGAACTGAAATCCATGAAGCCAGTGCTAAACTATGTGATGATCTTTGAAACATTGAAACATTGCCCTATAATTGGCTTTTGTGGGAAACTTTGCCAAACACACAACAACAGGACTGACTGGTTACCATAAAATAAAAATAAATTCACTGTTCAGAAAAAGAAAAACTGCATTATATTAGTCATTTGTTATACTGTTGTGGCAAGATGTATAGCAAAAGAAATTGAAGTTAGGAAGGGTTTAGTCCAGCTCACAGTTTGAGGGTACCCTCTGTCACGATGGTAAAGGCATCAGGAACTGGAAGCACCTGTTCACAGATCATCCACAGTCGAGGATGGAAGGAGAAATGAATTCCCATGCTCAGCTCACTTCCCTTTTCCTCTTCAGACTGGGATGCCAGCCAAGGGAATGGTCCATCCATATTCAGGATAGATCTTCCCACCCTAATGATGTAACCAAAATAAGTCATAAAAACATCTAGAGATTGGTCTCCAAGGTGCTTCTAGACCCAGCTAACCTGACAATCAATAGAAACATCATGAGCATCTTCACAGTAGCTGAGACATGAGAAGTTCTTAAGTCTGCGCAGAGAGAGCAGCATGCCATGCCAATTTCAAAAGTAGTCTAGGGACACCAAGTTCCATCCTCCTATTTCTTGTGCCTGGTTTGGATGGATGGGGTAAAACCAAAGCACAGGGTGATCAGAGAACTCTTCCACAAGGACAGAGAAGACTCAGAGAAGGTCACTGAGCGCCCCTCCTGTGCACACCTAAATCATGGTCAGCTGTGAGGTTTGTTTGAAGGATTGTTTTGCTGAAGCAAAAGCCTCCATGGTGATTATTTCTGCTCCTGGAGAGCTTAAAGACAGACTTCAGCAACACCTGGAGTAAAGCCCCTCAGTTAAATGCAATAACGCATTAGATAGATTTGAATCCCATCTGGGAAATCTAAGAAACTTCACTAGGGTGTAAATTTGAACCTGAAGCTGTAGATATGGACTCTGAAGCCTAAACTTGACACAGAGACCCTGCTGTCAGTCAAAACATCTGAACCCTGCCTTGTTCCCAGTCCCCTCACCACCTACTTTCTATAATTGTCTCTATAAATTCTGGATGGAGGTATTCATTACTATACTTATCTCTATTAAAATATGCAAATGGTATATGAGTAAATTTCTGTTGGAAAAGACTTCAGCCATATAAATGCATCTCCACTTCTGTAGTAAAACAGGCCCATAGGGGTTGAGGAAATTGGTTCAAGTAAGTTGCCAAGGCATGCACGTAATGTATTTCCTTATGAGCCAACCTGGAGTCTGCCTGAGGGCCTAGCAACAGCTGCTGCCCAGAGTTCCTAGCAACAAACACTGTCAGATCTCATGATCATGCTGAGCCAATGAGGGATGGCCACACGATTTCACCAGATCGTGACACAGCCTGGATGATGGGAGAAGAATCGTATATAAGGCTCTCCCCATTGTTTAATAAAGAAGTTAGTCCTTTGCTTTTCAACTGACTCCTGGGGCCTATGTTGTTGACTCTTCTCACCCCTCCCCTGAGGCAACCCTTAGGACCCAGCAACACTCTTCCATGCCCATTTGTCTCCTAAACAGCATGCCTCCTCTGCATGCATCAGTCCTGTGTTATGTACTTCCTCACACATGCACAGAACACACAACACACACGCACACACGTCTCCTAGGACCCTAACCTCCATGTACACACATCCTTCCTACTCTCACGGCCCCTCCATCTGTCCCCATACTTTCACTTTACCTTTTAGGATACACATAGGAAGTTTTTACTTGACATGACAATTTCCCTCATATGCTCCCATGTTGTCTGTATTCAACACTCAACCAGAATCAGTTTAGGTCTCATTTTGCTTCATTTTTATCTAGGCTGAATCTTAAATTGTTTCAAATGCAACTCATGCCCTATAACTCATATGTATCTCAGAAAGTTACCTGAGGTTGAAGTCTTTAAAAAATTTAATTTGGATACAATAAAGTCATTGACTATGCCCTAACCCAATTTGACTGCTATTCCTGTAGAAATGTAAACACACACACACACACACACACAGAGACTTAATGACTGCATGCACACTCATACAAGTGCACACACACAGCTGTCAGTGTGCACAGGCACAAACAGGAAGAGCAGCATGTTCATGTTTGCATCACCATGCAAAACAGGTGGGGTGCAGACCCAAGGTACCAGCAGGCTTTCCTCTCCTTATCCTTGCAGGGCGACCCTATATCGATGGCTCTGAAATGTGCAGAGATCTACTGAGGCTTTGTTAACAGATCCATGGTAGGTTTACCTACAACCTCAACATTGCCAAAGGCCAACTAGAAAAAAACATGTCAAGAGATATTAAGAAAGAAAAGAATGGACTCTGAATAGTATTCAACTCTTATATCTAATGCTAGGGGTAGAGCTTAAAGAGGAAAAAAAAAAAAGGGAAGAAATGAAAAGTAGGGCAAAGGTCTGGAACCTGGATCATTTATTGCTGCCCCAGGGTACCTGAAGATTGGGAAACCCTAGAATTTGGGGCGATAGCAAAAGAGGAGGAGGGAAAGAGCTTTGAGAAAGGGAGATAAAAACTACTGGATGCAGCCCCCCACCCCCCCACAAAGGAAAATCCTGGGCTGCCTTGGCACAGCACAGGACAGGAGTTCTTTGTGTTTCGCAAGCTTTGTTTTAAGGTTGTCTTTAGGGTTTCCAGGGGATTACTGCACACACTGCTGCCCAAGAAGCCTGCATGTGCTTTCATGGTAGACTCTTGCTTGTCTCTCTTTGTGCCCCTACACAGATTCCCACAACTTAAATACTTTCTCAGGCTCTGCTCTCTAAGATCCTAGGGACAAGCTTCGGCAATTGTCCAGATGAGTGACAAATGGCTGTGCGGACCAGTTTGATATTTATAGACTAGCACTAGATATCCATCTGGGCTGTAAATGCCTTGGGCCTCTTTTATCCTGTGGAATTGTGTAAACAGTGTCCATGTGTTGTCTGAATCCAAGCTCGGCAACACTAGGCTAACAAGGCATGTCTGGAGAATAGGGTCTACAGAGAATGCTCGATTGCCTTTCTTCTTTACTTCTTGTGGCATTGTGCCCGTGGTTAGTCTCTGGAGCCCAGGGAGAGACTTCTGCCTGTATAGAAATGAATGATTCACTTTCCTGGGATCTGCAGCACTGGGTAAAGAAATGTTAGATAGGCAATAGACAAAAGCTAGGGAGATGATAGTGATAGGTGGTAGATAAGTAGATCAATCAGCAGGGAGATGGTAGATAGAGAATAGAGAGATATGGAGATGATAGATAGTTATAGATAATAGAGAGCAGATAGATAGATGATAGATAGGCAGATAAATAATGTGGAGTAGATGGATGATAGATAATAGACTAATGAATAGATACCATATAGAAAATAGCAAGATATATAACAATGGTTGGTGGTTAGCCAGGAGTGAGGGAGAAAGGCTGAGAGATCGGGGAAAGAGTAGGGGGAGCAGTGGAGTCCATCTGGTATACAGCCTGTGAGGTCATCCCTCTCCAGTTAGAGAGCAGAGCTGGAGAGGAATGGGTGAGGAGTCACATGGAGCCTTTCCATGAAATGGCCACAATCACAGGGAGTGTCCTTCTCCAAAGGGCTTCTGTGAGAAGGTAGGGAGGTAACCCTGTGGGTCACTCCAGCCATGCCTGGGACACGGAAGGTGCCCGTTTGATTCATCACCTGTCAGCGTAGTGCTGCTTTTCTTCAGCAGAGCCCAGCTCATGTCAGTTCATGTCATCTGGTGGTAGGTGAGGAAACTTGATTGTTTTTTGACAGGAAATTGTTGATTGTTGTTCTGACATAAAACTTTCTCACTGGCTGCCTCTGTACAATGAAACATGTTTGGTTTATACTCTTGGCCAATAAAATGTTTGCTTTTTTAAGTCTAGACTTCATTTAGTAGATGTGCTTTGGAAACACATAGTGACAGAAACATTCCATGGATAGGACTTGCTGCCTGCTTTCACCTGAGGAACACTCACTCATATGGTTTCCTTAGAAATCAAAACACTAGAGAGGTATGTGGGACAGACCAACTTATTCTCCAAACCATAACAAATGTCCTCTTTAATAGAGACAAAAGAACCACCTTGTGGAATCTACTGAGGCTCCTGAAAGGTGCCCAGTCACCACATACCACTCTGTGATCTGTCCCTGTGTATTAAAAGACAACCCCTTAGGAACTCAAGAATAAAGAGATAAATGCAGATGCCCCGTGTTACCTGACCTTGGAAGTTAATGAGGGTCAGGCTTGGTTAGTACTTGAGTAGGAAGTGAAAAGTTTCATAATCTCTCTCTCTCTCTCTCTCTCTCTCTCTCTCTCTCTCTCTCTCTCTCTCTCAACAATGATGAAAAGGGAAGGAAAAACGATAATCACAAGAACGCATGTTCCTTGACTTCTTCTGAGTCTAGGCTCCTGCTCCATGGGAAACACATTCACAGAGTAGATATGCAAGGAGTGGAAGGGGCCAGTGATGTCTAAAGGCTTTCACTCCAGGAGGAGACAGGAAGCTGCCCAAAGGATAAGCAGGCACCACAGTGCAGCATCAACTCGGTTTTTAGCCCAAGTGTGCCTACTTGCTCTTCTTGCCAGGGACCTGTGTGCACTCTACCTCCAAGGTATGGCCTCCAGTGTTTGCTGAACACCCCACTGTGCTACCCTTACAATTCCATATGAGATAGGGGTACACTTTCTATCTCATCTCTGCCTCAAGTTCTCTGGGCCAGTGTCTGACATCCTCATATTCCTAATTGGTTTTATGGAGAGACTGTTTTTCCCAAAGTTGAGATATTCTGCAGCATGCTGGTAAACCATGGGAAACTTCTGCTGGGAAAGAAGTTCAAATACAGCTCTAGCTTCAGAGGAGAAGATGGGGAGGATATCAGTGCTCCTGACCCCAGAGCAAACATCATTGGCTGGGTATCTTCAATTAAGAATTCACTTTGGGTCAGCTTTATTAGTTTTGTCATAGTCCAGACTTTCCAACAGGATGCCATTTCTTTCCAGAGACTTCTCCTTCCTTTTGTGCTTTACATCCCAAAGTTGTTATTTGTACCCAGGGCTCCTACCGAGGAACTTGTCACTGTTTGGACGAGGCCATTCCTCATCAAGGCTGCCTTTTCCTGAGTCTGAAAACAGGAGCAACTCCCATGTGCTAATTCCCACATGACAGTCTTCTTCCTCAAATTGGCTTTTCAAGTCCCTCATCTGTTTTGATTGTGTTAGTTTTTGTGATGGAGATCTGACCAGTAATATAAAATTGCACCATCAGGCTTGGACTTTGTGACTATTCCTCCCTCTCCAGAGCCTGGCTTTCATTCACCTGACATCATCTTTCATGGAGCAGAGCCTGGCTGTGTAGATAAAGCTCAATTGATGATTTTGAATTTAAGACTTCTTGAGTTCTTGTTGCGCTAAGAGTCCTGTGCCCAACTCAAGGTTACAGATACTGTTTTCTCTTTTTATTCTTTTACAAGTTAGCTTTTTTATGCTTACTTTGTGAGCATGTGAGGAGTAGGGGTGTGCACATGCACATCACAGCATGAATGTGAAGGTCAGAGGACAACTTCCCGGAATTGGTCATTTCCTTCCTTCCACAAGTGGATTCTAGGAATCACACATAAACTATCAGGCTTCGTAGAAACCATCTTTATCTGCTGGATCACCTAGATAGCCCATTTTTAGAAACTGTGTAAGGGGCTGAGAATTGCTGAAAAAGACCCCAGACCCAAACATTATGTAAAAGCAAAGAGTGTTTATTCCAACATGTGGGGGTGGAGGTAGGGTATCTACCACTTGAACAAAATGGTGGCCCTGAAAGGAATACCCAGGCCGCTTTTAAACTCAGCTAGGGGGATTCTAGAAATGGTTAGGTCATCTCAAACACAATTGATTAAGCAGGCTATAACTACATTAGTACATTTTCAATTATCTGTGGTTTTACCATTTGGGGCATACTTGAGCAAAGCAGGGTATGTTTTAGGGAGATTACAGGAACTGTTCTTTGTGGTCACTGCCCAGAGGTACTGTGGAAGCTGGCTCAGGCCTGGCACATGCTATCCCCATTGTTGTTCTTTTAGGAAACTGAAACCCAGGCCCAGTTATAAACTGGGGAAAGTTCAGACCTTTTAGCTGTATGGTGCTGCTTCTGTGCTTGTGTTTACAATCCATTCTGAGCCATCTCTGTATAAGATATTTGTTTGATGACATGAATCTGATGTCCCACAAGCCAGGCAATATTTGTTGAGTAGTTTTTTTCATGTTATGAATTCTAGACATGGTGTCTCATATAGTATTTCTCATGAAGCACCAAGCCTCTGTGACAAATAGAGAGAAGGAAAGTCTCTGCAAAAGAAAGCTGAGCCACAGCAGAAGAGATATACACACTTACCCAGCATCACACAAACTTTGAAAAGGGAAGCTGAGACTTGTATTATCTCATCAGCCTGAAACTCAGGGCTCTGTAGGAGTTTTCCTCTTCGATATCATGACAAAATACCCAGCAAAAGCATCTCAAGGAAGAGTTTACTGTGACTTACTATTTAAAAGATACTGCCTGTGTGCCTCTCTGGCTAGAAGTCATGGCAGCTGGTCACATTGCAGCCACAGTCAGGATGCAGAGCATGTGTTCACACTGCTTTCTCCTTAGTCTTTCTGAAACATCAGCCCACCAGCTGATGCTGACCATGTGCAAGGTGGGTCTTCTTAGCTTAATTGGACATCACTAAAAACATTCCTATAGACACAACCAGAGGTGTGTTTCCATGGTGATTCTACTACATCCGGTTAAGTTGGCAAAGGAGACAAACCATTACAGCTCCTACACAGCTCCTCTCTTCTCCTCTGGTCTATGAGCAGCAGACACATAAAAACTCAACAACACTGGAAAAATGCCTGTCTCTCTGAGGCTAAATATGACTCAATGTTCAGTTGTACACTTGCTATAAATCTTTGTATCACAGCCAGCCCAGAGAAGAGCAGAGAGACAGAAGCCAGGGGCCCTCTCTAGAGGCCAAATAAAATTTACAGGAAGAAAAGTATGGTTTTAACCAAACAGTAGTGGGCCTCTTCTAAAGCCAGAGCTTCATGTTCAAAAGAGAGGAAACATGGTCCCACCCAGCATAAACATCTTGACATGGTCCCACCCAGCATAAACATCTTGACATGGTCCCAGCCCATATAAACATCTTAATGAAAACGGCAAGGGGCTACGTCTTGTTGCATTTTGAGGCTTCCTTTATCCTATTCCAAACATTGGTTTTGGACAGCAATGTTAAAGCCCTGATCCTATTTGATGTAATCCTTTGTAAGATCATGGTCATCTCTATGATCCTTCACTTCTTTCATGTTTTCAATAAATAAACGCAATCTTACAAAGTTGACCCCTGTAGTGTGACACTACCACACCCCCACAACTCTGTCCTCAGATGCAGATGGGAAAACACTCATATCACTTAAAAATGGTTTTATGACTCCACACATTCCTAGTGTTTTCTATTCAAGAAAACCAGGGCCTCAACCCTGAAGAGTTCCTTTCACCCTAGAGTCTGCTAGAAAAATGGCTGTCCAGTGGAGCATAGAAATATATGAGAACTATAGCATTAGATCTCTGGGTAATAAAATGGATGTGTGACTAATATCAGCTACTGTTGTCAACCCACAGCTTTGGTTGTGTGTGTTTAACACTGGCCTCAGCTCACAGCCAGCTCTAGTTCATCTCAGTTGCCCACTTGAAACAGCTTATAGTCATCTAGAAAGATAGCCTTTACTGAGGAATTGCCTAGATCAAACTGACCCCTGAGCACGTCTGCCCAGGATTGTCTTGATTGTTAATTGATGTAGGATGGCCCAGTGTGGATGGTATCACTCTTTGACATTCGGCCCTGGACTGTATAAGAAAATTCAAGGAGCATAAGCTGATGAGTGAACTGAAAAACAATGATTCCCATGGTCCCACTTTAATTTCCTGCTTCAGTTCCCCTGTCCTAATTCCTTTGGCAACAGACTGTGATCTAAAAGCAGAAACCAGATAAACCTTTTTCATTCCTGCACTGCTCTGGGTCAGAGTGTCTTGTAACAGCAACAAAACACAGACTAGACTGACTAGAAATAGACCTGGAATACAGACTGATTCTTTTGGTTACTTTTAAATCTGATGGTCCAGTTTAATTCCACTAATTATGGTATAGTGTTGCCAATGCACTACTTACCACAGCTGTCCTTTATGATCTTAACCATAAATGCCAGGGCTTCGTTGCATATAGTTTTATGTATATTCTTCCAACCAATATGAATTGGTTCTCCCATGAAAAAGAATCAGGCTTCACAATTTATATAACCACAGAGGTTAGATATAGTAAGAGACTATTGGGGAGGGAAGAGTTTCCCCTGGAAGGAGAAATAGAATGTATAGTTATTGAGAGACAAGAATGGGGGGGTAGGAGGCTGGAATGTGGGGTTCAAATGGAAAGAGGAGAAAAGAAGAGTTAAGGGAGTGAATTGAAGGTAGGACAGCTAAACCTGATTGCTATCTAAGGTATCATATAGAAACCTACTATAGTAGAAGTTCATATATATGTATGTATATGTATAAAGTAGAAGTTCATATATATGAAATCTAAATGGGATTACCAAATAACAGGGAGAAAAAAGCCCTAACTAGACATCTCTAACCATCAGTTTCTGGATAAAAGAGACTTTTTGAATCCAGAAACAAGAAAGGAACTAGTGGCAAATTTCTAGTGTTAAAAACAACCTCTACACAACTCATCAAACATCGAGAAGGAGAACTGTTGCCTACCTAACGTCGTCACAAGGTACCCTGCATACTACCAGAAGAGAAAGGTGAACACCAACCTACCTATAAACCCTTCACTTCACAGTGGTGACCTGTCCACGTAATACTGGTAAAAGGATAGCAAAAAGCATATGGCAAACCACCCACTGATGGGATTTAGGCCGACTCTATAAGATGGAGCCCTAACAACATTCTTCTATACCCATGGATCAGTTTCTCACCCAGCCTTTATCAGAGAAGCTTCCACTGCCATAGAAGGGAAGAAATACAGAGACCCATAACTGGACTGTGAGAAGAACATCATGTTCTAAATGGGATATTCCCACCAAATCCCTCTCCATAGGGCTCAGGGAACTTTGAGGAAGAGGAAGCATTAAGACTGTAAGAGCCAATGGTGTTTGAAGACAGGAAACAAGACTTTCTAGACACAATGGGTGTAAGGCCCATATAAACTCACAAAGACCATAGAAACAGGATTTATACAAGTTTAAGCAAGATGGGAAGTGGTTGCCAGCCCCATACCTAGCCCAGAAGCTGTCTCCCATGACAACTGCTCACAAACAAACAATTAGTTTTCTCCAGTGGTGTCCACTGGTCATATGAACCCCTCATGCCCAGTAGTAGACAGTTGGCAGAAAACAAACTCAGTGGTGTTTTCAAAGATTGTCTCATAAAACATTCCTCATTTTTTTAAACTAATTGGTCTTTTGGTTATATATTATGTTTTTTGATTGTATGTTTTTATGGGATTCTCCCCATTCCCCGTGTACACACGCATGAACGTGTGCTTTTTGTGCTTTTACTTTTTTGTTTGTTCTGTTCTATTCTAGCCTGTCTGGTTTTTATTGGCCTTGTTTGCTTTATAAAGAAAGAGAAAGAAGATGTGGAGTTGAATAGGTAGAGAAGTGGGGAGGATCTAGGAGAAGATGAAAGAAAAGAACTCATGATCACAATATATTGTATAAAAAAACCTGTTTTCAATTTCTAAAAGAAAGGAATAAAGAGAAAAAGAATAAGTCTTCCACAGGACTCATCCCAGGCCTCAGGAGCTTTGCCATGGTCTTCAGCACTACACATAGAATGAATAGCTGCAGGTTCGTCTGTCCAGGATCACACTTCATTGCCTCTATTCTAATGCCCAGAGTCCAGCTCCTCAGACCTCTGGCAGGTCCAACAACTAAAATACTCATTTTCACACTGGTCACAAGACTTTGTCCCAGGCATGGTGGTAGAAATTTAGACAATTTTCTAAACTTCCCCCATGCAATTTATATTCTATATCTTTTTCAGAATCTCCAAAATTTATGAACTGAGATCTTACAAGTCTACAATCACACAACCTTGAATACATCCAGTTTTATCAGACCTTAGAGAAGAAAAAAGTTTGTGTCCAGGAGATCTGTATCAGGCTAGGAAGCCCTTGCATAGCATTTCATGTCTCATAGAGACCCAGTTTATTAATGTAAGACCATTAAATCATGGATGTGCAGATGCACAAAACTTGATAGCAAAAAAAAAAATCCAAAAGCTAGCAAAATTGTTTATTTTAATATAGTCAAAATATCTGAAAGATAAGTTACAGACATTTAAATTACTCAATGAATAGAAATTGAAAGTAAAATATTACTGGGCAGAAATTATAAATTACTTGTAAAGCTTCTGGATTAGATATGCATTTTTAATAAAAATTAATTCTTCAGCAGTGAAATTGGTATCATCGTGATAAAACAGTTGCATATAGATATGTGCGTTTCTACAGTCTTCTTAGAAATAATCAAGGATCATCTGGTCCTAGTTAGTCTGTTTAGAATATACAGTCCTGTTACAGGGCATTCTATCTGGGCACCCATTGGGGGAGGAGTTAGAAGACACAGTGACTATGGTGCAAATCCCAGAAATCAGGTGAGGAGCAAATGCAGACTCATAAGACAACCGGCAGACTCACAGACTCATTTATTGCCGAGATGAGACAAAACTTTATATCCCTTCCCAATTTCTCATTTAAAGCCAGAGTCTTCCCTGGCTGTGTTGTCTCTTTTTCACTGGCCTCCAGCACCAATCATACAACACCAGATACAGCATCAGACTCCAAGGTGGCTCAGCAGGAAGTGGCTGGTGCTCATGCGTAGGCACATTACCCAGAACAGGATAATGAGGCTTCATCAGGCTAGCTAGCTGTGTTCTCCCGACACAGTCCAATCAGCTACAGGTCTGCTAAGCCCACAGTCTTGAGACATTTACTTAAAAAAATGTACTCTTTCCTACCTAAAATTACTTCCTGTGAACATCTCTCAATAGAACATTTTCGGACAATTTCTGAGCTAGAAACTTTGAAAACAAAAAAGATTTCTTAATTTTTTTAGAAACTTGGGTGAAACTTTTTCATTAATTGTCTTCAAAGTATGAATGGCCTATGATCATGAATAAATTAGAGACTCATTTTGGACATGAGATATTCATGCCTAAATCTAAGAACCATCCCTAATGATATAAGCATAGAGTGCGGTCCAGAAGGTGTATGGTGCAAGTTGTAAGAGAAACAAGCTTATTTACAGGAGGGACTTCACCTATAGCCAAACGCCTCCGCTTGGAAAGCTCATCTGTATATGAGGTCTAAAAAAGTCATACTCCCAAGAAAAAAGAGAGTTTGGAGAATCACTGTCCTCAAACTATGGCAGTTTTTGATCATTCTGAGTAATGAAACAATGTGCTTTGAGACATGTTATAATACCAAGGCAGGTATTCTTCCAAGCATGTAATGATTAAATTTGGTGTTAATTCACATTCTCCAATATTCTCAGAAGATGGATGCAGCACATACTGAATGATGACTACTCCGGATGTTTCAAATTTAAAACTGACATTTGAGTTCTTTGCTTGACTTCACCAGTCAGTCATGGCTGTGATCTACATTTGTGTGCTGAGGTACAGCTAGCACAAGTGTCTGCAAGGATCCCTTCAACCACAACAGACAGCAGAGCGGCCATCTGCAAGAAGCATGAAGGCAGTTTGGTTGAACATGACTCAGTAGCCACTTTTGGTTCAGACTTTGGAAGTCTGATCTTGATTAGTTATTTAAGCATAGCATAATTTGGGAAAACATTTCCTGGTGATAATTAACTCAATCCCATATGTACAAAAAGGCTTAAAACATGACTACATCAATATTCTTATAAAATACAAGTGACACCTTCTATAAAGAGAGGTTCTATAGATAAATTAAGAAGATAGGCTCAAGATAAGAAGTTCAAGATAAGGGGTCTGAGGGAGGATTCACAATGATCTTAGCCACACAGAGAACACAAAAGTCACCAGGTTATTAACCATGTCTCCTCCCAGGATTCTGGATAGAAAATGGGTTTTACATCTCTCTCCCTCCGAAGAGTCAACCCTTTGTACTTAACATTTCTCATTTCCCTGGCACTAATCTGTGAACACAAGAGCCTACATGCAACCTAAAATGTTCTTACATTTTCTTATTTTAAAGATATCACACAGTGTGCCTAGCTGGAACCTCACCAACAGAGAGTGGGCAAATTGGCATGGTGTACAAAGCAAACTCATCAGCATTTCAGGGACAACGTGAAGATCATTCATCTTTTAAGCCTAAATTCTATGTAAACTTGGGCTAAGTGTATGCTGATAAGGAATGGACTCTGAAATTGAAAATATTGTTTTAGACACTTGGTTAAGAGTGAAGGCTACTGAGATAGACCTTCAGGAGGACTAAGGATGTCCCTGCATCACTTGGGAATTTTGAAGAACCCACTGAACCCATACCAGCTAGGTTTCAGCCCTCAAAACCAAGCTCTTATGACATGGTGGAACAATGTCATTCAGCATAGATGTAAATTTTTAAAAATTGTAGAAGTATCTATTGCACTATCTTTGGCTTCTGGTAATCTCTTGAAGAAAAAGCTTTTTCATTCACTTTCTCATAGAGACATGTATATTCAAGAAAATAAATGGTAGAATCAGGATCCTTAGACCAAGAAGTTCAGGAGCAAATGGAGACAGCCTCTTCTCTTCATGTCCTGTTTTGTTTTCTTTGGTGTGTTAAAATCCTGTCCAAAGCAATGTAGGGAAGAAAAAGTTTATTTGGCTTACACATCCTGTTTGCAATAAGGGAAGTCAGAGAAGGAAGAGAGAAGGAAGTCAGACAGCATGAACATAGGCAGAAGCCATGGAGGACTATGGCTTACAGGCTTCCATAGCCTGTCCAGCCTGCTTTCTTGTATATCCTAGAACCTCCCACCCAGAGCTGGCACTGCCCACAGTGGGCTGGCCCCTCCCAATCAACCATTAATCAAGAAAATGCTCCCACAGACTTGCCTACAGGCCAATCTGCTGGAGGCGTTCTTTTCATTTGATGGTCCCTGTTCCTTGATGACTCCAATTTGTGTCAAGTTGGCAAAAGTTAACACACTGGCTGTGTGCAAACCCTATTTCCTCTATAAACATGTTCTCAAAGACCAAGAAGATGAATATGCACTCATTCACTTTTCAAGAGCAGCCGCACTCACTGTATGTGGAACCCGCCGGGAGAAAATGCCCCGTTCTCAACAAGGATTCTGCTTAATCCACTCACTGTTCAGGCTCAAAAGCTGTTGAGAGCTGATTTTATCATCTTGTTTGAGCTCTGCTCTCTTTGCTTGGTCATGTGTATTCTACTTCAGTGTCCTGAATTTACCAAGGCAGCAAATCCCTCTCTACTAATGTTAGTCAGGCCATCAGTGCCCAGCCCTCAGCCATAGCTTGGCAATAGCCAACATTCCTGCTAGCTGTTCACTCCTCAGAACCTTACCCTCCAACCTGACATTAAAACCCATTTGCAATCTCTACAAGCTTCTCAGAAGCAACTCAACTTTTGGTTCTTTGTAATAGAATTGGACAGAGATTTTACAGCATCATGGCAGGAGGAAAGTGTGGTCCCTTTGAGCTCAGCTCCAGGATAGGTTCCTAGCACCTGGTGTCAGCACCAACTTATAAACGGCTAGTGACATGTGCACAATTATATATAACAGACAAGCTGATATGCATCAGTTCACTATCTCCAGAACAACTGATTGAGTGTTGTGACATATCTGCACAGTGTGAAAATGTATTGCTCTGGTTGGTGTAATAAAAAGCTGAATAGCCAATGGCTAGAAAGTTAGGTAGGACTTCTGGGGACAGAGAGGATTCTGGGAAAAAAGAAGGGCAGAGTTACCAGCCAGACCCATAAGAAACAACATGAGCAATATGGAAATAAGAGGCAACAAGCCTTGTAAAAAGAACTTAGATTAAAATAAGTGGGTAAATTTAAGTTGTAAGTGTAGTGAGACAAGCATATGGTAAAAAACCAAGCTTTCATAATTAATAAGACGTCTCCATGTTATTATTCAGGGCTGGTGGTAGAAAAGAATGTTGGTCTACAACAGAGTTTTCTCTGAGTCACATTCTTGTTTTCGTCACTGTTTTATTATCATTTTTAAGCTAAAGAAGATCTTGAGGAGACTCTACTGGCAAACTCAGGGTTTATCACAATTGAGTGTCAGCAAATATGTATCTGGGTGTCCATAAAATCAAATATATCTGGATCTAGAGCTACAGACCTGTGCGTTAAGATACCGAGTAGAAAAAGGCACAAGAGTCACAAGTTCAAGGCCTGACTGAGTAATTTAGAATGAGTATCTCAAAAGCTAAAAATAAAAGTCAAAAGTGCAATGCTGGAGCCCTTGCCTAGAACATGAGGTCTTGAGATGAGTCTTCAATATTAATTTTTAAATGTCAAATGAGTTGCTAAGAGAAAGTCATTTGGTAGTATGAGGTATGAACATAAGATTCCTACACACAGACACACACACACACACACACACACACACACATACACACACACAGCCCTCTCCCTTCCCCATCAAGGAAAAAGGTCATATGACATCCTGCCATTAAGAACCCAGAAACACAATTAGATAAGGCTCCTGGAAGGCTTTCAATAATGATGGAGGATGAAGCACAATTTGAATGTGCCTTTTCCATCTCAGACACCCTTGAACACAAGAGGCTTCAGTTAAGCTGATGAAGCTGACACTTTTTCTATGTACTCATGTGCTGTGGGAGGAAGGGGAACCAGGCTGCTGCTGTCTGGATGTGATTCTCCAAGATCTTTGATAAATACCCATCCAGGCATCTGCAAAGACATTTTGGACTGAGAAAGGAGTCCTCAGGTGGGTAGCAGAGACCTGTGCACCTAGGAGGAAGTGGACTGAGAAAGCAAATCAAGAAGGTAGGAGAGCAAAGAAAGAAATTTAAAAAGATGCTCCTTATTCCACAGATGGCATCCCCTTCCCTCCCCCTCCCTCCTCTTCCCTAACCCTAACCCTCCCCTTCCCTACATAGGGAATCTCACAGGCAGAGTGGAGGTAGGGGAGGAGGGTTTGACATTTTCATAGCAGCAGCCACAGGTCCAAAATAATAAAGGGGACCACAGGGAGGGCTGAGAAAATAAAGGCATGAAGAAGAGGGCTTCCAAATCTCAGAACAAAATTAAGTATGAGTGGTTTCCCTCCATAGAAGTACTAGGACAAAGAGGAAGACCTGTTCATGATCAGTACAAGGTCACATGTCCACTGTCCTGACATCTTGTGTGTCTAATAAAGCCGCTCTGCTGCATTTGACTGCTTAAACAGGTGCCACTGAGATTCCATACAAATTCACAAGACCTCACCTTCCAAATACACACTCTGCTTTCTTGCCCATGACTTATCAACAGTGTGCCTCCAGCAGAACCTGCCTAGGATACAAAAAGGCACACATAGGAGGGGCCAGAGGCAGCCACCAGGAGCACAGAGCATCTTTCCCATGGATATCCAGACAGGATGATATATTTGACAGAGTGTAGCTATCTAAGATGATAGCTAATTGAATCCTACTAACCTATATGTGAATCTTTGTGTTGCATCCTGAACAAACACTTTGTGGGGCAGCATTAACCTCAGCTTCAGTAACTGGATATTTCTTCAGGTTTGATCAAAATCAAGAAACTAATATTTGAACAGCTTCAGAATATGAAAAGCAGTAATGGCAGAAATAAATGAGAATGGAAGGAAGCCGAGGTGTTGATCCTAACACCTTAGCTTCATGTGCCAGAGCCTGAGAGCCTGTGGGAGCTGTGACCTGGTGTCCCTTCACATGTCCATGTCTGGACTCTCTGACTAGAGAATGTCTTTATGCTTGTGAAAAAGCCAAAGCCATCGCTAAGCAACTGACAAGTTTGGTCAATACAGCAGCTGGACACACACAGACAACAGAGTCCCCAAGGCTCTCCTGCCCATCTGCCCACTGTGATGAAGATAGAAATCTATTTCCAGGCTCACAGGGCTGAAGCTCCGTGATGACCTAAGCAGGACAGCAGCAGGAGGGCAAGACTCTCCAAATCTGCTTCTGACCACTGCTGTCACCATGGAGACAGCGCCAGATTCAGACCTAGAAGACAAAGAACTCCTGTCAGGAGGGTTTTCACCACTGGCCACAAAAGTTGAGGCTGAGACCCTTTGGTGAGCAAACACTCTGTGTGTGTGTGTGTGTGTGTGTGTGTGTGTGTGTGTGTGTGTGTGTAACCATGAACCTCCTCCTAGATGCATGGGAAGGAGATAGTAACCTCTTGCCATTACACTGATTGTTTTTAAAATTGTTCTTATCTGACAGAATGCCGCATAGCTTAAAACAATAATTTTTTTTCTTTTCTATTAAAAAGGGAGGGTATTAATTTCTCTCTTTTATATTTTTTTCTTTTCAGTAAGCATATATGTTCCTGGGATGAATGGTGAGTCTGTAAGGCCCAGAGCAGTTTGACCACACAACTGCCATGACAGGCCTAATGAAAGTCAGACAGACAGCAGGCTCTTGCTGGAAGCACCCAGTGGTGCCAAGAAGAGTCCCTGAGTAGACACCATTCAGGGAAGAGCCAGCACCTAAGGGAAATACCTGACATTCCAAACATTTCCTTCCTGGAAAAGAGATAGATAGTCTCCAGGTACAGGTAAATCTTAAGGACCATTGCTAAATGTTCAAACATCCCTAGAATTCAAAGCAGCCAATGAATGTGTTACAGGCACTCATAGCCTGGGCTTGGACCAATCTCAGGTTCCAGGTCTGTAACTGCTCAACTCTGAAGCCCATAGAGCCCACCTCCCAATAAACACCCTTGCCTCGTGCTGCTCAGAGTTTCTCATACTCCACCACCACTTAGGAACAATGGAGTAACCCAAGCCAGCTTGTCAATAAAGAGACTCTCTGCTGCTGCATTGGACCAGTCTCTTGGTGGTTTTTGAGGGGGTCTGAACTCTGGACACAGCAGATGACATACATGTTCATGTGAGTATGACCAGAAGTCCAAGTAAGATGTTTTCTCTCTCACTTTCCATCTTCTCTGTTGAGACAGTTTCCCACTGAACCTGGAGCTCACTACTTTAGTGAGGTTGTCCTGCCAGCAATCTTAGGGATCCATAGGTCTCCACACACACCTTAGCATTGAGGTTACAGGTTTGCTCTGCCAAATGGGTGCTGGGGATTCAAATCCAGGTCTCCATGTTTGTGTGACAAGCAATTTTCTAGTGTGTCTCTCCCCTACCCTACTGTTGTTCCACTTTTCTGTGCATGGACTACTTAGACTATCACATTAGGTTTTGCTTGAAGAAAATATATTGTCTTGTATTCAATTTGCTCACAAAAGCCAACTGATTTATATTTAAAAAAAAAAAACTTTTCACACACACATGCAAATGACAAAAAGGAGGAAAACTTGCCTTCCTTGACATTGGGGTAATTGTGGCTTCCAGCATCCTGTTTCTAAAATCCTAAGACCTTTGTCAGACACACACTCAATAATACATAAACATTGCCCAGGTCCTCAACACATTTTGTATGCAAACTCACTTCACACAGTTTACTGATCCTTTGTTCTTGGAGAGCTTTAAACCAGTTGAATTATTTGCTTCATTAAAGCATTTCTCATTTCTGGCAGGAGTTACTTGGAGTCAGGTTTTGGCCCTTTATAAACAAAATTGTCCCAACTTTATATCTAAAGAAAACATTGTTGAGTCACGCCTTCTGAATGAAATGTGTGAGCCACAGTACTTTCTTGCATTTTCCCCCCAGGAGTTTCCTGCTGGCTGAGGGCCTGTGAGTCTATGTGGGGGCTCTGCTGGGGAGCTAGAAACAGTATTTGGACTCACTGTGAACATCCATCTGTTCCTAATTCAGCTTCACCTGAATTGCAGAAAAGCAGTCAGTCCCCCAAGAGCAGGAAGCAGGGAACTTCTTCTCTCAGACTGACAGGAGTCAGCTGAACACCTGCCCTCTTGCCATAGAAACCCACAGAGATCACATCATCCTGATACACACTGGGAAGGCCATCTCTTGATTCCCTTGGGCTTGAAGCGACTGTTTTGGGACCTAGATTTGAATATGGAGATTGAGAGTCTTGATTTCCTAATCTTGACAAAAGTAGGGGATACCTAGCAAAACTTGTTTGAACCCATGGGAAACACCCTGAATGTCCCACTCCACCCCACCCCAACCCTATGAAGAACAGGGTCCTTATTTTACCAGTGAAAACACCTGGTCCCCAGAAAGAAAGGAAAAGGAAAGTGTTCTGAGGATAATAGCTTCATTTTTCTTTTTATGTTACTTAGGTTTTGTTTCCTTGTGGTAAAATTCAAAGCCATTCAAGTTATCATTAAGTAATATGCAACACATTTACCACTGTATCTTCAATAATGAAATTGTTCTAGATTATTTCATAACAGTTTTGTTTTAAAATAAACTATCAAATATGGAAATAAATGAAGCACTTGTCTTTATCTTGAGGCCATAAAAACCATAGAAGAAATTGTGCATTGCAGGTACTGACCCAGACCCTTCTCTTCTTGAAGCATTTATGAGTGAATAAGCAATCTCACATGTGATGTGTGTGGATGTCAGGGTTTGCATGACACTGGACACATGACATCTTATAGCCACACTGACACCGAGAACTTGGCTTACTAAGCCAGTGCACAGCTGGCTCAGAGCAAGAGCAGGCTGAAAACGCAGATTTCACTGACTTCTAAGCTACATCCAGCCTCCTCCCAGCAACAGAGGCAGCATTTCCGTCACTCTGGGTAGGGTCTAGAGTAAAGAACTAGCTCTCTACCTGAGGGAAACAAAGCTAACACCGAGGACAGCACAGGCACTCAGGTGGCCCAGAGGCAGTAGCAGACAAGTCCACCCGGAAGTCCACCCAGGCAGCACTCCATGAGTCTGTGTGCTCCTTCCACTGTCCATCCTCTTGCAGGTTGACCTCCACCCTTGAAAAGAACCCTGTCTTGATGTCTCCTGCAGGTAAGGATTTGCATATCCTCACCTTCTGCTATATTAGGCTCAGGAAGTCACATACAGCAAATGGGCAGACACCAGGTCACTGGGTGAGAACAGACACCAGGCTTCTAGCTGAGGACAGACACCAGGCCAATGGCTGAGGACAGACATCAGTCTACTGGTTGAGGGCAGACACCAGGCCGCTGTCTGAAGACAGACATCAGTCTACTGACTGAGGGCAGACACCAGGCCGCTGTCTGAAGACAGACATCAGTCTACTGGATGAGGACAGACACCAGGCCAATGGCTGAGAACAGACATCAGTCTACTGGCTGAGGGCAGACACCAGGCCGCTGTCTGAAGACAGACATCAGTCCACAGGCTGAGGACAGACACCAGGCCACTGGTGGTCCAGCCCTGGCTCTGCAGAGCATGTGGATGTCTATATGTACAATGGACTCCCTATCTTCTGGGATAGGGTATACTCTTACTATGAGCCAGACAGCTGCCTTTTCTCTGCGTTCATGGCCCCCAGCCATATTCTAGGGTTGGGACCAGGGGGCAAAGGAAGTAAAGGACCTTCAAGCTTTCCAAAATAATATTCTTTCTAGTGAAATTTGACACACCTAGCAATTCTGTGTTTAGGAAAGAGTTCTCAGCCAATTGTTTTGTAGCAAAGCTGAAATCATCTGGACCGTCTAACCTGAATCAGCAAAATGAGGGTGAAATGGAGGATGAGGAATCTGTTCTGGAGTATGTGAAGACCACATAGTTTGATTGAATTCATTAGTCACTTGATTGATGGAGCTGGAGTCAAACCTCTTCTCCTGGGAAAATTCACAGTCCTGTGGGGTTGAGATGCACTATAAACTTCTCAAACTTCCAAATGCAGAGGAATCACACACAGTCTTTGGTAAACATTCAAGAGCTCTGAGTAAACCAAAGATCCCTGGGCATGGCAGGTCCTGAGAACCCGCCTTGTCTCAGAAGTACTGGGTGTTCACTGGACTCATCAGATGGCTTAGTGATGGATGAAAGCCTGGAACCTCTATTTTCATGCTACATCTGCCCTGTTTCCTCTGCATCACATATACCGTGTTGCTGTATGTTGACATATATCCACTCAAGTAGAGCTGTCTACATAGCTCATTTCCCAGAAGACCAAGGGAACAAAAATTAATTGTCCCAAACCTGCAATCATGTTGGATTTAGAAAAAGCAAACTCTGGCAGGACAGACTATCTCAGAAATAAGAACAATTTTTAGTGTGTGGACTTTGCACCCTGTCCCCTCAAGCAAGATCAAACACTTTGTAGGATTGAAGTTGATAACATAATCATGGACATCACATATAGACAAGGACTGCTTAGTTATGGGTGCCCCGTGCCCACTATCTTATCTTAAAGGTATGTCAGTTCTATAAAGATAGGCTTAGAGTCACAAGACCCCTTATCTGCCCCTCTTCCCAATATGACCACACCAAGTAAATCTCTTTTCTTTGGATCACTTACTTTTTTGATTGCCATGTTGAAAGAGTGGCTGAGCTTAGCATGTTGGGATGCCAGAGCTCAGGCTTCTGTCTTAAAATTCTCTAGGATCCAGGCTGTTGCTGCTGGCCCAGTCCCTGCTCTAAGAACCTATGACCTTATTCTTTCAGCTTGGCCACTTGACAGCTCTATACCCTCCTTAGATCTGTACACAGAGATGGTGAAGGGCAGTAATGGGGGGGGGGGTGCCCTGTCAGTCACTAGCAGCTCAAAGCTCCCGGATGCACATGGATCTCTGTCTGGTGCACTTGGAATGAAGATTACTGAAGGCTTGGCCTCTCAGCTCCTGGACTTTAAAAAATCACTGCAATTAATAATGTTCCACGTCCATTGGGAGTGTTACCACTTAAGTGTGGCTTTCTGAAGATGATGTCAGCTAACAGTGGGCAGCCTTCATATCTGTAAGTCACCCTTTAAAGCCTCCCTAGTAGTTAGAATCTTTTTGTTTCTAAACCTTCAAGAAATTCTGAACAAATTGTTTCCCAGATCAAATAAAGCTCTCTCTCTCTCTCTCTCTCTCTCTCTCTCTCTCTCTCTCTCTCTCTCTCTTTCTCTCTCTCTATCTCTGTCTCTCTCTCGTTTGTTTACAGTATTTCTGAGGGCACAGGACAGTCCAGTCCAGTGTTAATTGTCCACACACAGCTGGATAGCTTTCACCCTTTGCTCTCTGAGGGTGAATTGAAACAAACATCTCAGCAAAAATAAAGCAATTTTGCAAAGACAAGGAGAGGAAAATGCAATGTGCTTCCCCGGGCTAGAAGACCAGAGGCTGAGCACAAACAAAATCTGGGAAAGGAGAGTGAACTGAGCAGACAGTCAGGCTTACCAATCTTTAGTTTGTACTGCATACACATGTGTGTGCTGTACCTGTTAGTGAAGAGCCTGGATGGAGGAGACTGGGGTGAGAGGCCATGCTTACAAAGACAAACACACAGACACACACACACACAGCTCAGGCCTGGGCTATAATGTTGCCCATTTTCTCTTCTCCATTCCTTTAAGAAATCCACAAAGCAAAGCTTTAGAGACACCATTGTCCTGTTGGGAATTGAGTTCCACAGATGTTCCCACCTCAGGATGGGGCTTTTCTGACCCATAATCCAGAACAGTGACCAACTCAACTGCTTTGGTGAAAGCTGTCTCTCTCACCTTTGTCTTAGTTTTAAAATATTACTGACATGGGCTCCCAGGATTTACTTCCAATAATTCATTGCTATTCTTAATTATCTTGGAGTTGGGAATGGCCCAGATTTGACTAGAGAAAGCCGTCTACAGTGGCTTCATATCTCTGGGACACACCACCATGATTTTTGTAGCATTTCCTTATTTTCCAAAAACAAAAAGATGTTTTAAACTGACAGAATCTTTCCTTTGCCAAATTCTGTGCAGGTTCTCTTTGGACCAGCTCCCACTGGCCTTGATTTTGGACTGTGATGTGTGTCTGTGTCCTGTCCAGTTTTATAAAAAAAAAAAAAAAATTAGTTCTGCTTCTATTAGTTACTGGATGAAGGTTCTATGATGACAGTTGAGGTGGTCATCAATCTGACTACAGAGGAAGGCCAGGTCAGGAACCCTCTCCACTATTGTTTGGAGTCTTAGGTGAGGTCATCCTTATGGATTTCTGGGAATTTCCCTAATCTCATAAGGCACTGGGTTGAGTTTCCAGAGTCCAGTCAAAGAGAGGAAAGAGGGATTATATAAAGAAAGGGTCAAGATCACGGTAGGGAAATCCACAGAGACAGCTGACCAAAGCTATTGAGATCTCACTGACTCTGGACTGATAGCTAGGGAACCTTCATGAGACTGAACTAGGCCCTCTGAATGTGGGTGACCACTGTGTGTTTTGGGCAGTTTGTGGTGCCCCTGGCAGTGAGAAAAGAATTTATACCTAGTACACGAGCTGGCCTTTTGGAGCCCATTCCCTACGGAGGGATGCCTTGCTCAGTCTTGATACAGGGGAGAGGGGCTTGGTCCTGCCTCAACCTGTTATGCCAGACTTTGTTGACTCCCCAAGGGAAGCCTTACTCTCTCTGAGGAGTAGATGGGTAGGAGAGAAGATATGGAGTGAGCAGGGGGAGGGGAGGTGTAGCGGGAAATCAGGAACTATATATGTGAACGATCGAGTCATAGGAGTGGAGACGAGCGGGGCGTGGTTAACTGAAAAGGATTCCGGAAGTAGACTTTCGAGGGAGAGGACCAGGACAGGAAGTCATCATTCTCTTGCGAGAGTTCCCCGACCGGGTGCGCAGTCCGGCCCAGCTGCCCGGGAGTTCGGACGTACGGCGTGGAGATAAAAAATCTTCCTTAAAAAGGCTCCGGCACGCTGCAACCTCATCCTGTCATCTTCTCTTAAAACCAGCTCTGTTTTATAAACAAATTTCACAAAATAAACCCCGTTTAAAACATTAAAAAAAAAAAACCAGGGAGGGATGGGTAACTGTGGTTGATATGTAAAATAAAAACAAAACCTTTTAAATAATTTTTTAAAAGTACAACGTGTTATACATTTTTGAGGTATGCTAGACTCTTGGTATATAATTAAAAAGCTATATGCTTATACTATTTAAAAACAGCAACAACAAATCCTCTCCCCTCTAACCAGTCAGTTTAGCAAAAACTTGCCAAAGCACTTGGGAGGCAGAGGCAGGAGGATCTCTGTGAGTTTGAGGCCAGCCTGGTCTACAGAGCAAGTTCCAGGACACCCAGGACTGTTATACCGCAAATCCTATATCAACAAAACAAAATAAAAAAAGACTAAAAGACTGGTCAAAGGCAGGGGGATTTAGACAGTGGTCCGATCTCACTGTCCAGAGCAGGCTGCAGAAGCAACTTTGGTGAGTCTGCCAGCTGAGTGAACATCTACCCAGACAAGATCAAATTAGGAACAGAAGTTAGAATTTAAAGACAAGACCTCTGCAGAATATTAGGAGAATCAGATTTGCCAAGCTAGAGTCTGATCATGCTATCCTGAGATACAGGAAAGCTGGCAAAAGCAGACAGGCAAGAAGCAGAGGAGCCAGAGGGTTACTGGGCTTGGTGCTCACATAGGCACAAAAAGGAGTGATTCTGATTGGTGTAAAAGGTTTTATAGAGCATCCTGAAAGCCCAGTCCTCTGGGATCAGAGTGCTGTATTTTAGAAAGGGCAGGAGAGACCCCTGTGGGTGGAAGCCAAGAGCCCAGAGAGGGTGAGAGCCATGTGAGCAGCTGGGAGCCTCAGGAAAGGCACACTTACTGGCCGCTCCTGTGAAAAAAGGAGGAAACAGGAAGGAAGGGAAGAGAGAGAGAGAGAGAGAGAGAGAGAGAGAGAGAGAGAGAGAGAGAGAGAGAGAGAGAGGAGCAGAAGAAAGAGGGAAGAGGGAGGGAGTCAGAGGTTGAGGAATGAGCCCTCTGGCAGGGTGGGAGAAGGAAAGTCAAAAAGGGGTGGGGGTCAAAGATAGGGATTCTTCTTAATTGGAACTTGACTTCCGAACTCAGGGCGGGGCCAGGCTAATTGCCATTGGCCAGGTGTGACTTCAGGGGCTAGGAAAGAATCTTAACATCAGCCAACCTTAATATTCAGGCTATTAATCCTCTGCTACCATCTCTGGGGCCAGTCACCTATAGTCTGCTTTCAGCAGATCTGGTTTGGCTGGTTTAGACAGATGCCTTCATTCCCACTGTTTTTAGAAACTTTTTACCCTCAGGCTCTCACCTGCTCCTCAGCCTCAAGACGCATTTGCCTGGAGGTAAGCAGAGTTAAATACAGCTCCATACTAGGCTTCAGTTGAAGCATCTGGTCTTAAATATATACTACTGCTTCTGCTAGCTGTGCAGCTGTGTTCTCTGTTGGGAAACGTTCATCTGAGTTCATTCCGAGGATGGGCCATTCTTATGCCTGAGGTGGGGCTTCTGTTCTCTTTCTGGTTTATTTTAATGATGTAAAGAGAGTTGTGCTCGATGTGAATCATAAGTTCTGAGACCAAGGGCCACTGGCAGAATGTAATTTCTTGGGTGGTCAGAAACAGAATCTTAAACATGAATAAGCATGTGAAATAATAGCCATTTGACAGAATCCAGAGAAGACCTGGACAGCCTGTGTGGAGGGGAAGGCATCTCTAGTTCCAGGGTTACTAGGCCTTGATACAGGTGCTGTAGAGCAGCATCCTTGGTTTCAGGAACCTGATTTAAATCCCAATGAGTAGCTATGTCCTCCTAAGCAATTCACATCAGGTTGCCAAGTTTCACCAGTTGAGAATTTCTGATCAGTCCCCTGGTGAAGAGGCTCACTTCCAGGATCTGATTTCCTACCCCAAGCAAATCAAGGATCCTGTGGGCATAGGCTTATGGAAGAGCTTCGAAGTTTCTGATTTGATCAAGTGAAACGTAGAGGAAGAAGAGCAGGGGCAGAGATCCCCAAGGAGCCTTGACTACCACCTCAGTGAGAGCTCACAGACTCCATGTTCATGTACGGCACACAGCATCTGAGTTCTTCTTATAAGTGGTGCTTCAGTGTGACCTTTCCAGTGACCATAACCCCGTGAGATTTCTCTGACACAACACCTCGTGACAAACTTCAAGCTCTGAGTGGTAACCAGCAGCACTTCATTCTCTGTCCCTCAAAAGGGAGATCACCAAGAGATGAGTCCTTTATCCCCATGACCTCAGATAACAGACACAGCCTCTTGGGTCTTGGACTGGGTGGAAAGTCACTTTATGCTCAGACATGCCATGATGATGAATCTGTGTTTGAGCAGACTTGTTATTCTGACAGCTTTGGCTTTGGCTTCATGAGAGCTCAGCCAAGCCATGACTGTTGGTGACCACAGATGGACTTGAGAGCCCAGTCATGGACTCCTTTCCCTCCCTATTACCTAATTCCCAACTCCCTTCTGGCATCCTTTTGACATTCCTCTGGTTCAAACTCAATCTATGGGTCTTGTTTCACCCAGCAGATTCCAAATCAACTGTGACTATCCTCATAAGAAACAACTAACCAAGAGACTCAAAGTGTCAGCCATAGTCTTCATCATGCCAATATCTGCTTCACCAAGCAGATAAATCCCTTCTGCACATATGACACCTTCACACAAGATCTGGAGAACGATCACTGCAGAACCCATGAGGAAGAAACTGATGGAGGTGAGGTTTATCACCAGAATCAATGCCACAGAGGCTTTTGGAAGAGGGTGCTCATACAGCAGAGGCTTGGTGTCTCTGGCTTGAACTTGATGGCAATTGTATTATGTTTTTAGGGCCATGAGTATGCAAAGTGGATTTGAGTTTAAACTCCTGGTTCTGCCATAAGGAGGGGATTAGTGGTTCTTGAGTCCTGCCAGAACCCCAGCTGTGTAGACAAGCCACAGTAACCTAACCTCTCTGGCTATGAGCTGGCCGGCACAGCTGCAATGGGAAGCACGAGCCTGAGGTGTGAGAATGAGTTTGCGTGGAGTGGGAAGGTCTTTGAGCACTTGTGGATTTTGAGCCTGAGCTGAGAGTTGCTGTTCCATGAGCAGAGATAGAGTTGTGTGTCACTATCCCAGAGGGACACAGAATGAGCGAAGCAGAAAATGGAGAAGACTTGGTAGTTAACCCACAAGGAAAGACAGCCGTGTCTGGGGACAAATGACATGCAGGAGAAAGGAGGTGGGCCATTTCCATCCAGAGGAAGTGACTCATGCTCCAATCTCAGAAAAATGGCTAATAAAAAGAAACTCTCACTAAACATCCGTGTCTTAAAATATTGGGTAATTCACAAGAAGGAATTAGAGAGACACACATCCTCTTCTTGACCAGATTTTTCCTGGTGGTGCCTTTGAGCCAGCTCCCCTCCTCACATTGCACATGCTCTTTGGGACTTGTGGGGGTTCTGCTGGGACACCCTCTAGACTGCCACTTCACAGCTTCTAGCACAGTGTTCGAGTCAAGTCATTAGCTGTGGAGCGGGTGGATGGCCCTCTCCTTCTGCCAAGCTTTTCCCTCCCCTCAGGCTTACAGACCAGAGACCATACTTGAAAGCAATGGAGTTTGATCTGTTATTTCATTTACTTTAATTAGTCCTTTTCATTTTCTCTTTAATAGTGGAAAACACAACAAAAACTCTTAGACAACAAACTCTGAATGCTCCTGTTGGCTAATTTCTCTATAGCAAAGCTAAGCTGATTATTCAAGAGAGAAATAATTTAATAAAATAGGGTGTTGTTTATTTTAAATAAGAACCCTAACTGAAAATTTTGTCATTATTTTCAAATGTCTAAAAATTCACTAGTTTATAAAATCCAAAATCTATCCCCCTAACTAAATGCTAACATCTATAAAATTCAGATATTCTTAGGCAAATGGACTAGTTCAGAGAATAGCAGTGTGTGTGTGTATGTTTTTGTATGTATGTGTGTGTATATGTGTGTGTGTGTGTATGTGCATGTGTGTATGTGTTCTTCAGTGGGCTTTGCTTTCCCCTTCTGTTTTTCATGTTACTCCACATTATTGATGATGAAGATCTAACGTGTCTGAGGAGACAGTCCAGTGTGTAAAGTATTTGCTACACACACATAAAGTTCTAAGGTCAGATTCTAGCACCCATGAGAAGCAGGAAGCTGTAGCACACATCCATAATCTCAGCATTTTTATAGCAAGATGAGAGGCAGACCTAGGAGAACCACAGAAACCCATGGGTCAGCTAGGCAGGCATAGGAAGTAACCAATAAGTGATCCCATTTCAAAGCACCTAAGCTGGGCTCCTAGGACCTCACGGAGACTGAAATGACAACCAGGGAGCCTGCATGGGACTGACCTAGGCACTCTGCATATATGTGACAGTTGTGTAGCTTGGTTCTCTTGTGGGACCCCTAACAGAAGGAACAGGGCCTGGCTCTGACTCTTTTGTGGGCTTTTGAAAATTTAGTCCTCATGATGGGTTGCTTTGTCCATCCTTAATACAAAGGGGAGTCCCTAGTCTTACTACAACTTGATGTGCCATGTTTAGTTGATACTCACAGGAGACCTGCCCTTTCCTGAACAGAAATGGAAAAGGAGAGGCTGGAGGAACACAGGGACATGTTGGTAGGGGGTGGAGTTGGGATGTAAAATAACAATGATAATAATTTTTAAAAATCATTTAAAAAATAGATCCTGTCACAAACAAGACAGGAGGTAAAGACCAATACCAGAGATTGTCCTCTGACTTCCGTGTACCTGCCCATAACATCGTACACAGACATTTATTGTATACACACAGAAAGAGATAGAGATAAAACAAAATATATTAAAGCCACAGTGACTTTGGGAATATATATCTTCTCCAAGGTTCCCCCTATGGTTCTCTGTATCCCTCCATATGATGAGGTCAGAGAAACATGATCATGTGGGTGAATTCACTTGTCTCAGAGACAGACACTTGTTCTGTGCACCTTTCCATGAGAACGGCAGCAGATGAAATCCCAGAGTGTACATAAAAACCCAAGGACATGGCTAGATATATATTATTATTAAATATACAATATTTTACCACATAGTGACCCACTGGAACCTCTAGGTCGGTCTCACAGACACAGAATGACAAGCCAAGGTGGACTATGGAAGCATGGAAATCACACACAGGAAACCCCCTGAGTGGTAGGCAGACCATGACACACTCAGTCCCATCAGCTAGATAAATACTATCTTAAATTTCATCACTGCCCCATGCTTCCCTTAAAGTCCTGGTGGTCAAATTCATTTATGAAAAACTGAATAAATAAGTCTATCCTCACTTCAAATTCAAGTGAGCAAGTTTCCTTTGTATGTTTCCATCACAACAAACCAAGCTCTTCTGAAAGCTTCTCTTTGAATATAAAAACTTTTATTTTTATAAATCTACCACATAATCTTAGACCCTGTCTACATAGAATGACTAGCATTCTTGAGTGACTAGAAAAAACTGTGTATTCCCACTGAATTGTATTTTGGTATGTATGTATAGAAGAGACAAGACAGGCAGGACTCTTGTATTAGGATTTTAATGTCTCATGGGAGTTCTGGAGCACAACACCTAAGGGTTAATGTGTGTGCATGTGTATAAGTATGTGTATATGTTTGTGTATACATGTGTGTATACATATGTGTATGTGTACATATGTATATTGTGTGTATGTATATATATGTATATGTGTATGCATACATGTACGTTTGTGTACGTGTGTGTGTGTTTGTGTGTATATATAATGTGTATAAGTGTGTGTATGCTTGTGTGTATAAGTGTGTATATGCATGTGTGTATATACAATAAAACCCTTACACAGAAGTTAATGCTTTTGCTTTCTTATTCTTGAAAAGGCAAATGGGAAAAGTAACCACAGTTTATTTTGAGGAAAAGGCCATCAGGTGTCCTGAGTTTTATGACTTTCAGAATTCTGTGTTGGAAATGTCCTGGTCAGAGGATATAGACAGCATGAGTCCAGGTGTTGGGCTGATGCTCTCAGGGAATGAAGGAGATCCAGCGCCTCCCGGAACAGCTGCCTGTCCCTCAGGTTTCACCAAAGTATTTCCAAGCAAGAGTCTGGAAGCTCAGTGGTTAATCTACCCAGTTCTCTGTATGTTACTCTGGACTCCAAATCTCTGAACTCAGATGCTAAAGTGCTATCTTCTGAAAAGGAGTCCTGATTCCTTGAGTTATAGAACTCCACGGGCATCTTTTTTCCTGATGCAGTCTAGCCAGACGCTACCCCGTGAAAAGTCCTCAGTACTGTTGAGGAGAGCTGCACACAGCAGCCGCTGGATGGGCCTAGAGGAGCTGGGAGATGTAGGAGGGTCAGAACAATCCTTAGTGGAAGCCTTCTCAGATATATCACTGTCTCCTGTTAATGCAGCCCTGGTTACAGTCACCATCCCACACCCTGTTCTGGGGAATAGATTCCAAAACCCCAAGAGACATCCAAAACCACAGATGCTATGTTTCCTTCATATATATTAATACATGAACTAACATGACATAACTTTTCCAGTGTAGCATGCTCTCATCCACACTGTGGTCAGAATGTTTGCCCCTGGGGGACAATGAACCTAAATTTGTGTCTTCAGTCTCCCAAGTGGAATCTTATTAAGTTGAAGGCTTCTGTCTTTTCACCTAATAGGGGTACTTTATGGCTTCTCTTGGGCATATCTGAAGGCTAGCCTCACTCCTTTTGTGACCTACATCTCTTATTAAGTAAGAGCCACTGCCACAGAAGCACTGAGATGCAATGCAGCAGATGTGACAATAAGATGGTTACTGGGGTAAGCTGTAGCACTCATACACACTGTACACCAGCAATCCGTGTCCCTAGTGGGATACATAGAGATGATCCTAGATTTCACCATGTTTCCCCAAGTGGTGCAATTTAAAACTTACAAATTGTTTATTTCTAGAAATTCCCACTTAGTACTTTTGAACAATACTAGACATGGATCAACCTGAGTCTATGAATGAGGTTCTACTATTTCACCCAAATCTACTTCTGTCAAGACTACATTGAGCTTCTGTTTGGAACTTGAGTTCTGAGGTAGGAAGGAAGAGCTAAGGGTTAGTTTGACACCCTAGATGGAATAGAGGACGGTGCTTGGGGCTCACTGAACATGCACAGTTTGCTAACTTTGAAATAAAACAAAATCTAACCACCTCTCCTGTCATTTATAGGCGTCTCAGTAAAGGTAATGAATTGTTTTCCTGTTTAAATTGCCAAACCCAGAACACTATGCAGCTCTTTAATGAACACAATTGGAGAAAGCCCAGGGGATCAGAGTAAATGTGCATGCTGTCCAGGAGGTGGGAGCTGATCCCAAATCCTCCTGAAGATTACAAATTCTGTCATCAGCAGGATGCTCTCTTGAGTAAGCAAGAGAAATCCAGCAAGGCTCTTTGCTTAACTTACACAATTTCTATCTAAGTTTGGGGGGAGCCTTTTCCTATTTTCTACCTAGTTTTGCCTCATAAAGTGAAATCCTACCCAACAAAGAGGCAAGCTTACAGAAACAAAAAAGATAAGACTGTTTGGCCAGAGTGAGATAAAATCTGAAACTGGACTCCACTCCACCACGACCCTTGATAATGTAAAGAGTCCCCAGGAAACTGAGACTAAACCATCCTGGGGGCTACCCTTTTCCCTTTGTCCTTCCATTCCAGTCTGGGGTCTTAGGAAGGATTCAGATTCAATAGGAGCAGATGCTTAAGGAGAAAGCTCATTTGATTTAAAAGTTCCTTTTATTAAACACAAGCAATTTGTCTCTGGCTGATCTGATGACTCAAACCTTCGTGTTGGCCCCCACTGGGGGCTTTGGAAAGCCTCCTTGTGCCCACAGCGGATGCAGCTGACCAAACAGAGGCAGCCAGGGACAGCTGCATATTCCAACAGCAATGGTGTTTTTTGGTGGATTCCAATGGAATTGCAATACTGGGTTTGCGCTCACTTCCCCCGGAGAAAAAAATTAGAGCTGGGCGTGTCAGCCTACCCCAGGTTAGGAACACTGTCTGGGTTCTGATCATCAGTCTCTTAGGAGTGTTTTCTAAGTTGGAAGAGAGCATCAAGCCTCCTCAGTGTGCAGACCTCATCTCTTCAGCATCCACACTGTGGACATGAGAAAAACCAATCTCACAAAGGAGTTGGACAGATCAGCACAGCACAGGGAAAAAATGTCCCTTCAAACACACACACACTACCACCTTCCAACAGGCAGTGACTGGGGGTCCTGTGTTTGTAATTCCATTTCCCACGACAAGTGCAACACGTGTGGGAAAGTTATATACAGATGTTGACTGTTGTAGGAAATGTTTTACAATGGATTCAGTTGATTTTTAACTTTGTCATTCTTGATCATACAAGACACCTATGAAAAATATACACAAGCCTCTGTGAGCCAGCAAAGGCTGGAAAATACTTAGACTTACAGGGCTAGATGGGACCATCTGCTTCTGTATGTTAGGAAAAAGAAAATTGTTTCCTCCATAAAACTGACTCCATAACCTGATATAGTAGTAAGTGGACATCACTGTATTAGAGTTTAGTGTAGAATGAGACAAAGCTCTTAAGTAGATACACATACACACCATTCAAATATTTGTATCTTTAATGGCTATAATTAATTAGTAGAGTGTGTTTGGCTCCGAGGAGCTGTGCTGAGCCTATTGGAGCCTCATGTAAACTTAGAGATCAACATCTCTATCTGTAGCTCAGAAACTGTTGACACAGATGTTTGGTTAATCACTCATAGCAAATAACTATTCCCATAAAGGATAAGATTAGTCGGACTTGGCATACAATTCTTTCTTCTGTGAGTCTCATCTGATTATAGATGATGTTTTGTTAGAATGTATCCATGCAACCTCATAAATGATGTAAAGTCCAAGAAAAACACACAATCTCTGCCAAAACCAAATTAAATACTCATCAGAAAAAATATGAGTTTGATTTCAGCTCAGGTATTATGAAATTTGTCTTGGGCTATTGTTGTATGAAACTTAAGAAAAGCTATAAAAAGCAACCCTGGCATTAATGTCAATTTAAAGTGCATTCGGCTGCCAACATTCATTCATTCCATGCACAGCAGCTGAATGTATTATTTCATTTAATGTGGAGGAGGCATTGCAGCCTCCAACAGCTATGAAAAACTGGCCTTGCAGGTGGGCAAGGATATATCTCATCTGTATAAATGCACTGCCTCTGACCATGTGACATGGGCCCGGCACAGGCATGGCTGGGAACTGGTTACAGAAGCCCTCATTTTTTCCATATTGAATAGCAGGTTCACAGACTACTGTCTAAATCAAGTTCACCTTTCCACATCTGGCCCCATGAGACCCAATCAGCACTGCTTACCTCCTTCTGCACAATTACCATCTTTTCCAAATTCCTCGAAACAAAGAATTGTCTCTACCATTGTTTCTGGAGCTTCCGCAGATGACAAGCCCTCCATGCTATTTCTTGGCTTCTTGCAGTCCAGGGAGGGCCATGAGACTGAGGCAAACAAGAGCCACGGTGAGGCCCAGCTACACTCTGCTTCCTTCAGCAATAAAGCACCATTTTAGAAGGTATGTATTTGAATATGAAATGCCTGCTGCAGGAGAGGATTCTACCAGCTGCTGAAGGGAAAACACAGACCTATATAAAGTATTTGCATAAGTGCCCCCAGCCAGCCAGGAACCAGAACCATAAAGTCACAAAGCAGAAGCCAATGAAAGCTTGGAGATTGACTCTCCTGTGTGTCCACTGCTTGACCTCATAGCCTGTCAAGAAATCAGTTGACATGAAGGAGTGGGAGATGAAGTCAAGCAAAGTCTCACCAGGCAAGGAGTCTAAGCTATAGGCATTGGGGACACATGGAGCCCCAAGTTTGTGTATGGAACCAAACAAAACTGAAGTCACTATAAAGCATAGGTATGCCTTAGCACAGAAAGCATAGGAAGACTACTATTGGCTTTCTTAGAAATGATGTTGTTTACATATGTGTTAACATGGCTCCTACTCTGGTTTGAATGTGACCTGTTAGAATTTTCAGCATGATCATATAAAGAAGCCAGGAGTTTTAAAGCTAGGATAACTAACCTTTTCATTTTCATTTTTATTTTTGAAATGTTTCATCCATGTAGGCAATGAAATGTGATCATATCTATTCCTATTTTCCTCTTCAACTCCTTGTATATCTTTCCCAATATATAATCTCTGAACTTCAGATCTCTTTTTTGATAGACCATATGGAGATGCCTACCAACCAATGCATGAGTGCTGAAGCATCCACTGGAACAGGGTGTTTAATACTAATTTCAACCTGACTGAACTGAGATGCATCCAGTTGGTCACAGTTGGGCTTAGGGTGGAGGTCTAGTGGGGATAGTCTTAGCAGCTCTCCAGCACTCATTCTCAATACCTCTGAAAACAGAGTGCATACAGCATTCAGCACCAGGGGAGTCTGATTTGGCTGCTGTTTTCCACCAGCTAGAATTTCACTAAAGACTGTTCAGATCTAGAGACTATTGCAAACTTGTGATTAAGATCCCAGAGAATGAGATCAGGGTGACCTGGGAAATCAATGGCACACAGCAAGGATGTCACAACCAAGTCAGAATGTTTCAATTGGGGAATTGGGGTTGGCGGTTTCTTTCCTCATGAAGGCAAACAAAAGGTGAATTATATTAATGTATCTTGTTACTATGTATATTATTTAACTGTCCTTGCCCTGGTATATAGAGTGTCCTATGAACTATGAACAGCAAAGCTCAAAGCAAATTCTGCAAGCCATTCCATCTCCAATGTGCAGATTCATTTGGGGTTCTAGAGCAAAAGGGAACAGACAGCAAGGAAGCTCTCTTGGCAGATTCAGAGGAGGCCTTCCTAGATGGTCAGCATCTGTCCACTGAACCATCTTTGGGGCTTCAAAGCACCCTGTCATTCCACTTGCAGAACACAGGTGACACACAAAACACATCCAAAGCAAAAGAAAAGGCTAGGACAGTGGTTCCCAACCTGTGAGCTGTGACCCCTTTGGGACCTAATGGTCCTTTCACAGGAGTTGCTTAAGACCATCAGAAAACACAGATATTTACATTACGGACCATAACAGTAGGAAAATTAGTTATGAAGTCGCAATGAAGATAATTTTATGGTGAGGGGTCACTACAACATGAGAAATTGTATTAAAGGATGACAACTTTAGGCTGAGAAAGGGCAATAGCATTCTGGTGCACTGCATAGATATGGGATGAAAATGAAAATGGGACATGGGGCTGTATGGAGCTCCTGAGATAGCCCCTCTCAGTGCCTATGGATTGCCCCGCAAGTATTCAATAAAATGTTGGCTAAACACTCCGGTGGCTGTGACCTTATGGATGGCAAGAAGGTACAAAATAAGTTCACTTCAAGATAAAGATATCTTCCCGCTGAGCCTGATCTAGGGAAGTAAACTGATAAAATGTCAAAGTTCTTCCCCAAGAAAGACAGAGTCAGCTTGAGGGGATTCACTGTAAAGGACTGGCTATGGCTGGCATGGATGAAGAATGTGAGCAAACCCTGAATCCATGACTCGGAAATCCAGAAGACCTGAATATGTGGGCTCCTGAATGCCTGAGAGGCAGAATTTTCCCCCTGAGCTCTCCAGAATGAAAGTAAGCCTGGCCAACGTCCTAATTTTACTGTATGAGACCCTGAGCACAGAACCCAGCCCACTGTGTCCTGACTTGAACTAACTGAAAGTAAACTAATAAGTGGCTATATCTGGGCAGTGCAACTTACAGAGACCTTCCCACAGCCAAGGAAAACAAATAAAATTTGTTTGGGAATAAACATAAGCAAATCCTTTCACAGATTCTGACCATTCCACAGCAGGAGACTGTTGACATCCTCAGCCTGAGCCTTGTGATCTGCACTTCTAATCCTTGCCCTCCACTCCTTTCTGGTGAATGCACAGAAAACTGCTGTGAGGATCAACAAGGCAGCTGAATTGTTTTCATCACTAGAGACATTGCCCCCTTTCTACAACTAGGTAGTATTGCCGCAGGATCACAGCCTTTCACAAACTGCTGTTGCAATGAAGATGCTGCCTGGAGAGCCTCAGAGGTACCACTGGCTGGTTGTCTCCCACTCTTAGGAAGTCATGAGATGACAACAGCTAAGCACTTGGAATCCAGAAGCCTGCTCAGCCTTCACTGGCACTATCTGACCCATCTAGCCCCAGAGTATTTTTCTTCAGTCAGTCTGAAAAATCCCATGGCACTAGAAGGTCCACTGGAGCCAGCTGAGGAAACCTGGTTCAGTGGTTTGTGACACCATATCACAACAATTATGATGATCTAAAGCATCTAACTTTGCTGTATCATGAACCAAAGTCTATATATGCCACCTACCACCTGGGGCTCTCAGCCAGCATTCAGATGGTCAAGGTCAAGTACATTCTCATGCTAACAAGTACAGGGATATTAGCACCGGAAGGAATACTGAGAAAGGTAGCTCTGCTTTTAATGGAATCAAAATAAATTTGTAACCAAGTGACTAAAAAAATTAAAAAATAATAGAAAATGTGCAAATGTAACTGACAGAGTACTTCCCTGAGAAAGGAATATATCTTTTTAGTTAAAAAATGCTTAGCCTCCAAATGACAACTCACTGCCTTTAACAGCACTTTTTTTCTATAAAAATAATCTATTTGCAAATAAAAGACATTTAAACAAGGCCTGCTTTTCCAGATAAAGAACTATAATATAAATCAATGGTAATTTATATTGGGTGGCCTTCAGCCAAGGTAACAGGCAGACATGCATGAAAGAATAGGCAGTCTAGGAAGATAAGGATTCTCACAGACGTCACTGAAGAACAGTATGTTGGAAAGATGAATTAGTCAATGATTAAGATTGGGAAGAATGGCCTGGCCAGCTCTCTGGGGGGTGGGGGGATGGGGCCCGGACTAATTTTTACTAGTTCTCATTTTAAAAAGAATCTTAAATCTAATAAAAATCTAAGTACAAAATAACAGCCTCAAAATATAGTACAAGAGAAGTATAGATGAACATTCAATTCTGGGGTTAAATAAGACTATTTTTACATTATCCAAGAACCGAAATCATAAATAAAAATTCAGATGGGTTTGATAAATCTATACTGCATGTAAATTTCTGCAGTGGAGAAAATCATAGATCTAACATAACAATGGAAAACTTAGAACTTTTACAACATGCATAGAAGATGAATTATAATGACGTGAATATGGAAAAGGCTAGTCTCAAAAGGAAATCAAACAGAGGACACCAACAGGCAAACAGACTAGAACACATGGCCAAAAAATACATACAAATTTATTTGACTTCGGTAGTAACAGTATGAAGTAAGTAAACAAATGAAGTAAACAGAATGAAGATAATGACACATTTGTTGGTGACGATCTAATGACATGAACCATAACCTCCATGCTGAGTTGGTTATACACAGGACCAGATGAAAGCCAGGCAACCTGTGCTGTCAGCAGCCTCCTCTGGGGTCGGTCCTCTGTGAGGACTTTCACCCGCCCCCTTCAGTCAGCCTCCCAGGCCACTGAGTAGCTCCCTGCCTGAGATAGATGTGTCATCCATATCTCTGTGTGTCACGAGAAATATGTTTTGTTTTGTTTTGTGTTTTTCCTTAGTCAGAAATCTGACTAAGGCAAGCATAAAAACTGTCTGGAGTGAATGCCTCTTCTCTGAAACTGCCATTTTGCTTCTGGGAATCCACCTTTTAGTGACATTGGATATGGGGAATGACAGCTATAATGATGTTTACATTACCAGTCTAAAGGTATTTTTATGAGGAAAGAAGAAGGCTGGAGAAACGCTCAGTGGCTAAGAGTTCTCTTGCAGAGAACCTGGTTTAATTCCCAGGACTCATATGGTGACTTTCAACCTTCTGCAACTCCAGTTCCAGGCCATGTAACATTTTCTTCTGCCCTCTATGAGCACCAGGTATGCAGGTGCTACATAGACTCAAATCTGTATGATTTTTGTGAATTAACTCATTTAACCTTTACCTCCCCCTGCAAAAAAAAATGTAGAAAGCAGATCCTATGCCTATTTGCACTTCAAAAGCAAAGGGAAAAGAAAATAGGTGACCTAACACAACACAAATGTCTTCACTTTGTATCCCTGGAAGCAAGAAAGTAAAAGTCATATTCAGTCCATGAACCACCAGTTCCTTCTACACAAACTTAAGGAAATGTATCCCCAGCCTTCCCTAGCTGAATCAGACACCTATGTTCCCTGTCTGTCACCTCTCCATCCATCTTCAAGCTCCACCCCATCTCTGCTTCCTTTGACACACTGCCTTCACCTGATCCATCACATGCATGAATGCTTGCTACATCTCACACCCTAATAATCAAGAAGCAAACCTTCTATTGCATAAAATTTAGCTTGATCACCTATTCCAAGTCTCCTTTGCCATGCAAGAATAGAGGATTAGCTTGGATAACAGTAGCAGCCATTATCCAGCCCACCACCTGAGACAGTGTTCAGTGCTTAGCCAGGGTGACAGCACTAACTGGTCAATGGTGTATTGTAGTTCAAAGATAGTGTGTTATACTACTATATTTTTATTTACCTGTTTTTGAGACAAGATCTGACTATAATGCTTTGACTGTCCTGTGTGAGTTCACTGTGTAGCCCAGATTGGCCTCAAATTTTGTACAAACTTCTTGCTACTACTGGAATTACAGGCATGAACTATTATTACACCTAGATAAATCCTTTCTTTTTTTTTTTTTTTTTTTTTTGCTTAGAACCCCAAGGAGTGCACTTGCTATCTGTATTGGGTTGCTTCTAACAGGGGCTCAGCCTTTGAAAAGGGAGTTCAGAGAACTAAATGAGCACCAGACTTGGGAACATAATGTCTCCATAGCCTCACATTCATCACTCAGAGAACTCATCTTTGATCTGCCAGGAACACTGCATGTATGTTTCATAGCACAGAAGAAGATCTTGTTGCTCTGTTTTATGAATGTATCCATAAAGACCCTCCCAGACAGTAAGTTTCTGGCCAAAGTCACATTTAGGGGCTATGTCCTAACTGGTTGAATAAGACCACACTTGCCCGTGGTATTTCCAGACAGTGAGCACATGATTGCTGGTTTCTTTCCTATAATGCTTTGCTGAGTTTTGCACACTGTATGTGTGTGTGTATGTATATGTGTGTCTATATGTGAGTGTGTGTGTATGATGTTTGTGTGTGTGCATGTGTGTATGTATGTGTGTGTATGAGTGTGTGTGTATGTATGTGTGTGTGTATATATGTTTGTGTGTGTATGTGTGTGTGTGTATGTGAGTGTGTGTGTATGATGTTTGTGTGTGTGCATGTGTGTATGTATGTGTGTGTATGAGTGTGTGTGTATGTATGTGTGTATATGTTTGTGTGTGTATGTATGTGTGTATATATGTTTGTGTGTGTATGTGTGTGTGTATGTGTGTGTGTGTATGTGTGTGTGTGTGTATGTGGCCTGTGTGTGTGTGTTATATATATCACACAGAAAAAGATAGAAAGCCATTGCTAGGAAGCACTTGAATATTCAGATGTTCTTGCTACACAAGTCCTCCCTGGGATTTATAGACTCCCCAAACTCACCATCCCTAGACACCCTGCCTTCTAACCATATGCTACTTGTCACCTGTCTTCATGAGGCCAGAACTCTTATGTTGTTTGCTTTTGCCAAAACCCTTCCCCTTCCTCTGAGAATGCCTGGCCCTAATAACAACAGCACTGCCCCTGGATGGCTCCAAAGGTCACCTTCTTGGTGAGGTGTTCCTAGATCCTTGATGAAAACTGACCCTGCTGTGCCTCTCTGATCATGGACCATAGCACTCACAGTGGCCACCACACTTGGTCAGAATTTAGTTGCCTAGATGTGGAATTGTGACTCCTCTGCTTCATAATTCCTGGATACTGAGGTGCTTCTCCTCAGTGCCTCTTCTGCCTTATAACTCCTCGATAGTGAAGTGCTTCTCTTCAGCTTCTGTCATACCTGGATACAGAAATGCTTCTCAGTTCCATCATACTTGGAGAAGACAGCTCATGTCCTAGTCATCCATTACTCCTAGAGATGGGAATGTGTTCCTTTAGCTTCTGTCACACCTTGAAACAGGACTGCCTCTCCCCCACCCTCACATCCCCAGGGCAGGACTGCCTCTTCTTCACCCTCACATCCCCAGGGCAGGACTGCCTCTTCTTCACCCCCACATCCCCGGGGCACTGGCTGACTAGGGAAAGATATGGAGTCAATCAATGATTATTCAAAGAGTAACAATTGAACATAAATGGGTGAATTTTTACTTTCTTGAGGGGATGTTAAGGTGAAGAAATCATATAACACATGAGAGTTTCATCAAATCTAGTGGGAACCAGGAATTTCTCCCTGAAAAAGAAACATGGGAAGACCTTCAGATAAGGGGATTGAAAACATAAACTCTGGCTGCCAAGAAGGGTTTTTTTCTTTCTCCTAAATTACTACCACTTGGTTCACGGAAGATAGATCATGTTTGTCAAGTTTAAAATGGATTGGATTCTTTCTGTTCTTGTCAAATCTAAGATCTGTGAGTTAAACCTCCTTTGTGAAGAACATGACCCTGTGCTGGTCACGTTGCTGTTTCCCTGTGGAAAGCAAGTTCTTTACTAACAGCACGGTTGCTCTGTGGGATTCCAGACCTGTGAGTCAACATACAAACCCCCTGGTTTGGGGAAGAAAATCTGAAACACAAGTGAAAAACAAAAGGTTTTATACAGCACAAGAAATGCATGACTAGCTGATGTTACCGCATAAAGTATTTCACACCACCCTCAAGGGCTACATATAAGACATATTCCCTACCTACTATTCCCAAGTGTTTCAGTTAAATGATTATGGATTAAAGCCTGCTCTGTGAATTGATTTGTAATATACATTTGAGTAGACTCAGTGGTGAAATATAGTACTCAGGATTTATGGCCTACAGATTAAAGAGTGTAGAAGAGCTTAATAGGGCCATGCTAGACTAATTATAGAAAATTCTGGGCTTGGGAAGGAAGTTGGAGGTGGTAAGGTTTGGAGTTGGTGTGGAGTTGAATGAGACAGACAGACAGACAGAACTCTCCATGAAGGGATTAAACAACACAGATCAGTGGCATCCATGTCAGGATGGAGGATGAGAGATGATGAAACCCACTCACCGTTAGTGAATAAAGAAAGGTTCAGAGACAAAATGGGAGGGCGAGACTCCTGTCTTATGGCAGCAGGCCTTTGTTCAACACAGTGAGAGAGATGTTAGGATGAGAGAACAGCCTGTTTTCTTTAAGGAACGTGTGCCTACTCTTCAGGGGGTACCAAAGTGAGAAGGTACTTCTCGATGAGTACACAGGAGCTGAGAGGGTGGGGATGCTGGTAGAAGGGAGACAGGGCAGCATGTGGAACACGAACAAGATTGCTGAACGGAGTGACAGGGAAGAAGAATATCAATGTCAGGAAGGAGGAGGCAGGTTTGCAGAACAAGACCAAAGACTCAGCTGAAAGTCCTAGAGAAGGAAGAGCAGGCCATGCTCAGCACAAGGAGCACGATCCACTGCTATCTCAAGAGACACAGCTGAGGGTAGATTTTGGGGCTGCTGATAGGTCAGGAGGAGCTATGGGGTGCACTTTACCTGGGTGCCAGACAGAGTGCTGGAGAGCTCTTCTGAGGGTCTGAGCTCTCGGAAGATGAGAGAGGCAGGCCATGGTGAGATCGGCCCTGTAAATGGTTATGGCAGAAACACACTCAGGAAACAAGTCAGCATCAGTCCACAGCTTATCCCTGCTCCCAGGGAGGTGAATCCTGTTTGCTTTCCACCAGAAACTCTTCCTGGAAGGAACAGGGTCATTCAGAAGCTCACTTCCCTTCTGTCCAAAAGAACTGTCTGACCACTCAGAGGCAAAACTGTCACAAAATTGAACAGCACATTCCAAACTGGAATTGTCAGTGGGCTCACTGAAGTCTCTGCGGCACCTGGCCATTGTGCCATGTTTGCTGGAGATCCAGATGACACCATCCCTCACCTTCCTTTGCTCTTATCTCTTGTTAAAGCCCACAGTCTTTTGGTTTATTCCATCTATAAGTGAAATCAGAAGACCAGAACATGGTGCACTCTGCCTCCAAAACCTAACCAGCAAGTTGAGCAAATGCCAAGCTTGTGTGGAGGGAGAGTCTTAAAGGGCACATGGTACCTTGTATTCTCACTCAAGTTGGGGTACATGATGTGGAACAATCTTTTTGTACACTATGAATATGTGCTGTTCGCATAGGTTTAATAAAGAGCTAAGTGGAGAATATCTAGGCAGGAAGAGGTTAAGCAGGACTTGCGGACAGGGAGAAAGCTCTCTGGGATAAAGAAGGATGGAGTCACCAGGAGACACAGGGAGAAGCAAGATGAACATGCTATGTAAAGAAGGTACCACGCCATGTGGTAGAACAAAGATCAGAAATGTCGGTTAAGTTGTAATAACTATTGGCTGAGCTTTTATAAGTAACAATAAGTCTTTGTGTGGTTATTTGGGAGCTGGCTGGTGGAACAGAAAATTATACACACAGGTGCATTTGGATACATCTAGAGTTCTTAACATTCTCTCATGTGTTATACTAGCTGGCGAGGTGGCAGATGCATTGGCTACCCAGTTTTAATCTTTTTATTGCATATATATATGTACTCCATAAAAATATACAAGTATTATTTGTCAATTTAACATTGTTAAGAAGACACTAACTGTTTTGAGTAGAAAGGAATTTCAATACAGTTTACACAGAATTGCTGTGAGCTGGCCAGACCAGAGGGAAGAAGCAGAGCTGCCACATCCTGCCTGCTTGAAGGACCTCTTTTCTCATCCAGAGCAAGATTTGGGTTCTACTATTACTGAGGGCTTTGGATCTTCTCTGTGAATTGCTAGGTATACAGCCAGCAAGACATGTTCTGTCCTGTGAATGTCTAATTACCAAAGTAAAATTTGTATCTAAACTTCAGTTACATTGGATTTTGTTTAAATAATTGACACATAATAAAATAATGCATTTGTATAGATTACAGTGTAGCAATTTTGTGTGACTAGTTGGGTCATGATCAACTCAAGATAATTAGCATTTCCTTCTCCTTAACTGTGTATTATTTCTGTATTAGAAACCTTCAAATTCTCCTACTAGTTTTTAATGGACCATATTATAAACTATTCTTTCTTTAATGTTATACACAATGCTAGAGTTTCAGCTTTGAATGTTTCATTGAGGAGGTGGGGTTGAGAAGTTGCTTTACTGATCACCTCATCTTTCATACCAATCCATCTTTGAAGACAAAACACAGCTTTAATTTGTTGTCACCTCTTTGCATGCGATCTGAATTAATTCACCCCCAGGTGTTGATTTTCTATCATAAGCAGAAAATGATGCAAACTCGCTGGCTTTGTCTCCTTTTCTGACAACTGTTAACTGCTGTAACTTGAGTTTGGATGTCCTGTGTGTAGCCACTTAATCAGAACCACTAATCTAGCTGGGAAGCTAAGTCAATGATCACTAAGCTAGCCTCCATCTCACTCCCTAGTTTAAAATAATTACTCACATGAGACCAGGCTCTGTATGTCCCATTTGCATAAAACTCTTTAAATAAATGCCAAGAGGCATACAAACCTTTTTTCTAGTGAAAAAAAATTCTTTACCATATCTTTAATAAAGACATCATTTCTGTTTCATAGCTTCAAAGACAGACACTCATGGCTCTGGGTTCAGATATTGGTCTCAGAAGAGTTGAGGCAAGTATTGGCTAGGCTTACTTCTTTTGCCTCTATGAGGTGGTGAATTCCAGTGGAGGGGGAATTTTTAAATTTTCGATCTTATGTCCCAGCTCCTGGCACAAGGTTTTCCAATGAGCAGAATGGTGACTCTGTATAATATGTTGATGAATCAGCCAGTGAAAGAAATCGGTTTTCACAGCAATACCCCATGCCCCAATACAGTGTCTCTTTACCACATAAGTCCTGGCTATGAACAGCCACCTTAGGAGGGCCAGTGAAATGGCTTAACAGGTAGATATGCTTGCCACCAAACTCAAAGACCTGAGTTCAATTCCCAGGACTCACACTCTGGAGGAAAAGAGTCAACTCCATCAGCCTGTCTTCTGATCCAGATGAATATACCATGACATGTCCACCCTACACACACACTCACACACACACACTCACACACATACACACACACACACACACACACACACACACGTCAAATACATACAAACAAATATTAAAATATTAGTGAAATTAGGAAGGTCAAGTAGCCATTAACTATCCACCTGGTTGGATCTCTGTCATCTCCACAAGGTAAAAGTCTACATTCTACCCAGGAAGTGACACCCCCCTTCCCTTCACATGGTTCAATCTAGACTCCCAGGAGCCAACACTATTCCTTCCTTTTCCTCTGCCCACTGACCCTCCCAACCACTCTTGCCAGTGCCAATGCCATCTGTTCACACTGGGTCTCCTTCCCATGTACCCCTGCATGGACAGCAGCCAAGTGTCCCCTGGTGTCTGCATCGCAGCTATGGAACAGTCTCTCTGCATTCTGTACTGTCATCTCCCTGTCAGCTTCCTAGGGCAGCCACATTAATCATCGTTCGCGCATCAATATTATTTCATTTTTAGACTTGATTATATAAAACTTCTCTACCTCAGCTTCGAATGCCTATCCAACCAGACTGGTGCCCACCTCTTGTCTCAATTATTCCACGTAAGTGGCCTTTGCCCCTCCTCGGAAACCCTTGCAGACTCCTTTGTCTTCAACACACCAAATGGCCCAGACTCAGAAGCTGTAGGCACTCCAACCCTCTCTTCTTGATTGTTTCTCAAGTAGACTTGACTTTTTAAAGATTTTATGTTTATCTTAATAAGCAAGTAGACACTCCAGAGAGGTTTTTGTTTTGTTTTTTTTTTTTTTGCCATGCATCCTTGCCCCCCCCCCCGCCTGTGTGCAGCCCCCCAGTGGTACCCACTCCTGTCAATGCTGAGTCATGCTTGTTTAGTAAAGGTCAGCGGTATGAATTAGGCTTTACTCTTGAGTTGTACATCCCAGGGGTTTGTAAAACTGTATGTATATACATCACAGAGTCACGAGAACAGCGGCCTTGCTGGGAAACTTCCCTCTACTCTGCCCATTTGCCCTTTCTTCCCTGAAGCCCCCAGGACCTCCTCAGAAACTCCACAGTTTCACCTTTCCCGCCTGTCATAAAATCGTGGAGCATGAAGCTTATTACACAGGCTTCTTTCATTGGTGAATCAGCATTTAAAGTCCATCCCCATTCCCTTTAATGACTGCTGGCTCTTTGCTCGTTAGTGCTTAATAATATTCTATTGTTGAAATGTATTATGGTTCATTTGCTAATTCACCAAAAGGATATCTTGATTTTTTCCCCTAAGTTTTGGGATTATAGCTTAAAGTTTTCTAGATGCACACATGTGTACTTTTATATGGTCTTAAATTTTCAAGCCTCCTGGGTCAATACCAAGGCTCAGCATTGCTTTCCTTTCCCATTCCTCTTCTCCACAAAATTGTAATTTTCTTCACATACCAGCTGGAAAACTTCCATTTATTCTTTCAATCATGCTTCTCTCGATAACTATTTATGATTGTCATGTGTGAGGAATGATGTCAACCCTGGGGACACAACAATAAATAGAGACATGGGTTATCCTCTTGGAAGCCCCACTCCTAAGAAGAGAAGCAGTGAGCACATCACAAGCACTGTCTGCTGAGGATGGCAGCTGAGAGGCAAGGAAGGGATAAGAGGACGCTCTTTAATGGGGTAGTCTTGGAACAGGAATATAAATGAGATAAGGTCAGAGGTCAGAGGAAGGAAAAGAAGCCAGAGGGAGTGAAGGGCAGGACAAGGGTCTTTAAGAAGCAGGACACATGGTGGGCAGCAGAGACGGGACACAGCTGTTCTGAGGAGAAGACAGGCAGGCATGGAAAGAGTCATTGATGGTCTTCTAATTTTAGGCTTCTTTTCTTCATAGAAGGTATTTTGGACTTACATTTAAAAATACATTCGTTTTGATGTGTGTGGCATATCCTGGGCATAAGGATGGGTATAACACTGTTTGTTTTGAGATATGGACAGGGCTGCTTATTACTTTTCTTGAGATGCTACCCCGAGAGGCTGGACATGATTGTCCACATTGGAAAAGAGAGTTATATGGGAAGTCTCAGCCTCCAGTGCTGGCTGTAACCAACCCAATGTAGTTACATGTAGAAGCATGTAGATCCTAGGATACTCTGATGGGGAATGAGAATTTATAGCTTGCAAACACTGACATAATGAGCTCCTTAGAGATACTCTTTCAGCCATCCTACATCTTCCAAATTCTCCTAGAAGACTCTCGTGAGAAATAATCCTACATCCAAGGCTCACAAATGTACAGAGATGTTTCCTTAGATGGGACCAAAGACATCAAAAGGTCACTGTAAGGAAAACATTGAATGGAATCTGTTCACCCTTGTTTTAGTGACCATACAATGCTGATGTGGGATCTGTCTCACAGCAAGGTCAACTTAAGAGATGTTCTGACTAAGTCATCAAAGATGTTCCTCTGACATGATGAGACACAGAAATCATAAACAGGAGGCCTCCCTGTGGGAGTAGTTCTTTGTTTCCTTGGAATATTCCCAGAGGCAGCTTGTGGTTATCCTAGACTCCAATTAATTTTTGTCCTATATCCATATATGGTATATGGAGGAGTAATACACATACATGATGGATCTTTCACAGGGAACACAGATATCCTAGGTAAGCAGACAGACAGCAAGGACAGGCAAGACCTAGACATGACTTGGCTAATGCAAGTAATCAATCAGCCAGTAATGTGCTTGGTCTCTTATGAAGAGAGGAAGAAGAGGACACAGGGTTAAAGATCAATTTGAGCATGTTTGAAAGTGATGGTAGATAGTCTGTGACTTTGGCTTAAGGGATGATGATGTGCACATGAGGAGTGTGGTCATTAAAAACATACCTGGCAAGGCCACTTCCTGTGTACTCTATCAGCCCACAGTCCCAGGGGCTTGCATTTGACTTGAAGGGTGTTGAGTCACCCTGATAAGTTTAGAGAGACCAGTCTCTGATTTCATTTGCACCGCAACTCACAGGTTGGGCAACTAGTCCTGGTGCCGGAAGGAACTAGAGAAATGCTGTTATTTTGAGAAGAAATAAGCTGGCTGTCAAAGAGACTGCGCAAGAAGCTGGCAAGATGGAACAGCAAGCTATGGGTAGAGACTTGGAGACCCCGCCCTGTTGAGGAGATTCCTTGCCCCTTTCCTGTACACTCAGCTTCTCATGTGCCAACAGCGTCCAGCACATAGTTCCCACTTAGTAAACATCTACAGTGCTGCTGTGACAAGCAAGGAGGGATGAACAAAATTTGGTCTCTGAGTGCAGTGACAACAGGTGCTTTGGGCAGCACATCCTCACTGAAATATCATTACAGCATTGCGGGAGTGCCAGGGTTTCCCAAAGGCTGGGTCTCGGGTGCATATGGGGATAGGCAGGTGGAGACGGGAAGGGTGGTGGTAAGAGAAGTGATAACAGCTCATCCAAGTGGGAAAGGCAGGCTTTCTCACACAGATCTGGAAGAACTGGGCAGTGGGGTGGGGTGCAGACAAAAAGTGTAAGGGGTGAAAAGCCCACTTGTGCTTGAGACTGTACCCTGTGGGACCTGTTAGAAAGCCTGCTGTGTATAAAGCATTGTGCTGGTATCTGGAAGATAACTAAGAATCATAAAGTAAGTCACACAGGACCAGACACTTGATGACTCTGACCTCCAAGTATGCACTGTAAATCATTACAGGTCTTGTTAGAGTTGCTAAGACAAGCAGAATCATCTATTCACTCGATAGACACAATCCTGCATGGTATTCTAGGCTCAGAGCAATGATCAAGCACGTGACTGTGGGTTCCTACTCTCTCATGCTTGCCTATTTTGAATATTTTATATTAATTTTAGCTAGTGTAATCCAGAGACTGTGGGAGAGGTATCAGGGATGCAGGCATGGCGAACCTAAGTTGATTACATTTGGGCTGATGGTAGGCAGCCATGCAAGATTTGGAGAATGATAGGAACTGTACAAAATAGTCTGGCTTGGAGCAGACCTACCGGAAGGAAATTTGGTTTTGTGTCTGCTGCAGAGGAATCTGGAACCTGTCCAATCTCTGTCTCTTAGACAATGTTCACAGCTGGGAGGTGAAGGACAGTGAGCAAAGAGGCCACAAACTGGAAGGACATGGCAGAGTTCCCTCCAGGAATCCAGGAGGAAGTTGAAAGCCTGGGATGTAAATGCCAAGGTAACATTGGAGGCCGCTCAGGAAACTGAGGAAACAGCATCAGCAGGACTCAGAGATGCATGAGTTAGGGAGGGGGTGGAGGTGCAAAAAGAAAGATCCAGAAGGGTCCAGCACAACACTGCATGAAGATAACCAGAGAAGATAAGCTAGCTTCAGGAGACCTCCTGGAAGATCTTTAAATGGACCTTAGAATCCCAGGAGAATTCCCTCCTGGGATGGAAGGTGTGGCAGCTGAATGCCCCAGGCAGTCTTTCAGAGTGGCCACCTAGGGTGGAGCAGGGGAAGAATAAGACTTGAAGACCATATGCCTGGTGTCCGCCAATCGTCACGTCTTAAGTGTATGAGAGGAAGAGATGTGGACACACATTAACAAGGGAGGGTGGTGCAGGGGAAGGGGGTGCAAATGCAAAGCCAGGGCATCCACCCATTGTGGATGTTTAATCACTTTCCTGGGATTTCACTGGGGTCTCTATTAGCTGCCATCTCAGGCATGGACCTTGGCCTTTACAGCCCCTTTGAGAAAACACAAAGTTCTTTCAGTTTGCTGGTCAGACCTGTCTCTCTTATCTTCAAGTTAAAGCTTCTCCCACCCCGGAAATTCCAGTCTGCTACTGAGGGTTTAGCTGGGATGGGGGTAGGGTAGGAAGGTTTGCCTTTACTCTGGTAGATCTGGTATTCTCTAGCTTGCTGGTGCTCCTCCAGGATTGGACAGAGAGAACCTGAACCAGTGGAAACAATGTCTACCATGCATAATTCTTTATCTGTGACTTGGATCTGTGAGGTGTTTTGATATAATCCAAGGCCATAGTACCCTTCGTCTCATGGACCCACAAGGGCGGTGAGACTCTGCAGATTCTACATCTCTACCATGTGTCTGTCCCCTCAAAGCCTCCATCCTGGTCAGCCTGGAGCCCCAAATCACTTCATGATTGACCAAAGTTAAAGCAAGACAGGACTAGAAAGATGCCTCACATGGGACCTTTGCAGAAACTTTCAAAGGAAGAAGGCGGCCAAAGCTCAGAGCTTGGAGGAGAAGCCCTCAGGACTGAGTTTGACATTTAAAAATACATGTTTATTTTTTGAAATTAAAAGATGATTTGTCCAAACATTCCTAAATACTCCTTCTTTCTCTTTCAAGTTCATAGCCTTTTTTTTTCAATAATTGGTGTGTGTGTGTGTGTGTGTGTGTGTGTGTGTGTGTGTGTGTGTGTGTAGCCTGTTCAGTCTGTAGAATGTTATTTATATGTTTGTTTTCAGGACTGCATTGGTCTTGAATTCCTGTGCTCTTCTCTGGAGAGAGGACCTCTCCCACGCTCAGTATTCCATAGTTGTCTGTGGTTCTTTGTGTAGGGTTGAGGCCTCATGAGCTCTCTCCAGTTCACATTAGCATGTGCATTGGTGTCATTTTTATCCAGGCCATGTTAAGGCAGCCATATTGTTAAGACTTTATGGTTGAAGCTTCTCTGACAACTTCATAGCAAACTTCCTCTTCCTCCAGCTCTTAGTCTTTCTGCAATGAGCCTGAGGTGAGAGAATTGTTTCATAGGTGTATGGGTTGAGACTGGGCCCCCTATTCAGCATTCTATTGCTTGTGATTTTCAGCAATGGTCTCTGTTGCAAAGAGAAGTTTCCCTGATGAGGGGTGAAGGTCATTCTTATCTGTGAGTATAAGAACAAATGTTTAGACTATTGTTTAGTGAAGTGGCACTTGTAGGTTCTTCTCCAAGACCCCGAGTAGTTCACTAGATTCTAGTAGCAGACAAGATTTCCCTTTTGTTGAGAATGGTCCAATCTCATTCTCCTCTCACATCAAAAGGTTTTGCACCTTAGGCCGTGAGCAATTTCAAACAGGAGGAGGCCTTACTGTTCTTTGAGCAAGCACACAAGTTGTTCCCAGAGCTGTGCTTGTCCTGAAGGGTAGAGCTGAGGCCCAGAACACACCACTCTTCACTAGGGATACCTGCCACCCACTGCCCAGGCACGTGCATTCCAGAGACTGGAGAAAGACCTTTAGGACCAGGAAGCGGGGACTGACATGTGGAGGTCAAGGTCACTCCTACAGAACCCACTTCTGTAGAAGGTCCCAAGGGCCATCTTCCCTCTTCTAAGGAGCTCCTAAAAGCTATTAGAAAGAGGCTCTTTGTAAAACACTCACAGAGAAAGATGGCCACCTGGTGGCCACATAGTAACATCACATCACTGAACAAGATTAATACAGCCATAAGACAGGCATTAACTGCAGGCTCTTACAGATGGTTGGGGGATTTAAAATTAATAATAAAATAGCCTGCCTTTGGGTAGCTAATTAAATGAAAGGCTCTATTTTCCTTGTGTGTGTGCCGGGGAGAAAACACACCTATGTGGGCATGCCCATGGAGGCAGAGGACAGTCTCATTTATCCTTCAGGTGCCATCCACCTTGTTTTTGAGACAGAGCCTCTCACTGACCTAGAAATCACCATGTAACCATGTACCCATGTACGCTACTCTGCCTATTAGAACGCCTCGGGGATGTGCCTGTCTCTCTCTCTAGATCTGAGATTAGACACATCCCTGCTTTGTTTGTCTGCCTTTTAAATGTGGGCTCTGGGAATCAAGCCTAGGTCCTTTCTCCTGCCTGAGCATTGTGAAGCAAGCACTTTGAGCTCTCTCAGCCCACAATATATCTTCTCATAGAGCAAAATAAAATTCAAATAACAAGTAGCTTCCCAGGGGGAATCTTCCTTGGTTTCTGAAACTAATCTGTCAGCCACTCTAGCTAAAGTATGTCACTCACTTAGGCAGCAAGTTGTCTACTAATTATACCAACTTCCAAAGCTTTGCTGCCCAGAATCTACATATTTGTGGAGGTAGAGAAGGTGTGGGGTGAGAATGAAGGCCTTTAGGTGTATTCTCCTAGACCCATGGCTAGAATTCAAGTACCCCATTAGGGCCAAGGACACTGACCGAAAAACAGTTCTTAAAAGTCCGATAAGAAACATGCTAAAAATATGTTCTCTCTCTCTCTCTCTCTCTCTCTCTCTCTCTCTCTCTCTCTCTCTCTCTCTCTCTCTCTCTCTCTGTCTGGGGACTGTGCCCATGCATGCACAAGCATGTGCATGCATGTGTCTATGTACCTGTGTATGGTAATGGGTGCATATGCAAGTGTGCGCTGTGTGAAGGACAGAGTTTAGATTCTGCCCACCCCCTTTCTGTCCACAGAACCTGAAGTTCCTGTATCTCACTAGATTAGCTGCCAGCATGTCAAGACATCCATTAGTTTCTTCCTTCCCAATGAATGCTGCATTGTGCTTTTCAGTTGAATGCTGGGTGTCTTAGGGACATGTGAAGAGACACCATGATCATGGCAACTCTTATTAAGTAAACATTGAATTGAGGGGGCTTGCTTACAGTTTAAGAAGTTCAGTCCAATATCTTTATGGTGGGAGCATGGGGGTGTGCAGGGGGATGTGGTTCTAGAACTGGGACTGCTACTCTTGTAGGCATCATGAAATCAACAGTCTGTCACACCCAGTGAAGCCTGAATAAATGACTCAAAGCCTGTCCCCATGGTGACACTCTTCCAGTGGAAGGTGTGGTCCAGATTAAAGGTATTCCGTCCAGTCTCAAGGTCTGGATTAAAGGTTTGTGTAATCCAGCCTCCTCCAACAAGACCTCACTTTCTCCAACAAGGCCTCAGCTCCTACTAGTACCACTACCTATGAGTTTATGGAAGCCAAATATATTCTAACTACCACACTAGGTAAAGGAACTCACATTATATTCCCAGCCTAGGAGACGTGCTTTATAAAGTGCTGTCTTTTTTTTCTATGAGTAGGCTGGGATATGTCTTTAGCTTTTTTTGTGTTACTAATACCATATATAAACACCTAGGTAAGATTTAAAAAGAGGTTTATCCTGTTTATAGTTCTGTAAATCAGGTGAAGGCCCTCTTGTAGAGTCTCAAAGATGTCAGTGTGTGGTACCATGGAGAGGAAGGAGGCGTTTGCCTCCTTCCAAAGCCACATATCTACTCTTAGGCACTTTTCCAAGTCTCTTCTTACTTCCAGCACCTAAGTCTTAACACTGGTTGCAGCTGCTGTGGAGTAAATGCAGGAAAGTGACTCCAGGATGCCCTAGGCAGTGAGGCCAAGACTGAGCCTGGGGCACAGCAGCTTCTTAGCCTGGTCACTCCCTGTGGCAGCTGGCCTCTTACTCCTGTGCTCCATCAGCTCATAACCTTCTCACTCCTTTCCTGCCAGGATGTAGCTATTCAAATTGGTCAACACCTTCCTATTTTGTCATCACTTTTGCTCCACAATCTCACTTTGACTCTAAACGTCACCAATATGACCAATGGCTCAGCTTAAATGCTTTGTTTTAAAATCTCCCCTGGTAAATAACTTAGTGGCTCACTTTCCCATTCAGTCTTCCACATGCCTCAGTACATAGGTCCAATCACCAAGTTACCTTGTTGTGATGTTGTAACAAGGGCGAGGATGCCCTTTCCTTCAATTCCCAGTAGGCCCCTCTTTTTCCACCTGACAGTAGTTCTTTTCTCTCATCTTCTGAGGCCTCACCAAGAACATTTTTGCAGCTCACATAGAACAGCAGTTCTCTACATCTGGGTGGAGGGGGAGGGATAGAAGGACCCTTTCACGGGACATGCAAATGGATATCCTGAATATCAGATATTTATGATTCACAACAGCTGCAAAATTACAGCTATGAAGTAGCAGCAAGAATAAGCTTATGGTGGGGCATCACTACAATATGAGAAATTGTATTAAAAGTTTACAGCATTGGGAAGGTTGAGAACCACTGCCTTAAAAGTGCTCGTTCCTCCAAATTTTTTGCATTCTCAACCTATCACCTCATTGCAAAGCCACTTCCATGTTGTCAGGCACTTGGTACCAACAAGTTCCTCCACACTTGGCAAGAGCTCCAAGTCTGGTTGCTGTTTCTACTAACACACCACAGAACCCTGGGTGATATCAAGAACTGACTAGGCTTTGCTTACACAATAGCCGAAGGCTAAGGGAGAACACCTGGACTTATGCCTGGGGCTACCCCGAGGCAGGGCATCTGGGCAAGTAACAGGAAATGCACCCATGTCTCTCCTCTGCTCACCTCCTCTTCTTTTAAAGTTCCCGAATTCCATCAAGGAGCTCTGCTCTAATTGTACTGGTCTTCCTACGTTTCTGCCTCTAATTGCTCACTTAGTGGTGTAAATTCCTATTCTCTTAATAACATGTAGAGGGAATGAAACAGTAGGACATGTTTGGGAGGGGCAAACCATAGCAAGATATATTTATCTGTCTTCCAAGATGGATAGAGCCACCAGTGAATACTTGGGACTTCCACACACCTAGTTAGATGGCCGAATGTTTCAGAAAAGAGACAATGACAGGAGATGTGCTGTGGCAAGAGGCAGCATTTAGCTTCTCAGGGCCCTGTAATGGTGTGCTGCTTTGCCAGCATGTAGTAAAGTGAGAGGATACTCGTATCTTCTCTGCTAAGGCAAGTTACAATACAATAAACAACCCCACTCATGCTGGGAAATAAAATTAGTGTGATGATAAATCTGTATGGGTCAGAATCAAGAACTGGACAGTTGCCAGGGTCCGTATCCATTTTCCCAGTCTCTAATGGATGACAAGGTTTGCTTCACAAGGCACACTGCTCCCTCCTGCATCTACTCCCTTCTTCTGCTCTAACTGCCAAAGAAAGACCATATTCTTTAGAGGCACCAGTGTCCCCACCCCCCTCCCCACTGTCAGACTGTTGAAACCATTCATAGGAATCCTGTGATGGAACAAGGAAATGGCTAAGCTGAGCTCCAACCAGAAGGGGAGCCTTTATTTAGAAAAAGAGATTTCCTCATAGTTTTGACTTGACAGATCACCTTGCAGCAGAAACTGGAGCCAACACAATGTGATATGATGACCAGGGCTGAATAGGTATGCATACCTCCTGCTTTCTACTTAAACCTAAACCCGTGACATGATTCTGAAGATGGATTTGGGGTAATGGCTGGAGGTGAGGGTAGTTAATGGATCTTTTTCTTCCTTGTGTGATGACCACATTGGGTACACCCTTTTCTGCTTTTCACTATTAATTGTGCCCATGTGGTAGATGGATGGTCAAGCCTCGCCAGGATTGGCTCTAACCTTAAACAACAACAAATCTATGTTCCTCTTCATGCATTTTGCTCAGCAGCCTCTGAGGAGACTTGGACCTTATATACAAACTGTGTACAGTGTGTCAGATCATGGGCCTGCCTTGCTTGGGTGCAAACAACAATGTCAAGACATCTAGCTGTCTCTGGGTATCTCTGGTCCTTCAACGCCAAATAAGGTAGTTTAAAAGAGGGACAGGGTGTGAGGAGGTTGAGTGTTAATCAATTGCACTTTCCATCTCGAGAGTTAGAACAGGACGGCAGCGTCTGGATGCCCATTAACTTACTACATGTAACACTATTCTCAGAAATTGGGACTTTGTAACCAGAAGAGGAGGAGCAGCCGCCAGACTCCTCCAAGCAGATACCTCTGGCAACAAAGAAAGTTTCTGAAGGCCGTGGATACAATGTTAGGAGGTCAGCGAGAGTTAAAATTCTGACTTCAAGCCTCCTTTAAAACCGAACGAGAATTTTTCCCTTTCACTTCTCCAGCGTAAGCAAGATGGTGGCTGGGAAACCGCTCAGCGAGGTTGCAGGTTGGCAGTGTGCAGACACGACCCACAGATTAGATGTAGGAATCACATCCTTAGGAACACCGGGCAATCGACGGTGGTTAGCCTGCCGCGAGCCACTCCGGAATTGCAGTCCTTCCTCCGCCCCCGGCTAGCCCAGCGGGTAGAACAGTAACGCTCCCGTTGTAACAGTTGCACTTTCCTGCCCTAGGCTAGGGTCCTCTTTCGGAAGGCGGCGTCCGAATGCCGTCACAGACCCCGCCCCTTCGAGGCCGAAGGGACTTAGGTGTCTACGTAGAGCCTGTATTGCGGCAAGCAGACAGAAAAAGACTGACAAGCCTCATAGGCAGGACCTAAATCTTGTTCAGCTCTCCCAAGGACGCGCTTTGTCCTTGGCACGGCCCCACTCCGTTTTGATTTTCTGCTCAGGCGCCGAGTTAGACAGCCCAGTAAAGGGGCGTGGCCGGGTGGGGCGGGGACCTGGTGTGCTGTGGTCGCGCTCGGGCCCTCGGCGCTGCGCCGCTCCCCGGTGCTCTAGGCTGCTACGCTAAGGTGAACCGTAGGCCCCCTCCACGGGGACCTCTGAGCACGCATGGACCCGCCCGCGCCCGGCGGGAAGCGGCCAGGCTGGAGGTGGCCGGGCTGGCGGGGCAGGGCCGAGGCAGCGGGCCCCTGAGCGCGCGCCCTGCAGGCCCGGCCGTAGCACCATGATGCCGGGCGAAACGCACCCGGCGGCGCCCGGGCCAGCCGACCTCGCGCGGTGTCAAGGCTGCGCCTCCCTGCAGCAGGTACGAGGATCCCTGATCGACCCTTACTGCGCTGTCATGTGAGCGGGGACTTGTGCTTTGTTTAGTCACGGACTCTAGAATTGATTCGCTTGGTGCGATGCTGGTGGCAGAGGAGAAGTGCTCTGCAGGGCCCCTTTCTCCCCTGCCCAGATTCAGGGTTTGCAGAGCCACATTGGGGTGGTGGGCGATTGTAAATGCGAGGGGAATATTTCTCTATGGGGTGAAGGCCGCCTCGCATTCCTAATTATTTGTTACTTGAAGGCAAGGCTTTTATGTTTCATGTTGCGTGCCCGGGTCACGAGACTTTACGATTTGGGAGCTGCATTTCAGCTTACTCCTGTCTGTTAATGTACCATGAATCGTAGTTTTTGCTAAGTAACACGTTAGTTATCTGATTAAAATATTCCATTAAGATGTGTAGGTCTTGGTAGTTTGTTACGGTGACCTTCTCTGTTCTTAACAATAAGCGCTACAGATGCGTTGTGGGGGTGGACCTCACATTCTCTTCATCCCCTTTCTGCCTCGTGTTCTAGGCACTGTTCATATTCTGGTGAGCCAGGTAGACGCTAGTAAGATCAAAGTGTGCAAGTACCACTTGGCAGGATGTTGAGAAGAAAATAATGGGAAGATGATGGGGTGGCTAAGTGAGGTGTTTATGAGGCAGTGGTAGATGTGAAAAGCAGCTCTGGATATCGGTTTTAATAGGTGGGACAGTGTCTATGATGAGAAAGAGCTGTGCATGTTTGATGAGCAAAGCCTGTGGAAGCCTCATGTTTGGCGAGATGAGCTCAGTAGGGATGCAGACTACGTAGCCATCCGCAGAAGCTTGATTTTTATTGTAAAATTCAGTTGTCTTATCTCTGATTTATATTTTAGCTGTTCTGGGAATAGGTCATGAGGAATATGCTGGCACTCTTGTATAGCTGTCTTGTAGCTAGGCCACGTTGTGTGGGCATCTTATAATCCTCCACTTCCTTCTCAAGATTCCGAATTTTTAATAAGCCCATATTTGTTTCTTGAGCTTGTTTATTCACTCATTTAAAAAAAAATTGCTGTTTTATAGCAATGTAAGGAGAAGAGGAAAATTACATTAAAAATGATACATTGGTGATAAATAGAGTCAGAAATAAGAAAGAGTAGGTAAGGGTCTGGGTGGTGGTAGTTGGGATTTTGTCATCTCTAGGAAAATCAAATTTGAGCAAAGTGGTGAGGGAATGAGTTCTGTTTGTTTGTTTGTTTTTTTGTTTTTTTTTGAGAGAAACATTCTAGTGGATGCCTCAAGGCCTGGAGTGCTTTCCCAATGTGCTTGGGAAGAGCAAGTGTGGTCATTTAAATATATTTGGCACTATAGGGAGGTGTGGCCTTGTTGGAGGAGGTGTGGCCTTGGAGGAGGATGCTCATGGTGGACACAAACCTTTAATTCAGACCTTGGGGCTGGAGGGCACACTTTTTATCTGGAATACTCCTACTGTTGGATGTATGTCACTGTGGGGGCGAGCTTTGTGGTTTCATACACTCAGGATACCACCCAGTGTGTCAGTTGATTTTCTGTTGCCTGCAAGATATAGCAGGCTGAGCTCCAGCACCATCTATGCCTACCTTCCACCATGATAAGTGATTAAACCTCTGAAACTTAGACAAGACCCTTCAATTAAATGTTATCTTTATAAGAGTTGCCATGGTCATGGTGTGTTTTCACAGCAGTAAAAACCCAAACTAAGACAGAAAGAAAGCCAGTGAAACTGAAGGTCAGTTTAGCAAGAAGAGCCCTGGTTGTGTGAACCTCACCCACCATTGTATGGGCATGGGCTTCTCTGTGTCACTGGAGGTATTTGCACTGAACAGCTGTATGTGAACTGTGCATCTTTGTCCTTTGGAGAGCAGCCTCCACACACTGCCCATCAGGGATTGAGTTCTTCAGGTTGCTTGAGACCATCCTACTGCCTGCCTTCTCTGACAGCCTGCATCCATTTACTGGTTCTCTTGATCCTACCATCCTTAATCTCACCACCTTTACTGTAGGAAGCATTCTAACCTATGGCCTACAAGCTGCTGTTTTCACTTCCCAAGGGCTCCAAGACACACTTTCACTCTTGATTCTCATAACAGCAAATAAAGGGGGGCTTCCTTTGGATCTCTGTAAGCCTGTTCTGTGAGCATTTTTCCTGAAGGGGCCATATCATAAATAACTGGGCTTTTGGGACTTGTTCACACCTATTCAGTTGCCATTGAGGTGTGAAAGCAGCCATAGACAAGAGTAAAAGAATCCCATGGCTGTGTTCCTAACAACAGGAAGTTAGCATTTGAAAAGGATTTTTGGGGCAATAGTGTTCTAGGGACTGTTGTGAGTTCTGTCTCTGGAACACAGTTTTTTAATTTGCAAAGTGAGTCTGAGCAGATGCTTGTCTAGCAGACATAGAGCATCCTAGTGAGGCTCTATGCTTAATTTTCTGTATGGTGAGCGATGGAAGCTTTGGTCTATTAACACCACCAAAGCAAAGTGTGTAGTACAGGTAGAAGGCACAGGATGAGTTGATGAATGGAAGCTGGGTTTGGCTAAGGGCAAATTATGTCACTAATGTGACCTAGTGAGAGTATTACAGCCCCGAGTACATCAGAGTTCTAGGGAATGATAACAGAAAAGGCTCTGAGTGTGAGAAGGAAGACTCTGAAGCTTGTTGGTCTGGTTCTCATGTCTGGAAAGCGGAAGGTACTAAGATTTCATTCTTCAAATAACTATGTGAATTGTGATGGCTGGAAGAAGGCAAGCCAGCCAAGGTGGAAAGGCTGTTGGAAATGTGGGGATAAAGTTTTAAAATGACATTAAACTGGGGACTTTTAGCCATTTTCAGAGGTTTGTGAAGTGTTTCTGAAATATCTATTGCCCTTCCAAGGAAGTGGAAGCCAATTTTTAGGTTCCTATGGGTGCTGAGTTCATAGTCAGAATCTTTTTCAGGAGGAGGGGTAGAGTCCTTTGAGTCACTTAAGCTTTGAAAGAGACTGACATCTGAAGAGAATCCAGCTGCTTGGTCTGGACTTATGAAGAAGAAAGTATGGAATGGGGAGGGGTGGGAAGAGATAAGGAGATTTAAGCAGGAAGTGGGTCTGGGCGGTTGGGAGGAGTAAGATGACTGGACATTGTCACACCAAGTGCTTGCAGTTTGCAGCTTGAACTTCTGCAGGAGGGAAGGAAGCCTTATGGCTTTAAACCACTGACACTTACGGATCCTGCAGATGTCCACACAGGCTTTCTCGCAGTGGCACCTAATGCAGTGCTGGGCCTTCATTCTGCCTTAAGGTAGCTGGCCCCTGTTCTGAACTGAATAATCCCTTGCCTGCAGAACATCTTCCTGTCTGTCTGTCCCTTATTTCCTTTAGAATGGAAGATACAGTTGCCTTTTCATCTGCCCCCTCAGAAATGTATCTAAAGGCAGCTCTGTTTCCGACATCTTAAGTATCTCATGGTAGCTTCATAGAATACTCTTGACCTTTGTAGTAGTTTATAACTGATCTGTAGCCCAGTATCCATGTGTTCTAGAACCTCAGCAGTCACAAAAACCAATGTGGGGCCCAAATCTGATGATACTGTGTAAATTAGGCAAGTGCTGCTTTACATAGTTATAGGTTAATTGATTGTTGGAAACTCTCTTCTTTTTGCAGCATTTGAGACCCTGCACTTTTGCTTTAAAGTTGGTCTGCTTATAAAAGCTGTAGATATTCCCCAGAGCAGGAAACTGGTTAGAGTATTTCACTTAAGGGATCTTCATCATGTAGAAGCTCCGAAAGCAGAAAGCATGAATGCTGAGAGGACTGTCAGAGAAACCTGCAGAGAACACTCCCTCCATTTGCAGAGAGCATCCCCTCCCTCCCTTAGAACTGTTGAGCAATGGATCCCACCTGTGCACAGGAATGTGGGTCAGAAAGACCCAGAGGGCTGGCCCTCCACCCATCATATTCAGACAGTTCCGTTTGTGATGAACCTAGAAGACAAGGGAGAAAAAAAATATTCAGTTAGAAACATTGCAGCGTAAACTGGTGATACTAGGATGTCTGACTCTTCACACCGCTATGCACACAGGCCCTGGGAATAGTGCACAAGGGACTGAAATGGGTAACTTGGAAGTCTCTTCTTTCCCACTAGGACAGTGGTTTTCAAATGCTGTGACCCTTTAATACAGTTCCTCATGTTGTGCCAACCCCCCAAACTATAAAATGATTTTGTTGCTACTGTTACGAATTGTATTGTAATGCAAATATCTGTGCCTTCTGATGATGTTAGGTGTCTCCTGGGACAGGGTTGTTTGATCGCTCTAGGATGTTAGGTTTTGTGGTTTTAAGTTCCCCCTGTTGTATTATGTTTCTGGCCTACCCTTTTCAGTGTTGTCCAGAGATTCAGAACTACTTACTTACTGCCGCTTAGCACCAAATAATCACACAAAGGCTTATATTAATTTTATGCTGATTGACCTAGGCCCAGGCATATTGCTGGCTAGCTCTTGCTCTTAAACTAACCCATCTTGTTCAGCCATGCTACTCTATACCCTTTCTCAGCAGCATTTCAACTTCTTTCTTCTGTGTCTCCTGGCATCACTGCTCATCTCTGCTGGTCTCTGCTCTACTCTGCTCTGCTTTTCCTGTTCCCAGAGTTTTCTTAGTCTGGTAGCCCTGCCCACACTTCCTGTTTGCCTCTGGCCAATCAAGCTTTTATTAAACCAATAGGAGGGACAAATATTTACAGTATAATAACATAATCTCACTACACCCCTCCTCATTTGTTTTCTTTAAGCCAAAGTTATATGTGGTCAAGTTGAGAGAGAAAACTAAATATAGTCTTTTATTAAGACAGACTGCAGCCGTTTTTGTATCTTCTTTGCAAAGATTTTTAATTGCTTGCATTATGTGAATTTTTATAATGAACCTTCTTGTCTTTGGTAAATTTGTAGACATTCATACTAGATGTCTAGTCTTAGAAGTTGAGGGTGGTGCACTCATGCTCCCTGTCTCTCCACAGTCACTGCCTATCCTCCTAGTGTGCAGGACCTCAGTTACTTAGGTTGAGACTGTGGCCATATGGTTCACCCATCTGTCCTTTAAAGGGCCTTAAGCTTATGTTTCTGTATGTAGGGTGAGCGGTGCTGCTTTAAATATTACTGTGAACTTGCCCTGTCATAGTTTTCTGTTCTGAGTGTGTTCCCAGAAGTGTGGTGCTTAGCCCTGTGCTAGCAGTTTAATGTTCCATCACCCGTGATTGGGGCCAGTGTCCTACATCCTCACCAACACGGTTCTTTTCTATTTAGATGTGCTAGCACCTGATTTTCTGAGTGCTTGTAGTGTCCCTTTAACTGTCACCTGGCTTCCCCAGTGCGCCATCATTTATGTCATTGTGTTAGTGCTGTTGAGGTTTGCTTGTCCACTTTTGTTTACTTCAAGTCTGGCTCTGGTCTCCCTTTTTCCATTCATTGTAGCTTAGGTTTGGGAATCTCTGATCGTTCATTAAGAACCTCTGTGTGTGGGGTTATGCTGGCTGCAGACTGAATATGCAAGGCTTCTGGACTGGTGTGTGGTAATGTGGTTTAGTCATTTATTGATGGAGAAATGGTAAGCACCAACACTTGCATCTTACCTCTGTCCTCCCTGGAAGACAGGACTGGGGTGACACAGCCATTTTCAGCTTAGTTTGCTCCTTGCCCCAGGCTTTGGGTCATCGTGGGTCAGCACTGGAGCACATGTTTGTGTGTCCAGTAGACCTTGGGAAGACAGGCTTCCTGCTGGATGGCAAAGGAGCACATTTCCCTCATGGAGTGGACAGCTGGAGCTGGCCTCCAAGGTTTGACAGTTGGCTTGCAGTGCATTCTTGCATTAGCTGCATTCTCCTTCACCTACAGAAGAAACTAGGCATAGAGCAGCCTGTGGAGGCAGTGCAGTGTGCTTGGACTGCTGTGCTACCTTGTCTCACTCCAACTCTGAGCTGACACACGGCTTATATTCTCCTTATTGTTTCTATTTGTCTTTCACCTTTGTTGGTTTGTGCTCTGTGTAGAGACGTGATTCCTTCATGGTTGTGTACAGTGTTTCCCAAGTGGCTCTGTGGAGATAGTAGTTCTTCCATGGCTGTGTGGAGACAGTGGTTTCCTTATGGTTGTGTGGACCAGCCTCATGGTTTTAGATGCTTTGAACAAAGCAATGCAAATACAGGCTGTTCCTTCTTCCTGACCTGTTGAGTCTGAGTTAGAGGTCACTGATATTTTCTAATCCATTTTAACTTGATAACTTCTACAGAGAGCTTTCTAGGCAAGGTTAGTTATTCTGAGGTAGGGTAGTAGTGGGGAGGTTAGCCTAGAACTTGGTGATATGATTGAGGAGAGGACAATGTTTCAGCCACTGACACTAAGCAGACTGCTTTTCACAGCTCATGTGGGTCTAATGGAAAGAACTGATGGGTTTTGGAGTAATTTTTAACACTGTTATGGATACTAGATATAGTGCAGGAAACAGTACCACTTAAAAAGTAGAGTGACAGGAGCGCCTAAGTGGGATGGGGGTGGAGGGGCACAAGTTTGAGCACAACATGAGATTTAAATAGAGTTGTCATGGTGGGCACTTGTCTTCATCTCTGGAATTAAGGCTGCCTCAGCAGTAGAAGTATATTGTTGAAATCCACTACAGATAACAAGAGGAACCTGTTGTTAACACACTCAGGAACAGATCAAAAATAACAGTAACCCACGCTAGAGTTTATTTAACAGGATTGTGACTCAGACACTGAGGAAATGTGTAGGAAGAGAAGAGGAGGAGGAACAAGACAGGGTCTTGGCTTATAAGAGCTCGGGGTAGTGTATGCAGTTTACATTGCCACTCCTGCTTATGCATATGGATGAAAAAGGTACACCCCCTGCACGCAGTGTGTTTGGGCACCATGTTGGAATAATGCATTTACCAGTGCATCTACCACATGCCAGAAATTCTAACAGAACTCACATATTTAAATACTAAATGCATTTCATGAGGGGCACTTTCAGTATGGATAGAAGCCTCAGTGCATGACTGAAGGAGCCTGAGCTTACCTAGTTCTGATTGAAGACAGAGAGGAAGCCAAAGCCAAAGGAAACAAGCATAGTAGCTGAAGGGTTAGAGTTAGGGTTAGGGTTAACCCACTTCATGAAGCTATACTGTCATGGGGCCTCTGAATGGTACAGTTGGGCACACAGGGTGTCCAAGAGAATCTTTAGGTCTACTGCTGACACTCTTTTGAGTTTACTTTGAGCATTCTATTTTACAAAATTTTTGCATCTGTTTGTAAGTGGCATTGTAAAATGAACAAGTTTGTTGCAGTCAACAAACACAAATTAGTTATATTTGTTAGTGTGTTCCAGACACTGCCGGGCGTGGCGGTGCATCTCTAGCCTTGCAGTATTGCAGCCATGCCCCGCCTGCAAAACAAGCTCCCAGGGCAAGTCCCTAGGCATGTCTGCATGCTCATCCTTTCCTTTAAAAGAGACTAACATGGCAGTGATAACTTTTTTTCTGCTCTCCCTTCTTTTCCTCCTTCTCTTTCTCCCTCCCACCCCTCTGGATATCCAGCCCCCTCCCAATAAAACTCTAAATGGCACTCTGGCAGCAAATGTTTCATTTTTCCACGTGCAAAATACTAACGATATTCCTTTACACATCTAAGACCCACTCGAGAAATGTACTAGAAACAACAAAGATGGCATTTGTGCAGGTGATAGAATTCAACTTGGTTTTAGGAAAAGAATCTAAAAAGGGCTTTTACATGGAGATAACAAGCCATAGGTTAGAGATAGAAACATGCTTCTTCTATTTGAGTTTGGAGTAGAGGGAAGAGAGGTAAATCCTTGCCGTCCTAAATTTCATTTTCCTAGTACCACTACATACATATTCCTTATCGGAGTTAATATCCTGCTAATGCACTTGCCTAGGAATTAATGAGCCTATGTTAGAGGTCCTTTGGTTTCTTCTGTGTTCTGACTGCATCAAGGTTATTGTGTTGCTGTTTAGTGCCTGTAGAAATCTGAAATGTCAGTGCTGTCATTGCATCAAACTTTGTGTGCTTTCCTGAGCTTTGACAGTGTTCAGGGCTCGTCCTTATAGTGGTAAGCCACTACTCACAGCTGTAGCCCACATAGAAGGTATGTAGTATATAATGAAAGGTTTAAGTGTTGGCAGCCAAATGTGGTGGTTTTGCTGAAGGGTTCATCTGATATCTTTTGATGTAAGTTTTGGGAGTCTGCATGCGTAAAAATAAATCCCAGAAGAGTTATAGACATAAATATGAAAAAAGAGCATGTAAATGCTAAATAGCATGAAATAATTCTCATTTTCATGAGAAGGACTCTGCTAAGTGTTACTAGAAACAAAGCCTTAACATATTCTCAGACATACTCAGCTGTGTCAGTGTTTAGACACTTCTGGTTGCTGTATAAATGTCCTTGAATGGTTATTTAGGAAGTTCGCATATGTGCACATGTGATGAGAGGCTACTACTTATCAAATACTGAAGCTTACAATGCACCAGCAATAACAAGCAAGTGTTGGACTGTTAAGGAAAAAGAAAAAGTGCCCAGAAGGGACTGAGACAACCTCTCATCTTTGATGAGGGATAGATAGGGAAAGGCTGGGGAAATGGCTCTGCCAGGAATGGTGCTTTCTCCACAGGCCTGGCAATCTGGATTCCACCCATTGAGCCTACTCCACGAAGCTATACTCTGACCTCCACTCACATGCCACAAACACCAATTCTTATATGTGCATACACAAATAAATTAATAAATGCTAATAGAAATAATCTGTAAGATTATCCAAGATCACAGCATGGCAAAGCAAGGGAATCCATTGCTTGCTGTTAGAAAAGACTGTGTAGGAAGGACTAGGTGCCCTTCAGAAGAGAACTGGGAAAGGTGACCAAAAAAAGTTGTATGAAGATTACAGAGGACTTGCACTTTATCAGTTCTAGCCTTGGTTTTTGTTTTATCTATTATGTCCCTGTAGCTACAAAAAAGATAGACACTCTGAGTAGAAACATTACTGTTACTCTCTAAATCCTCTGGATTGACTAGAGACTTACTGTTGAGATAGAGTTGGGTGTAGTTCTGACATGAACCTATCTGTATTGGATGCTGGAAAACTGCTGTGATGTATTTAAAGACAATGTTGTTACTCTTGAATTTTTTACTGATTGGAAAATTGACATTTAAAGAAGTCAGCTAAAGAAAAGAAAAAAAAATCTCTTTGTTTTAGTTGTTAGGAATATCTGGGCAGTAAACTAATCATGCTTTGATCTTCAGTTTCCTAACATGATTTGGAACCAGTTTGGATTTGGTTACCTGTTCCCAAATACCTAGCAGCTGCCTCCCAAATTACCACACAGGCTTATCTTAATTATAAATGTTTGGCCAATAGCCTGGGCTTATTACTAACCAGCTCTTACAACTTAAATTAACCCATTTCTATTCATCTATATGTATTGCCACATGTGCTTTACCTATCATCTAACATGTCTTGTTTCCTGGGTGGGTGGCTGGTGTCTCTCCTCACTCTTCTGCCCTCCTTCTTCCCATCATTCTCGGTTTGGCTTTCCCATCTAACTTTCTGCCCAGCTACCGGCCTGTCAGTTTTTTATTAACCAAAGAAAGTAATACATATCTATAATGTAGAAAAGGATTGTTCTGCAGTATTTCCTCATTTCTGTCTAATTTTATAAAGGAAGGTTTTAACCTTAACACAGTAAAACTATACACAACAAAAACAGTTATTAAGAATTACAGTAGCAATATCCAATCCATTTGCATTTGGCAAAATTAGAGAAATCTAAATTTAATTATCTATCTTATCTTGGTGGGTCTAAAGTTTTATATCTAATTTATCCTTTATCATAACTAAGAAAAACTATAACCATATCTAGTCTTCAGCTTTGTCAAAGACCCCAGAAGGGTGAAATGTTACTTAACAGGGATATCTCACTGCCTGGATAGTCACCCAAGGTTCCTCTGTAACATCGGGTCATCCATCTTTGGCCTACAAACCTAGCATATCTGACCGACTTTTCTCAGAAGCAGGTAATTTTGAGGAATTGTCCTACTTTGTCTAGGCAAAGTTTGGCAGTCACTTTTCTGTCTGTCCTGCGGATCCCGTTTGGACAGTAGCTATCATCAATGGGGCAAGAGCAGTCTCTGCCCACATGGCTAGCTTTTGCCATAAAGAAAGCAAGCTCCATATGGACTTTCTGCAATACCCATTGTCTTCTCTGAAGTAGACTAGTGCTGTCAGGAGCAACAGACATGTCTCACTGTCATGAAAAGCCTTAGATTGTTAAACATAACAAGTGTCATATTCTGTAGGTCTTTGAAGTGTTTGAAGACCATACATCTAAATATGTCTGTGTTATGACCTTGGTAAAAATACCTAATATGACTATTAATTAGACTATCACAGATGACTATTAATCTGTATTTCTTAATTATACATTATATTTTAAAATAAGCTGCATAAGCTCAATATCTCAATTTAGAGTAGAAACATACGAATAGTATAACAAAGTTAATTTAAAATTTGTGTCAACAAACTAAAACCTATACCAATGTAAAATATTTTGAGACTAACAGGTTTTTTTTTTTTTTTGGATTAAAGTAGACTCAATAATCTACCCTTTCTTCCTATTATTTTTATATCATATCTCTCCTTCTTTAGAAAGAGACTTCTGAATTTAACTCTTTTGTTTAGTCATTTTCTGGTGGGGGGTGGGGTGGTGGTGGTAATGACCAATAACAATTTGTAACCAATCCCCTAAACAAAAACATCCATAATTATTTTTTTAAGAATATGGGCATAGTTCTCTAGACTATGTCCTGCTCATTAGGGGCACTGATAATCTTTGGAGGACCATGAGAAATTTAGAATAGTGGTTGTCTTCACTGGAGTAGTCTGTGAAGCTGGATCGTCTCAGCCAGCAGCATCGAAGCTGTTCTGGATGCAGAACTCTGAGGAAACTCCAGTAGGGGCACTCTGAAATGTTAGAAGATCTGGGCCATCCATTTCCATTGGAAATTCTTCAGGAGTCTTCCTCAATCAAACCTGATTTTATTAACCCAGAATGAATCCAGATCCCCTTATTTCCTGTGAAAATAAAAGCAGAACCTCTTTCCCAAAGTAACATATCTTTTGACTTAAATTTTGAAGTCAAGATATTTTTAAAATAGATAGGCCAATTTAATCTAGCAGTTTTCACATTCAGCTGTCTTTTAGCAGTTTCATTTATTCATTAGTAGTCAAAAAATTTAAAGACAACAGGTGAGGGCCAGGGCTGCAGAGGAGTCCTGCAGTATATGAGAATTGCCTGTTTCTGTTAATGTAGGGCTGTGAACTACGTCTTTATATTTTATATGTGGTAGGACAGTTACATGTACTGAAATGCTATAGAAACATAAATAGCTGACTGTAACTTTTTCTTTCAGAACCTAAATGAATATGTTGAAGCATTAATTGCCTTGAAACAGAAAATTATTAATACAGAGTAAGTATATCTGCATGTTGGAAGACTTTTGCCAGACTGTTCAACTGGCTGCAGTGGGTGGTGGATTGGAATTCCACAGGGGACCCAGTGGTGCTGACAGAACCATTGAACCCCTTTAGTGACTCACAGACTTTTAGTAGAAATTTATCTTTGCCAAATGAGATTTTAAAAGTGGCTTTCTCTCTAAAATTATTCTGTGTACTGAGTGTCAGATTTCCTCACACTATTTTATGCTACATTGTGAGATTTAATTATTTTTAATATTCTTTGATAGTCTCGTGTTTCAGATTAAAAGCTTATAACACTTGTGTAGTACATTGAAGAATGAAGGTGATGTAAGCCCCCCCATGCTTTTATTCTAGGGACCAAAGGAGATAGGCCATCTAGAGCGACCTGGGCCATAGTTTTCCGTGATGTACTTGTCCAGTGACACAGGAGCCTAACTCTCTTTTCTCTTTTTCAGTAACCTGCTGACAGAATATCAGAAGAAATGCGACGATATCCTTTACTTGTTTTTCCCTTTGTATAGTAGCTCGATTTATGTGTAATAACTCTAAAGATAGGAGGGTCCTTCTTTTTAATAATTATTTCTCAAAAGGCAGTGTCTGTTGGCTAAACGGGGTCCCTTCTTACAAGCACAGCCAACAACTGCCCTGTAGTTCAATAGCAATGGGTATGTACTGAGGGATCCTAAAACGAAGCAGTCTAGTCTAAAATTGCCTTGTTTCTGTTGCTTGTTCTAATTTTCTTAGTCTTCAGCTTTTTAATGGGTGAATTTTTTTCTTGTATAGGGGGTGTTACATTAAGTGTGTGGATGCATTATTGTAGCTGCAATGGTGCTTGCTTATTGACATCTTTAAATTTATAAAAAATAACCAAGATCATTAAAACAGGAATTGATCGTGCTCTTACTATAGAACATTAATATATACATCCATAAATCAGATTACTAAAGCATATTTATATCTGTAAAACAGTGCTCAGTTTAGATTCACCATTGACTCAGGGAAGGGTTGATTAAGCAAGCTTCTTAGTATAGTTAACACAGATGTTTTTAGCAGCAAGTTAAAGATGGTTCTACCCTATCTTTTAGTAACACCTACCATGGATTAAATCTCTCTCAAAAGAACATAACAGTTTTTTTCCCCCAAAATTCTGCATGCATAGATTGGTGAAGAACTGGGCTCTTCTTCAGTCCTGAGGTAGATCCTGTTCTTGTAGAGGTCGAGTCCATCGTCTTTGCAGTACTGGGAGGCCATTTAGTTGTGGCACCTGAGCCTGTGGAATCATGGATTGCCCTTGGAGCTTCTGTTGTAAAATCTGTGTCAGGCTGATGTTAGAGCCTGAGTTTCACACTGAAGTAAAAATCACTGGAAAGTCTGTCCTGCAGGTGAGGTGATTCATCTGTTGAAATGTAAAATTCAACAGGACAGTAGGAACAGTATCTTCAAATGAATGTAGGTGCTGTCCAGATATAGTCACACTGTTGATAGTGGAATAGTAACAGATGGGAGGCTCAGTGTGGGAACAATGATCATTCCAGCACATTAGAGGAATAGGGTAAATTACGTTTGTAATCTCACATTAGAGTGAGTGATATAATTTTATAAAATTTTCCTATTGAAATTTAAATAAAAGTATGTTCTTTTTTAAAAAAATTATTGGACCCGTGTGTGGGTGTGTGCACTTGAGTGCAACACCCATGCTGGCCACTTGCTGTAATGCTGAGGTCTGAACTAGAAATGCTGAAAGAGCAGTTGATTACTAACCACTGAGCCACATGTCCAACCCCACTACTGTTCCTTTAAATAGATGCAACTTGCAGTTATTTTTTGAGATACAGAGATTTGGCTTCAGCTACAGAAACTAATTTGAAAGACACCCTTGACATTATCCTCATAAATATTTGTTAGAGCTCAGAAGTGTAGCTGTCCTACCACTAGGGTGTCAGTATCTGGGCTTAGTGTAGCTTCTTGCTCTTTTCAAAGACCAAAGCATGTACTCCTTAGGTCCTGGCCACCCTGTGGGACTGAGGGGAATGAATGTGCATCTCTGAACCTTGAAGAGTAGTCCCGCATGGTTTTGTGGATCCTAACTCTGTTGGACTGTTTGAGAGATGGAGAGTTTGGGAGTTCTGTTATAAATAAAAGTAGTTTCCCTCAGTTATATCAGTCTTAATTCTTGTAGTTCTAATTAGTTGGTTAGTAGATAGATGTTTTGATTTGGGTTCTGTCTTAGGCACTTTCCCATTGCTGTGAAGAAACCTAACCAAGGCAACTTTTAAAAAGAAAACATTTCATTGTAGACTGGCTTTCAGTTTCAGAGGTTTAGTCTGTTATCGTGGTGGGGAGTGTGACAGCATGCAGGCAGGTGTTGGGGTAGTGCCTGAGAGCTACATTCTGATCTCTTCCCAGAGAGGGGCCAGGGGAAGGGAAGGGATACTGGACGTAGCGTAAGCTTCTTTAAACCTCCAAGCCCACCCCCATTGACATGCTTTCTTCATAAAGCCACACCTATTCCAGCAAGGCTATACCTCCTAATCGTTCTACTTCTCAAACAGTGCCACTCACTCCCTGTGACTAAGCAGTCAATAGATGAGCTTATGGGGACATTCTTTTCAAACCTCCACAAATTCATACATTGGTAAGTAGGGCTAACATAGATTCACCACTGTTAGAGATGGGGGTGTGCATATTGTATAGCATTATGTGGTTCAGCCTAGGTTTACATGATTACTGTACAACAGAATTTATCTTCAGACAAATATCAGAAGGTAAAAGTTCAAGTTTTCTTTAACAAGTTTTACAGCTGCAGTTTGCAAGAAGGTAAGCTGCCTGGCTTCCGTTGATAGTATCTGAATTTTTGAGTAAAGGTGGATATATGGCAGGGCAGAGCCTTTGAGGCCTTCTCACATTAAACTGCTTTGGGTTAGGGTTTTTTTGCAAGCAGATTTGCATTGTCCTATCAAATCCCTCAAATGTAATTATTTCATAGTTTTCAAATTGAGCCCTCATGGTTTGGTTCAGTAAATGATGACCACATTGTGAGCTGAAGCTGAAGTTCTACTAATACTTTTGCTCACACAAGTACAGTGTTCAATGAATTTATCTTGTGTTATGACAAACAAAGCCACTAACATTGTAATGATGTTTTACACTCCTAATATAGTTATCACTTAAAAGTCAACATGAGGTTATAAATCAGATTGTATTTATATTACAGTTTACATTACAATTGAATTTGGAGTATAGTTATCACTTAAAAGTCAACATGAAGTTATAAATAAGATATAGTATCAATGTATCACTTAATTGGAACAGATGGGGGAAGATGAAAATGGGATATGCAAGATGTATGGCAGATTGTCCTCAGACAGCTTCTCTACTGTGCTGAAGTCTAGTTTCTCATGTTGCATTTTGGTAAAGTTTCATTAAAAAGTTTATTATGCCTAAAAGATAAAAAGCAGTCTGGTTATTAGTGTGAACAGGAAGAATCATTTAAAGCTAGTGTTTATTAATGCACTCCAGCTGTTTGTGCTCAGTGATGCCAATGCCTTGTTCACTTCCAGAGAGAACAGCATGCTTCATCACCAAGTGGAGCAGATGCTTCAGAAAATCTCACCTCTGCAGAAATGCCAAGAGGAGCTGGGATTCTTGAAAGCAGAGCTGGAGGAGAAAAAGGTGTGGAGCCACTTTTCTGTAGAGGGTCATTGTCAACATTAACTAGTGCACTTGCTAATTGGGATTCAGGAACATTACATGGTATCAAAGGATGTAAGTGCTAGAAGAAGCCTTCTGTATCTCCTTGTAGAGCATCCTGCTCTGGGTGATGTGTGGCTTTATAATGATCCATTGGACTCTGCATAAGTGTGGACAGGGTTACATGTAAACTATAGCAATTCTCTCTTTTTTAATTTAAAATTTTTTCTTCACTTGAGTGGGAAATAACATGTAGATATTCAGAATTAGTGGTAGCAGAATCATTGTCTGACAGTGTGGGAGGAATTGGATTTTCTTAGTAGTATGTCTTAGTAGTATGGGTCTAGCTGTACCTCAGCACTCAGGTCCTCTGCTCCTATAGACATCACATGTCCTTGAGGACCTTTCTTGAAACTTGAGCACTTAATATGAATGGTCTTGACAGGTTGGTTTGAGGTTTTGGTAACTGTGCTTAGTCCCTGTGGTTTCTCAGGACCATGGGGTCCACAGAGAGGTACTTTCATTCACACATTTCAAGTTTGTACAATTGAGTATTTGATCATTTCCTTTTCTGGAGAGAGATAGAGCTTTGGGAGAAGATGCTTCAATAAAAAACTGATACTTTGACCTCTCGTGTGCTCTCTTCAAAGTCAAACCCTTTGAAGCAGTCAGCTCAAACTGCTATAAAAACTTTCCTGTGTAAAGTTTGGTATATCCTTTACAGGAATCTTAGGAGCATGTCCATAGAGTTTATAGGCAGAAGCATCTGAAGCCTCTAGCTAAATGGATAGCCTGAGAAGAGGTGGCACTGTTTGGGTTATTAACCATTCTGTGTCCTTTCTGGCTCCTTTAGAGATTACTACTCCCCATCATCCATCTGCCTAATTTTGGTTTTAGTGATGGGCACTTGTTTGGTTTTTCATGTGCTATCTGTTTATTATTGTCAACACTCCTATTTCTCTAGGAATTCTTTATAGTTTTACTGCAGTGAAAGTTAAACAGCCAATCACAGTGTTCAGTCCTATATATTCTTGGTGATATAATGTCCATAGAATGCTTTCAGGGACTTGAGAACCTTGGAGTCATATCTCAATGGTAGAACCTCTTAGTCACTGAGTGACCATGTCTTGCAGGAATATGCTGTCCTGTAATCCTTTGTGAAGAGGGCTTGATGAGGCTCATCTCTTAGAGCTCTTAAGGTCAGAAACATGCCATGTACAGACCACATCATAGACAGTGTCTTCCAGCCATAGAGTCATCGTGGCAGATAGGTTGATTTATACATTTTCCTAGTTAATATTGTTTAGCAATTTGTTATCCTTTTCTTGGCAGTAATAATGTAACATTTACTGAGCCTAATATCAGCTTAGATTCTGTTACTGTAATTGCTAGGTTGGACATGTTGTCTGTTTGGTATTTAATCAGCGATGTGGTGTGCAGATTAGAATTGTGTAGATTTGCCTGGCTGTACTGTCAGCTCTGTCTTTTGAGAACCTAGCTTACTCATGGAGATGCTGAGTGACTTCTGGCTGTGCGCTTGGTTAATGTTGTGCTATAAGACGAGAATGTAGCTTATGGTCAAATGAATGAGGACCATGGTCAATGGCTTCTGAGGAGATACTTATGTTTCCTGTTTCCTTGTTAGAGTTCTCTGAAGCTGTATCAGGACGTTCACCAGGAATATGCTCGTGTAAAAGAAGAATGCTTGAAAAGTGATGCCCAGTAAGTGGGTTTACTGTTGATATGCAACTCTCATCTTTGAGACTAGACATTTGTAAATAATAGTGTTTTCTTTCTCTCTGTTTCTGTTCATTGGTTATAATTAATTATCTGTGCAGACTTGGCTAATCTCTCAGCTACAGTTTTCACCACTGTCACACGGGGTCAGCACTGTTGTGACTAAGGTCATCTGGTGCTGAAGGGCTGCACAAAGAGGTATTGAACATGCTTACTTTGTCATATGTGAGCTGCACTGTGCTTCCAGAGACAGTCTTGGGCCTCCTGTCTTTGTACCTTCATAGGCATCATCTGTTGCAGTTACCTCACTGTAGAAGGCCTTTGTTATCATTTGTGAAATGGGCTAAGCATCTTGCTAGTTATGCTGACGTTTGGTACCTCAGCCACACTACTCAGAAAGTGCTTGTGGGCTGTGACATGGCAGTGACTCAGAGACTTTTCTGAGCTTCCTACCTGCTATACTCTCAGAAATCCGTCTTAAAGCAGGCAAGCCTCCACCTGCTGCCTTCCTGCTCAGTGAGTGCTCCTGAAGGTGCAGTGTGAGCTGGGGAGATCGTTTAGACACAGCCCAGAGATGACTCTTACTGTCCTGTATGTGCTTGAGGCAAAGACTCAAGAGGACCTTCTGGTGTTTCTCAAAAGTCAGGTTTTTAAAAACCCATTTTAGGAATGGGTTTTTAAACACTGTACAGTGATTGGAATAGTGTTCTTTGTCAGGCTTCTTCTATCATAAGTTCAATTGCTGGTAATTAGTTGACATGGGATCCTAGTTTTGAGTGAAAATCTCTTATATATACCATATGTGTTTGGGTTTTAATTTCTTTTGCCATCTAACTGACAAAGTTTTATTACTAGGAAGAAGAAACTAGAAGCTAAGGTGAAGAAGCTGGAAGGTAAGTGCAGCTGTTGTTTGCTGGCCAGCAGAGCCATGTCACTGTACAGATCCTGGTAAGTGTGAGGCTGTGAGTGTCCCCTCGGCAGTCTGCTCAGAATGCAGATGAGTGTGTGCTGCAGCTCACACTAACTCCTTTCTCTGTAACCCTTTGTGTAAACAGGCAGCATGGAAGGAAATGCAGTGATTCAATTTTGACAGTTGGATCTTTTAGCTATTTCTGTTTCTTTTATCCCTAGTGGAAGTTGGTAGTTACTAGGAAAGGTAGCCACTTAGTTGTCTTAGTCAGTGTTTCCATTGCAGAGATAAACAAAATGACCAAAATATCTAGAGGAGGAAAAGCTTTATTTGGCTTATATATCAAAATCCATTGAGAGAAGCCGAGGCGGGAAGCTGGAAGCAGGAACTGATGCAGAGGCCGGCCATGGAAGGGTGCTGCTTACTGGCTTGTTCTTTGTGTTTTCCTCAGTCTGCTTTCTTGTAAAACCCAAGAATACCACCTCAAGGGTGTCACCCCTCACAGTGGGCTGAGCCCTCCTGCATCAATCACTAATTAAGAAAATGCCTTACAGGTTTGCCTAGAGCCTGAACTATGGAGGCATTTGCTCAGTTCAAGTTCCTGCCTTTCAAATGACTCTAGCTTGTGCCAAGTTATGTCAAGGAACTGCTGTACACATAGATAGTTTTGGCATACACATGCATACACGAGAGAGAGAGAGAGAGAGAGAGAGAGAGAGAGAGAGAGAGAGAGAGAGAGAGAGAGAGAGAGAGAGAGACAGACTGATTGGTGATTGGTTTCTGTAAAGTGCTCCACCCTGATCCTTCCTCATATTCTGCTTGAGTTCTGTGCTACTTGTTTCCGAGTTATCAGGATACAGAAGGACACATTAGAAGTCATTATGCTCTTGCTTTCAAAAATCATCTAGGAGTACAGTGTCCATTTTGTTTGCAGTTACTCATGGATGGAATCAGGTCTAGGTAATGGCTGTGCTGTCACTGTCTCCCCAGCAGTGTCTGCCTTTGTGGACTTCAAACATCAGAATGGTTGTGCTTTACTTCAGAATGAGGTGTTTCTATACTATGTGAACTTAGGAGCTCCACTTTAGTTGTACAACAAGAGTGGATGAAGTATTCTTGTCCTCAGTTTAGATATCAACTCTACAGAATTGGATAATTTCCATCTCATGAACATTGACAGGCACTGAGCACATGGCTTTGCTCTCAGCCTTGTTCTCGCTTGCATGTGAGATCAGTGAAGTGCCTAAGGAGTTTTATGAACTCTGAGAAGAAATCAAATGTGGCCTTTATTTTTACTGTAACAAAAGTGATCTTCTCTAGAAATTGGTGGAACATAATAAAAATGTTGAACACAGTCAAACTCAGTGAGAAAAGAATTGTTACCAGTGTCTAGTAGGTCTTTGTTTTCTTTGCATCTGTGTATGTGCATGTCTTTGTGATGTCAGTTGGTGTGTGCATGTTTAATGTTTTTAGCCAAAAAGGAATGAGTGATTTGCTCATAGAGGTCTGCACACTGTCCCAGCCAGAGTGTTACACAGAATAATTTGGAGTTGCTGCGTCAGGTGTCGGAAGTATCCTCACAGTTCTGTATCCTTAGTTCTGTAGCTTCACGTGTAGGTGGTCACTGTCTGTGATATGTCCAGTTTTAGAAAAGGAGAAAAGCTGGCACTGGACAAACAGGATTGGTTCACTAATGGTCCCCCTTTTCTGTTGCTTTGTTGGACCTATTACACATAGAGGCTGCTGTCAAGCAAACTCAGGACTTCAAGCAATTGAGAAATGAAAAGAAAACACTTGAGAAGGAATTTAAGAAGACACAGGTACTGGGTAAAATGATATACACCTTACATTTCTGACTGGGGTCTTGTGGACACAGTTACTGGGTAAAAGATGTGCAAACCTTGTGTCCCTGATGTGGGCCTACTGTGGCATCCAGGTAGTGGTTACACATCACTGTCTGTTGCTGTGCACCAGTCTGACAGTCTGACCTTTTCTCCACACTGTTTGCTTCTGCTCAGCGTAAGCATTCTTGGTGTTTCTCTCCCCCAACGCAGGAAAGGTTTGATGAATTTTCCAAACAGAAAAATGAAAAGGGTGAGTATTCAATTAATGCTTATGTAGAGAGCCAGTTTTAATGTGCAGTGTTTATTTTAAACTCTTCTCCTTACATATTTTTAGATTTGAGACACATTGGAACACAGATCTCAAGTGACTCTCATGGAAGCATAGATAAGAGTGAGTATCCTGAGCGTGTGCTTGATTTTATGCTCTGCTCATTGTGGTTAAGCAGGCATATGCACCTCTTAACCTATCGGCAAAAGTATGGCTTTGTAGACACTTTGCTGGAACTAAATTTGTTATTTTGGATGGCTGTTAGTTAGATTTGCATATATCCACCTTTACCCCTGCATGTCCTTAAAATGTATGAATGAGTTAAAGGAAAGAGAAAATATTTAGGCAAGCCCCACACTTTTCAGCAAGTAACCATATGTTTCTGTTGAGATTACAGCCTATCAGATTAATTAATTCATTAAGTGCCCTGAGTGCCAGAGCAGTGTGAGGCAGGAGAACTGTAGTCCCAGCTCTACAGTATGCTTTCTGGGGATAAGACAAGGCATAGGCCATATTTGAAAAGTCAAACACTACTGGTTACAGAGCATAGACAGGATGGATGTGGCATTCATGCCTCCATCAGCAGGCCTGGGACAGCTGGGCTGTAGGTGAGGGATAGAACTTGGTATATAGATACATAGATTCTTGATGTATTGTTTGGCCCTTGGTTGCATTTCTTCTCTTTCTGGTCTGTTTTAAAAATGGAGATTGGACTTTGAATTTCTGTTCAGTCTTGAAAGTTTTTAAGATAAAAATGCTATGGTTGCAGATGAAGGTATTTAAGACTCACAAAGATTTGGCTTTTGTCAAAGTAGAAACTAAGAAGTGACATCAAGTGCATAGCAATCTCAGAAGTTCCTTCTTTGTTTTTTTGTTTATTTTTAATATTTAATTGTTATGTATGCAGTCAGTGTACAGAAGAGGGGGTACCATTATAGATGGTTAATGAGCCACCATGTGGTTTCTGGGAATTAAACTCAGGACCTCTGGAAGAACAGTCAGTACTCTTAACCTCTGCACCATCTCTCCAGCACCATTTGTTTGTTTAATTCAGGAAATAAGTTTGTTTTTCTGAGCCTCAGGTTTGGCTGTCAGGTGCTGATGTGGAAGGTCCAGGGAGTACTACCTTCTCTGACCTTGTGTGAAAAGTGGGGCCTTAGCAGGCTTTGAGATCTGACTGGCTCACCTTCCCAGACAGTGGTCCATCATTGAGGTTAGTTGTCTTCCCTTTGGTAGCAGCAGCCTGTGTGCCTGTGCACGCCCTTTCTGCTGAAAACAATCCCCACAGCCCTCCTGTCACTGTTCTGACTCATTATGTCCTGAAGTGTTTTAACACCAAAGAACATACTACTGTCCCAAATAATGTTTATTTATGTTGTATTTTTATCTTCCTTGTTGATGAGGACAGGAATATTGTTTATGGTAAATTTTTTTCAAGTAAATAAAGTCAGTTATGCACCTTGATGCATTGATTTCTTAATTTTTAACTGATCCCCTAGTGATTTTTCCTATTAATGCTTGGTTTTGGAAAGGAATTGATTGGCTTGGTACCAAAAAGTATTAGATTGAATTTCCCTTATAAAAGGCTGACAAAAGCCACTTTTTCTTTCTAATAAGATTCAGGTTTTTTGTTTTGTTTTGTTTTGTTTTGTTTTGTTTTGTTTTTAAAGAAAGACTTGATTTAAATCAAAACAAGTAGCTATGTACCTAAATTCAACTGATAGTGTAATTTAGCACTTGAAATATCCTAGTGAGAGTGTCTTGAATGTGAAGCCACCTTGGCTACATGGTGATACATTGTCTCTCCAGGATGCTTTGTTCAGTGGTTTTCAATCCTTGAGTTGACACCCCTTTAGGGGTCAAGCAACCTTTTTAGAGGAGGTCACCTAAGACCATTGGAAAACAGTTATTTACATTATGAATCATAACTGTGACAAAATTAAAGTTGTGCACCAGCAATGAAATTTTATGGTTGGGGTCGCCATGACATGAGAAACTATTTAAGGGTGGAAGCATTAGGAAGGTTAAGACACACTGCTTTAGATGTTTAGTTTTAATAGAGAAAAGCGAGTGTAGAAAATGGAAAGCTGATGGTCACAATAGAGAAGGGCGACAGGGTTTCAAGGTCACTTTCCCAAATCTTTGGGGCGAGCATTAATGTTCTGCAAATAGCTAGTTAAAAGGGGATGATGTGCCAGCCTTCCAGTTTTAGAAACCACTGCTTGAGTTTTGTTCAGAAACTTTTCCCAGGTGTTGTTTATTAAAGTGTGACCTATGGATGAGAATTGTTGGAGATGAAGTAATTGGGCAGTTAGTTAATGGCTGCTTTGAGGGCCACCTGCTTGTACCCCCCCACACACACCATAGGATGCTTACCATGCTGTGTAAACACTCATAAATGGGCCCTTCCATGGGGTTTATGAAAGGAGATGCCACAGTGATTAACATAGTAGATTCAGAGTGTAGGTGAAGGAAAGAAACTTTGTCTGCCATGAGAATTTGCCTAAACCTGTCACTAAAACTGTGAAAACTAGAAGTGGCAAGAAAAAGCCCTCAGCTTCTAGAAGACTGAAAAATCAGCATAGACTCTTGGATAAGGGAAATACTCAGACCTGTTAGTATTCTTGAGCACATTCAGGAACACGCCCATGCACTGGCATCAAACATGCTATAGAGACCCTGAGAACTGAAACTCCAGCCACCTGGGTAAAGATTGGCTGGGCTGATGGTCATTTCCTGACCCAGGAGGTGAAGGGTAGGGTCTCTAAGAATGGAGTCAAAGATGACAGAGAATCAAATGACCCAGAAAACAAAGCCAGAAGTCTCAGGATTCATCTGTTAGAACATTTCAGAGGGGTGACCATAGCCAGGAGGGAGTCATAAGGAAGAAAAGGGAAGTCTCAGAGCAGAAATCACGGTCGGGGGGAGGGGGGGTGCATACATGCATGTGTGTTTTGACACCATACGGGTAAAGCATAACCCTTAGCAGGCTGATAGGACATTTGCCTGAGATAACATGAAGCAGAGTTGACTATGTAAGGCTGACCTAAGATAGTCTCAGCAATGCCAGTGTGAGAGCAGTAAGGCAATAGTAAGTCCCGGCTTCAGAAAAACTCTGTGTGGATTAAAGCGTTCACAAAATGTGGAGTGGACTAAAGTCCATCAAGAAAGTATAGCTGCTGAGTGTCCAAGTTTGTGGAACTATGCCAGACAAACCTCCTAGGGATTCCTGAGAAAACAGGCCAGTCTTCATCAGGAATTTCCATGTTTGTCTTTGAAAACAAGGTGTGAGATGCTGCAGAAGCACTTGCCAGAATGACTGTGTATGTAAACCATACACCCAGAGTTCTTTAGAACATTTTCAAAATTTCATAAAGGCTGGCTAATACGACAAAACAAAAACTGTAAATGTGATGTTGATATTGATAAAAATTCTTTCCTCCTTAAAATCAATAAAGCAGAAAAAGGTGGATACAGTGTTTGGATATTGGAACTGGCGTTGGCTCTTGGTTCTTAAACAGCAACCACACTGTAAACATGATAAGAACAGGAAAATCTGTGCCATGCACACTCTGCCGCCCCAGCAGACAGTTCCCGATGGTGCTCAGGTGTGGAGAGTAGATGACAGATCACTTTTCAGGAAATCACTTTTCTGTCCACACAATCTCCAGAAGTCTCACTTAGAAATGGGATTGGAATATGGGGGGAAGTTATGTTAAATATCATGCAAACTTGAAGTGTGCTTTATTAACCCAACTTAAGACGAACAGAGTAAGAGCTGCCCCTTTTCAAATGGTGGTTGAACCATCAGATGTCTAGAGGAATACCCAAGGCAGTGCACAGCATCCATAGAGAACATGGGTGGAGCATAAAAATGTCAAACATCCCTAAACACTTATAACTAGTGTTGCTGCAGCTCAACAGGTATTGAACAGTGAAAGTTTCTCAGGAGGAATAGCTGTCAGAACAATAAACTTGAGGAGCTGAGCAGGACCTTGTTCTAGCCACACTCATCATGACTTAATAAGATGCTCTGGATCCCAAGAGTTACAGTGGAGTGGGACAGTCAGAAACAGCACCTTAGATTATATTGTGATAAACGAATACTTCAGAGGTTAAACATGTGTGCACAGTCACAACTAAAGCATTAAGCTGCACTGAAAAGGGTTTTTTGTTTGTTTGTTTGCTTATTTGGGAAGGGCTAGCCTGGGAACATCCATGAGAAGGCATGTATACCCCTTGGCGTTTTGACTGTCCTTCAGGAAGATAGAAAAGTGACTTGGTTTTTGTTTGTTTGTTTGTTTTTAGAAGTCTCTGTTTGCTGCTTTGAGTATCTGTACTGAGTCAGGTCTTTAAACAAAGGGGACTACAGTATTTGGAAGCAGGCTCTGGAGTAGGCTAATTCTAGTTCAGATAAGCTTCTCAGCAATCAGGGTTGGAGCTTGGACTTCTGGAGCCTCCAGAGGTAACTGGGTTGACCGGAAAAGTGAAGGCCAACTGTTCAGATTTACTTGTAACTAAGTCAGCCATTCCTGTCTTGATGTCCCATCTGTGGTCTTCACTTTGGAGTTACATAGTTCACTATTCTTAATATGGCTGTACTGTATTAAAACCTGTGGCTGATTTTCTGGAGATATTTACGTGTAAGGTTGGTCTGTTCAGTCTTCTCCTGACCTACGTGGAACTTATGTTTGGCCTCCAAATTGTTTCGTGTTGAAATTTAATTACTATGGGTTATTTACTTTTTATTTCTTACTTCAACTCAAGCTCTTTGTGTTTATATTTTCATGAATATTTTTTTGCCTTGGTTGGTATCTTTTGGAATTTGTGTATTGAATGAGTTACAGAAACTGTCCCTGACACTGTTGCTATGCTTTTCCATCAGGCCCCTTGTTTATCTCCCCCTTGGCCTTTCTACTTGGGTCAGAGGTTGTATAGCAGTTAGAGTCCAGATGTCTTTGGAGCTTTGAAAGTCACAGCAGTTTCCCTTCCTTGTGCAATGTGTCCACTTCCCTCTGCAGACATTCCTGCACAATGGCTCCTCTCTCCCCAGCCCTCACCCCCAGATCCATGGACTTCGTACAGTTTCTCAGTCTTCCGGTTGGTTTCTGCATGATCGTATGGTGCCTCTGCTGGTGTACTCATGTAACTGAGGGGTGCTTTGCTACTGTTGTACCCGTGTTAGAGCAATCTGAAACAAAAGCACATGTGAACAGAGAAAAGCCCTAAATGCCTTTAATAACAAATGGTCTGGGTCTTCTGAGTCCTTCCCCTTGAATAGTGACACTCAACCTGTGGGTCCCAACTCCTTTGGGGTGGTTGAACAGCTCTTTCACAGGGGTTCCCTACGACCATCAGAAAATACAGATATTTACATGACTGTTCATAATAGTAACAAGATTACAGTTATGAAGAAGCAATGAAAATAATTTTGTGGTTGGGAGTCTCCACAGCATGTAGAACTGTATTAAAGGGTTACAGCATTAGGAAAGTTGAGAAGCACTACCCTAGAATATAGAAAAAGTAAATAAGCCTATATGAAATCTTCAGTTTTTAGCCAAAGCATTTCCTGACTTTCTGTTAACAATGAACTGATTATGCATAGTGGCTGTGGTGGGAAAGTTTGGGTGCTACTGTCTGGGTGGATAGAGAGTCTTGGCTCCAGACATTATTGATCTCAGTGTTCTGCTGTTCACAGGGAAGGTGAAAGTTCTCCTGAAAGAGCTGTGGCTCTGTGTGAACACTGCTCACAGGCTGTCTGGGGAGAGTGGCAGGCGCATCTCAGGTGAGAGATACCACAGAGGCTCCTCGCACGTGAATAGACAGCGTTTGCCATGGGCTGCACTGCAGCCTCCAGTGTGTAATAGAGCGGGTACTTGAAACTCTGAAGCAGTGTGACTCTAATCCCAACACATTCAGTCAGCTTTTGTTAGCAGCTCTCAGAGAGTACTGGGAGGGGACACCAAGGCATGAATGGCCTTGTGTGGAGAAGACCAAGGAGTCCTCCTGAACTAAAAAGCAGCTTTTTCAAGATACTTTTATTTTCACACAGGAATGGTTAAATAGGGAAACTCCTTTAGAACTCTTCCTAATCCTGTTAACTATGGGGCTCATGGAAATTGCACAGTTTCTCACCTATACATGATCTAGTCCCAGATTCCATTTTCCATTCCCATTCAGGACTCTTTGCTGGGACTGGTAACAGGACATATATTATACAGTCCCATACTGAGGGTCACATCCATGGTAGACCTCCTTTGCCTCTAATTTGCCCAGTGAAGATTTTTTTATCTCATTTTTTTCTGCATTTCATTACTGGAATTCTTGCATAAGAAAGGCATTCTCTCTTCACCAGTGACTCTGATCTGTTTCACCTCAGTGTAGCTCAGCTGCTTCCCAGTGCCTTGCAGTCTCACACTCACTGGAAGCTGCTCCAGAGCAGCTCCTTTGTCCCTCAGACATTCTTGTCCTACTTAGATCATGTTTCTGTTCCCATCTCATCTTGAGTTTCTGTACCACTCGCATGATTCTAGTTCCCAGAAGAGGTCTAGTTCTGTGTAAAACACTCCTCTACAGCTTAAATACAACAGATGCTGATTGTAGTGATGCCGTGGGAGGCATATTTCTTGGCTAAAAATAAATCATTGTCAACTAAAGTTCTTGAAACTCAAGACTCCTTTTCCTCCAAAATTGTATGGTTGTCTTTTTATCACACCATGCTAGCAGGATTTGAGGGAGATAATAGTTGGCAGAGAAACAGATCTGTGCCCACAAGCTGTGGCAGACAGTTTAATCTTCCTGAAAAGCAATCTGAATCCAACCAATGTCAAACCTACCATAGGCATTCTCTACAAGGTGCATGAGACCATTGTTAAAGGGAGAACATCTCCCAGTATGTGGTGAGGAAGTAAGGCCTCAGTCTCTGCTGATCCATTTCAGGCTGGATTGTGTCTGGGTGGACCACTCTCCATCCACATCCCTATCCCAGTCTTTGAGATTGCATTAGAAGTTGACCAATGACTGGTGACATTTTTAAAGCTGTCAATTCATTTCAGCTTAATTCTGCTACAGTTCGTAAGTAAGTTGTTTTTTTTTTTTGTATTAAATATGTGATGACTGCTTCTCTTCTGCTCAGAAAAACCTGCCAAAGATAGTAGTGTATCCAGGCCCTCTGAGGAAGATGAGCTGCTCCCAGTGCAAGGCAGTCCTGCCAGGACCTCCGATATGCGTTCTTTCTTTACCAAGTTGTCTATGGAGATGGAGGGTGACTTTACTTCCTCTGAAAGTGCAGAAGAAGAGCAACCCAGTGGAGCAAGCCCTAGCCCTGAGCACGCTTCTCATGAAGAAAGTCATCCTGATGTCTCAGTGCAGAGGCCTGGTGATGATAGCAGGGCTAACATCTATGATCACGAACACTTCTTTGATGATGATCTTCAAGCTGCAATTGACTTCTTCAAACTGCCCCCTCCTCTTCTGTCTCCAGTGCCCTCACCCCCTCCAGTGACATCACCACACCTACCTTCCTCCCTGGCACCTGTGAGTTGGCTTTCTGAATTTCAATTCTGTATTTGTCCTATGTCTAAGATATTTCAAAGGCTTTAGTATATGTAGGCAAAATCGTTCATTTTAGCCAATTTTACTACAAAGTAACGTTAGAGAATAAAAGGCTATGCCTGGGCCCTTTGCCTCAACATATGTGGTGTGATTTTTCTTCACTGTGTATTGTCATTGCATTTTATTTGAGTTTAATTATGCTTTTTATGTAGGAAGATAGTGTTTATTTGTATTGCTAGGGCGTAATACATGATAGACATGGAGCGAATGAAGAATGTTCTTATGTTTGTGGGCTGTTTTCAGAGACAGAAAAATCTCCATGTCTAACATTCCTGACCATTTGCCCAAGAGACTCTCAGCTTTGGGTCTATCTTTAAACATTTACATACTATTTGCCCCCCTAAGGTGTCTTGCCATGCACTTCCACTCCACACACCCAGCCAGGAACTGTGGGCTCCAAGGTGATGGAGGATACAATTTTGTGCAGCAAAACACACAGCTGCTCTCTTCAGGGTTTTGGGGCATATTCTTCCTCAGAGGACACAGCTCTACCTAGGAGAGGCTGGCAGGAAGGCTGCATACACCTTTCTTGAAGAGAGAAGCTTAAGATAAAGCTTTTAAAGAGTGGGTTTCAGGAGAGAAGCTGCTATATAGTGGTGTGTGACCCAGGGCAAATGTGGCTTTGGGGAACTTGAGGTGGGCCATTTCTAGAAGGGTTCTGCAAGTTTTCTAAGAACTTTCATGTTATTAAGGGGATGGGAAATCCTTGACTCTAAAGGTAAGGACTGTGACAGGTTCTCATAAGAAAGGATTGACAGTTCAGAAGTAGGAAGAACACTGGTCAGGACTAGTTCTTACTATCTATATACAGGTTATGGCATTGGGGCCACAGGCTGGTCTAACTTAAAAAATGACTTGAGGAGTGTTGCTTGAGAGTGTTTTCACTGTGGTCTGTAGGGGTGATAGTCAATGCAGTTACAAAATCACTAATTTAAAATGTGTTGCAGAGGATCACTTGGGAATTCTACAAGTATCCATTGATTTACATACTGTTTTTTTCACCCATGCACTATCTCATCTAAAATTAACACACATGATACCTAGGTGGAGATGGGCAGGACCTAGACACTTAGAGCCCGTGGCTCTGTACAGCAGAGCATTGTGCCTTCAGTATGCATATAGAAAAGGTGGGAATCCACTCAGAGTTCTGCACAGCTACCAACAAACGAGTGAAAGGAGGGGCAGGGAAGAAAGACAGGCGGTGGGAATGTGTGAGAAGCCAGGAGAGGGGTCGTCTGGATTCAAGCATTGGTGAGTGGGGACTTTACACTAGGCTAGTTATGTTCCAGCACTTGAGTCCACCCTTCCCTTGTGAATATGAAGGGCAGAGTTTAATGACATAAGAGAAGGACAGTTGACCCAGATGGAAGGCGCTAATTTGGATGTAGTGGAGTTTTTGGAGCAGAGGTGACTCTGCTGCCTGGAGAACATGGTGGAGACAAGAGACAGCTAAGCAAGGAGACAGTGAGACAGTTACTTGACAGGATCTGTCCTGAGTGTGAGTGACAGAGAGAAACTGCAGGGTGCAGCTAGAGGCCAGCAAACCTCAGGAGAGCCTGCTCTAACAGAATGCACAACTAGGAATGTTCAAGAACCTGAGTGCTGTATCGAGGGCATGGTCATAGGAGAGCAGCGAGTGGGATCCAGCTTCGTGAAGGATGGGGAGAGCAAGCACCACAGGAGAGCGTTGTCCACCCTTCACAGCTATGGTTTTGAAATTTCAAGAAGCATGCACTCACTCCTAAGTGTGTTTAGTTGTGAAGGTTAGGTCTGCTGAGCATCTGTCTGACTGTGCTTTGTGTCATTTGAAGGAATCCTACTTTGGAGAGTTCATGGATTCCAGCGACAGTGATTCCGCCCTACTTAGGACCTCTGCCGAGTCAGCGTCAGAAGATTACACAGCTGAGACTCAGTGTTACTTGGACTTGCTTGAAAAACTTAAAAGGAGTGACACATTTGTGGACAAGCCCAGGTCACAAGAAGTTGCCCCAGCTGTAAACAAACCGGCATCTGTTGGATTTGATAAGAGAAGAGTAACACTGGGAGAACTCTCAGCCACATCTTCTCTGGGAAGGCACTGGATAGCTTCGTCTGAATTTGGGAGGTATAGGGGTGACATTGTAGAAGAGGCTGAAGGGAAGGCAGAGGTCCGGGAAATGGGTAAATCTGTTCGAGTTAAGAAAGGGCTGCCTAAGCATAACAGGAGACTGTGTTTGGAAAGGCCGACCAAAGGCCCAACACGGAAGAGGGAAGCCAGAACTGAGGAATCAGAGGTTTCTTACTCTCCCTTTGGCAAAAGGATGTTTAATGAACTCATAGGATCTGAAGGAAAAACCCTGTCATCTAAAGCATTGTGCTCATCCCAACCAGAATTTACTAAGTGGACACTCACTGGTGAATTTGCTTCCAAGTCACAGCGTGTGATGGGTTCAGGACATTTTCAGAGAAAGGAAAATGATATGCCTGAGTCTGCTCTGGAATCTGGAATTTGTGCAGCTGTGTCAGGGCCTGACCACTCAGCCAGTCTTCCTTCCTCTTCCTCTTCTACCTCTGTACCAGTGTCTGTCTGCAGTAACCACAAGGCTTCACGGCTAGGGTATGTAAATGCAGCTACTCCTGCAGAAGTGACCTGCACAGACTTCCATCGTAAAGAACAAAAGTCACCAACTAGAACTTTAAACACATTTCTTCTGTGGTCTGAGCCAGCAGCATGTTTTCCAAAAGAAAAGGACCCAGAAAACAATTTGTCTGCTTTGAGTCCCAAGCCAAAGTTAGGAGCATCTACATTTGGTAATTGGAATAACAGGGGCCCAGAACCTTTAAACGTTTTTAAAAGCACAGTGAAGGCACACTCATTTCCCCAGTCAGTATTTCAGAAGCCAACGAGTGGACAATCTGGAGGCCGAAGTCCAGGCATTGCACTCCCACTGCCTAAGTCAGACTGGACCTCATTAGCATGCTCTCAGACTGGCTTTACCAGAAGGAGCCCTGGCTCTGCTGACAGTACCTCATGGCACCGGAGTGAGATACTGAAGAGAGGTAGTGAGGGCAGTTCCAAAGCTACCTCAGAACACCAGCAAAAGACCAGGTTTGTGCTAGAGAAGGCAGCCCCAGCCTCACAGAACAACAGATTGACAGCTGTGCTTGGACCTCCTCGGGAATTCAAAGCAGCTGCTGCTTTACTGCCAAACCAAGTGTCAGTCATAACAAAGCAGGCAAGACCTGAGAGGATGCAGAGTTGCAACTTGGAAAACTGGCAGCCACGTGGGAGCACACCAAGTCCTTCTGTAGATAGTGATGAGGAGACAGGGTCTACAACATCAGGATCAGAGTGTGATGAAGATGGGGATCCCACAGTACCAAGCACCGAAGGGGTAGCTGATGAGAAAAGCCCTTCTCCAGAAGTCTCTGTGTCTTGGGAAAAATCAATTTGTGATTCTACTCATGGCTCCATGCTGGCAGAGAATGTTGGCTGCTCTACAGATATGTTACCCATTTCCTCTGAAGATGACCTCATCCAGAGCCAGCGTGTCATGAATGATCTACTGCAGAAGCCCAGGAAGTCTCCCCATACCACACAGTCAGGTGCCAGTAGGCTGGAGGCTGGGAAGCTACTTTCAACTGAGGTGACACACAGAGACTGTTCTTCTGCTGGGCAGCTGACACATGGAGCACATCCCCGGGCAAACACTGAAGTCCCTGTAGTTGCCAGAGATTCTCGTAGTACTCTACAGAATGCCAGGACACCTCCCACAGTGCCAAGTAGGGCGCTTCTCAGAACCCATGTCCCCAGAGACCCTGTCTGTCCTTCAGTTCCTGGCAGTGTAGATGAGGAGACACGGAGTAGCTCTCACAGTAATCTTCCGGGGACTTCCTACTGCTACACTGGCATCAGAGAGCAGAGAGAGGACACGGAGGTAGAGGATGAGGTCTTTACCTGTAGTGAGGGAGAGCATGAGGCTGAAGCTATGCTGGGACCCAGACAGCAGGATGCAGCAGGAGGAGACTCTCAGAGACAGTTGACAGAGCCGGAGGCTGGGGTTCATGTGCCGGCACGTGCCTCAGATGTAGGTGATCTGGCCTCCGCTCTGCAAGAATGTAATTTAAGCACCTTTCTTTACATAGACAAGCTTTCTACATCAGAGGTTGTTATGTTTCTTGAAAGTTGTCAGTTAAGGGATTATAGTTCAAGGGCCTCTGTTTCAGAATGTTCTAGCAAGGAAACCCTAAATAAAGAAATAAACAGAGAGCTCAAACAAAGTGAAATCTTCAGAATGAACCATGGGAAGAGGTTTTGTGAAGAAGAAATACTCAGAGCCTCAGAAGAGCAGGTCGAGTCCGAGCAAGATGATGGCTGTGTCAGGAATTCAAGCCAGGATGCTCAGTGTCCTCCGGAAATGCCATCTGAGACTGGGGAAGAACTTCATGTAAACCATGGGGACTGCGGTGGGAAGGATGCTGAGCAAGTGTTGCTCTTCAGTAGACATCACAGCCAGGCAGCTGAAAATCTGACAGAAAACATTCCACCTGAAGAAACATCCTGCTCCATTTCCCACATTGCAGAATTGCCCGAACCAGCAGCTGTGGAGGCTGGAGGCAATTCTCCACTAAGTGTCAGGTCTGACCCTGAGCACATTCAGAGCAGATCTGAGGATGAGACCAATTATGAGGGGTGCCTCAGCACTGTGGAGGAGGGTCTGGCAGAACCTGGAGAACTTTTGACGCTGAGCTCTGACACTACCATTTCACCAAGGATAGAGCAAAGCTCTGACTGTATGGCCGAGGCGGCATTTCACTATCAGATCTCTGCCATGACCTCAGAAGTTATAAGTGTACTTATCAATAGGGATCAAGACCTCGTGATTGAAAAGGGAGACAACTGGACTATTATCAGTGGTGTTGCCATCTCTCCTGGTATGGAACAAGTAGTTCTGTATGACCCTCTTGATGCTTTTGCTTCTCAGGATCTGGGAGGCCTAGACAGTGGTTCTGTGGAGAAGTCCCCAGAAGCTAGTCCTGCTGGCCCTCTACCTCAAGAGCTTCCGTGTGGTGGCAGTCTCTCTGGTGCCCAGGAGGATGTTTCCAGCAGTGGTCAGAGTGCCAACTTTGATAAGAGTCGTCTTCGGAACAGACCTGTGAAGCCTAGCATCTGGATTCGTTCTCAGATATATGACCAAACGCTTGAGACCGAGAAAGTTGCTTCTGACCACACATATTGTAACTGGAAATTAGAACCACTTGGTAAGAATAAGACTCGAACAAAGATTTCCAACAAAGATCCAGCAAGCAAACTAGCAAAGATTCCAGATCTCAACAGAGGGGAAGTGCCTCTGAATGAAGTCCCTCAGCCAGTGTCTGGGGACAGAACAGATACAAAGATGCCCAGAAGCCAAGCTCATTCCACCATGGCAGGTGCAGATATGTCCACCCCTAGCAACTCTTCCCCAGATACTCTGAGCAAGATTCGACAAGAAGTGGGGCCTCCATTGCCTCCTTTGCTCCCTCCACTGATAGCCACACCTCCAAGGACATCACGGCCAGTGTCTCCTCTGATAACAAGTTCTAGTCCGTCCTCACTGGCCTCACCTGCTGGCCACGTTTCCCCCTTGTGTGAAATTCCAGGGCCTCCTGTGTTGTCTCCATGGCCTGAGGAAGTCCAGCAGGCCTCCTCAATGGATCCCTCTCCATCCCCATCTACTGTGGCAACCAGTGGAAGGATAATGTCCTCTCCTTTGCAGTTCTGTGCTGCTACGCCAAAGCACGCACTTCCCGTGCCTGGCCGACTCCCATCCTGTGCACCTGGCCATGCTGCTGTGAGTGGGCCACAGGAAAACTCTGTTAAAATCCTTGACACCATGTACCCAGAGTTATCTGCTAGGGCCCGGACCCTCAGCCTTCTCAAAGGGAACATGCAGCTGTCCAGAGGCTCCTCTGTGGATGGAAAGGCCTTGCCAGGGCGTGTCAGTGCTCTCATAGGACTCAAAGCTATCACATCAACATCGACTGCTTTTGTCCTCACAGGGGGCAGCTCTGCTGGTGACAGTAGCCCAGGTAAGCCCCAAGACTTGGGTGGACAGCAGGATGCAGGTGGGAAAAGAACATTGGCAGTACCCATGCTGAGGAGTGCTAAAAGACCCCGCCTGGATAGTGAGTCCCCAGAGCCAGATACCAGCCAGGTTACTGACGAAGGAGTCCCCGAGGATCCCCCAGGAGGAATGTTACCAGCCCAAGTTGTCCCAGCAGAGGAAGAGCCAACTGGTGCCCTGGTCTGCAGTCCAGCCTCACAGCTTCACATAAACCCCAGGGAAATGGCAGCGTCATATAACATAGCCATAACTCGGGCTCTGAGGAAGATTGCTGAGTCCTCCTTTGACCTGCTACCTGTCATTCGTAGTCACGTGTATGTGGGAAACATTTCCAAAAAGCCTGTCATGAGAGATCAAGAGAAAGAAGTTGTTTATGAATTTAGCACAACAAACAAGGTATGTGGCTGCCTTCCTCTCACTTTGTTTGTATTAAGCGTGAGTGTCTAGCAGGGACTGGCTAATGCAGGTGACACTGAAGATTACCTACCCTCTTATCATTAAAGCATGTTTATTTCTAGCCTACATCTATAGATTAGAAATACAAAAAGCCAGTGGAGTCCTGACACATAAAACCCTATAGCGAAAAATCTGTCAGAACAAGAACTTTACATTTACACATGGTGCTGGCATTTCAAGTATAAAGTATCCTTTCTTCAGCTTCATTGTGCTATATTACCATCACGGACAGTCTTTCCTTTCATATAGTGTCAGCATTGTGCCGACTAATGTGTGGTTCCTGAGGACTTTGCAGCTGTGTGTGCTAATAAGCATCCCTTGGCTCCTTGTCCAATTGACTCCAGTGCCTGCTGGATCACTCTTCAGTGGCCATTATCACCTGCAGAATGTCCTTGTGAACTACATACATTGTTTTTGATTGCTACCTTTCAGAATGCCTGAGGGGTTCAGGTGTCTTTGAGAGACTATCCTTCATATGAATGACTACTGGATCTTTAATGATACAGTTCTCTTTCAAAGGAAGGAAAATAGCACCTAGTTTCATAGAGTCTAAGTAGAATAAATGAAAAAGGGTAGAATTAAATTAGCCTGAGCTTAATGTACATATACTTGTATACATGGATTCTTAGCAAAAGCCAGTAAATTATAATTTATTTGAGTGGCAGCCTTGTCATCATAGGCAAATAAGTGTACTGTACCCGTGGCTTATCCTGCTGGACAAATTGTTAGCAGTTATTGTAGTCTCTCTTCTGGTGCTATGTAAGTTTTGTTTGTTTGGTAGATACCTAGTTTGTATTGGTTCTTGCATCACTAACCATAATTCTTTTATCTTTCCCCCAATCTAGCATTTAGGAGAGTACTTACTTCGCTCTATTCTCTCAGAGCTAAAGGTTCAGAAGACATCTCTGGATCACAGTTACATCCACGCACTCTGCAGAGTGTACGTGGGCATTTGTCGGCAACTTGGAGACTTGGAAAGAGCTCGTTTGTTCTGTTACAGCCTTCTCAAAGAAGGTGTGTCCAGGTTTTAGACTTTACTGAACATCTGCCATTGTGCTTTCATACTCCACTTGTGTTCCTGTCCTTTCAGCTGGTTACGTCTTTAAAAAGAATTCTTTTTTAGAGTTTGAGGTCAGGCTGGTCTAGAAATAGTGTTTCAATAAAAAGTTGTGATCTGTTGTACTGTGGGATTATATTCTGGTACATTGTAGTATTTGTTCCTCCTACTGCTTTAATAAAATGCTAATAAGGGCATAAGTGGCTCAAACTAACCATGCTGGTTTTCAACTGAATTTACTTAGACTGACATTGACACATGCACTTCTATTTGTATGTAGGTTGTCTCCTATTGTCCACTGTGTACTTACTTTATTCGTGTGTTGCAAAATAATGGGAATCCTTGTACAATGACAGTACTATGAATATATTGCTGTGCCACTGGCTAAACGACAGTGACTGTAAGATGAGTTGCTAGCCTCATGAAAATATGTACCTTACTGATGAAAAGGAGGTGGAGGAGCAGGGCTGTCCTCACTTAGCTTCCCCTTTGCTGCAGCTTCCTCAGTCTCATAGTGTTGTACCAGGAAGTCAGTGTTAGTGTGCCCACATTGTTCTTTTCATTGATTTGTTCAGTAGCCCATCAAGGGATGCATGCTATGTGGCCATGAAAGCCAGAAGACCATGGTAACTCAGGGACACAAAGGTGGGCAGCAAAGAAGAGAGGAGTGTGGGTGAGCGAAGTTTGGTGAATATCTTGTTCTTACTCAGTCACAGTCATTCAGACTACAGGCTTTGTTCTTACAAATGTCTGTCTGTCGGTGTTCATTCTGTGATCTTCGGATGTCCCACATTCTCCTGTTGTCTTTGTGGCACTTACCTCCCTACCCTCTGTAGGACATGAGTCATTTGGTTTACACTGTGTCTTCCATTGGTTAAATAGTCTAAAAGGACAAATTCTGTCCCACCCCAGAAAAATGCACTGTTTACAGCCATTAACCATTTGTTGAGTAACTGGATTATATAGAAGGTGGGATTGATAGTCTGGGGCAGGACTTGGGGAAGCTTTTCCTGTCTAGTGAAGAATGTGGATCAGACCTAGGAGGGGGCATGTGGAAGTGTTAAGACAGGAAGCAGGTGAACAGAACACACCAACACATCAAAGTAGTGCTCTGACCTACTCACCCTTTTACCCACAATGATAATAGACAAAATAGAAGAAAACCTTGCTCGGGTATGCCTTCATGAGAAACAGGACAAAACCCCTCACATTAACTGCATTGGAACACTGGTTTTGTTTGTGTTACATACATTTCATTACATACTAAAGTTCCACTTCTAGGTACATGCTCAACAGAAATGGAGACATCTTTACACAGACTTGAGGACAAAGATATTTTTGATGTGTTAATTCATAATAGTATGTAGTTGTAAGCAAATCACTGAATACTATGTAGTTGTGCAAATGAACAGATGGCTCATGTATGCAGCACCATGAGGAGATCTTAGAAGTTAGGATGAGCATGTCCAAGAGAATACATAGTGCACTAAAGCAGCAATACCTATTTGATTTGTAGTGATAGTAAGCAGGTTTGGGTTCTCCATCAGGGGAAGGAGGTACTCTTTAGGAGTATATGTTACTATTTCTCAAGTTTACCTGAAATGCCTGGGAGAATTTGCAGCAAAATAATTTTATATATGAAAGAAAACTGTTTCATGTTAGAAACTTTGTTGTATTTTAAACCTTGTACAAAAATATAAAGTGTATGAAAAGGTGGGATTGGTCAGGAAGAAGGGATCATCAAAGGGGAGAAGTTAAAGCATCTTGCCTCCAAATTTTTTCAGGCTTAGAATTTTCCCATCTGATCCACAGTATTACAAGACAATCCATTTCCATACAGCTGTTAACATTTGTTCAGGTTTAAAGTCTAACAGTATGCCAAGCCAGAGGGGGAGCTCACACATTGTAATCCCAGCACTCAGGAGATAGAGGTGAGAGGTTTAAGGCCAGCTTGAACTACAGAATGAGATCTATCTCAAAATAAAAATTAAAAAACAAACCCCAAAACCAAAGAAACACCCAAGATGGGGAGAAAGAATGAATTTCGAGCCATTGAAGACCAGAGCCCCACTGAGATCTGACAGCTGTGGGTGCCCTGTGAGGCACCTGTGAAGTGATATCTCTGTCTAGTCTTTCCATCAGTCTCCTAGGTGGAATGTAAAGGCGCTTTGTATCTCTCTCTTACAGATTTTCCAGAATCTGAGAAGTTGACTCTGTTCATTGCCAACATGTGGCGTGAAGTGTTTCTCTCCCAGTCAGCCATTAGTCAAGCCATGCAGCTGGTTGCCAGGCAGCGTGCCAGAGGAGAGGTTCTGAACTGCCTGAGAGCATTCCTCAGCTGGGAAAAGGTGAGCTGCATTTTTATTTCTTTCCTGTTACCATGCACCTTTGTGTGTCTTTTTGTTCAAGTCCTTTGGCATTTTAAAGATGATCTTCACTTACTTCCTTCTGTTTGTGTGCTTTGTCCATGTGTCTGGTCTCAGTGCTCGTGTGCACATCGGGCCAGCCCCAGGAGTTTGTTCTCTCTTCCCAATGTGCCAGCTCTGGAAATCAGTCTGAGTTCCTGAGGCTGTGTCTTCACCTGCTGAGCCATCTCACCTGCTTGTTCTGGGACATTCTAGAGATATTATTCTTCATAGTACATCCTTCAAAACATCATGTTAGCCTAATTTTATGCAGTTTATTTATTTAATGTTCATGATATCCCAGAAAAAAAAAAATCCAGACTTCCAAAATGTTTGTTATGTTGATTTATGACTAAAATCCCGTACCTTTAATCTGCGGAGATAGTGACCAACCGTAAAGTACTTGATTCTGCAAACGGTCTTTAGATAAAAGATTGAGAGCCTTAGCTTTCTCCTGTTTGGAGTATCTCTAACCCTAACAGAAGTAATCTTCAGATTGACACTTGCTTAGTCATAGATTTCACCTAATGAGAATTTAGTTGACAGCAGCAAACCATGAAAATAGATGCTGAAGTTGGTGTGGAGTTTATTTTTATCTTGTTCTTTTCTGGTTTTTATGAGCATGTGATACTTCAGTGTTTTAGAAAATTCTTATAGCTTTTAGCTTTACATACACATAGAGTGTCTATGCATACCATTGTGCTTTCCTGCTAAAATATTCTTTGTGCTAATCTGTATGAGGCTTTGTCTGTGAAGGGAAGGGAACACAAGTCTATAACCACCTCTTTAAACAACAAGACACAACCCAGGTCCAGCCTGTGTGCTGCAGGCCTTTAATCCAGCACGTACGTGTATACACACACACACACACACAGCATATAACATTTGGTTTGGTCTTGAGGAGGGGAAGGCATAGCACCTGTCCATCCTGCACAATGTACTCAGTTCATTCCAACACCAAACAAACCAACCAGTGGAAAGGGGGATGGGGAGAAAACAAGAGAGAAAGGAAAGTTCAGGTGCAGCCAGAGATACCCAGTCCTGAGGCTGCGACCCATATACACGATGCGCATGACTGGAAGAGTTTGAGATTTCGATGTCCACATTCGATGTCCAAATTACTTGTGTGGACTTTATACATTGAATGTCCCTGATCTGCAACTCTGTAATACTGTGAGTTAAGGCTTTTTGAGGCCTCTGAACTTCCACTTGAGATACCCCTGTCAGAGCTGTCCAGTCTGAGCTGCTGCACTAGGAAGGGTCCTCTAGCTGTTGTGGCCAGGCCATCTCCATGGCCATTCCATGGAGATGACAGAATCCACAAAGGGCTTCTGTGTGAAGAAATGATGACTTGCTATAAGGTAGTACTTGGTTTTAAGGTTTAAAGTTAGACCAATTTTTAAAGCTTTTAGTTTTTGATTCTTGTTCCATTCGTAAATCAGGTAATAGTTTAAATAGCAGGAGTGACTGTACTTTGACCATTGATTAGTGTCATGTTAAGGAACATGCAATAGATTAAGTCACTTAAAGGAACAGAACAGTCTTTATCAACTTGAATCATTTAGCTATCAACATTTTTTTTTTTTTTGAGACAACGTTTCTCTGTGTATTCCTGGCTGTCCTGGAACTTACTCTGTAGACCAGGCTGCCCTTGAACTCACAAGGATCTGCCTGCCTCTGCCTCCTGAGTGCTGAGATTAAAGGCATTCATCTTAGTTATTAATCACTCAGTTTGAAATAATTATAAATAGTACATTCCTCAAAAACTTTAAACTAGACCTTCAGCTCTAACAAGTAGAATCTTGTTGAGCCTGAACTTTTGAATATTAAAAGTCAAGTTGAGAATATGGAATATGGGCTGCATTGAATGTTTGCTTTCATAATGGAGTCTGTCTTCTAGACATTGTAATTTATCGTGCTGATAGCAGATACTTTAACCACAGCCACAGCCTAGACTGGAATCCAGCATTTTGTGTAATTAGGATTGCTGCAGACTTTTACACTAGATCCATGTTACTAGATGAATCTGAATTTGTTTCTGCATCTTCTCAGTTTTCGGTCACTGACTTTTCCAAAATGTATATTCTTGTGGAAAGCTGAGAAGTGTCAGTAGTACTCACAGGTTTCCAAGCTTAGGCTTTCCTCTGTGCTGATCTGAGCCTGTGTTTGCACCCCGGACCCATCTGTAGTACTGGTGGGATGCCGAGCAGTTCAGCCTTGTTGGGTGTACATGGTTCACCCATTCCCCTGCATTCTCATCCTAAGGTCTTTCAGGGAAAAGGAAGCTTTTTGCCACAAAAAGACCATGTGAATGCTCATAGAAACAAAACTAGAGACAGTCTGGTATATCCTTTGTGGAGAGGTAGGATGCCTTCAGTCAGGTGTGTGTCCATGTGGTTTGTTACTCAGTAGGGAAGAGGAGCACTTAAACTTCCCACAAAAGTGAGAAGACAAAGCCCAGAATGGTGTTCTCTAGTGAAGGAAACTGGCTATCATCATCCTTGTGTTTGTGGAAGGGCAGATTGATCGACACTGGTAAAAGGCAGCAGAAGTTATGGAATAGTCTACTTTTATAACCTTAATTCCCTGGTTGTACTCACTGCAGTGTGTGCTTCTGTCTGGATTACAGCTCAGCTCTAATCTCACTAGTGGAGATGGTGATTCCAGTAGCTTTAATTGTAGCTTCTAGTTTCTAGTTCAAACTCAGGCTGCCTCAAAGTTAATTTTAGGGTAAATGGCAGTCCACCAGATGCTTGTTACAATCTCAGATTGCTAGCATCCTAAAATGTTGCTTTTTAATGTGTTTATTTTTGTTTGCTAGAATGCTCCTATAGATGTTGGGATCGTGGTTTCTAAGCTGCTTTTGACCATACAGCTGTGCCCTAAAACAGAATTTCAGTCGAGTGAAGAGTTTGGTGAAGACCTGAGTGCAAACATTTGGGAATACATATTTGCCATTGATCTTCTCTGTTGCCACCAGAGGTGGATTTGGACACATGATAACATCATAAGGTGAGCTCTTTTTGCTAATTTTTAAAGTAAAGCTGGGTTAAGGGAAAATAACCTATTAATGCTGGAATGTGGCTTAGTTGTGTTTCTTACACAAAACACTTGAAATGCAAATAATGTTTTTTATGGGAGTAAACAAAAGTACCTGTAAGATTTCTAAATCACCATTAAATACCCCTGCTTTGTTTTTCTGTATGCTGCTACTTGTCAATACTCTGTAGTATCTTTCCAAAAGAAGTGACTCAAGCTGAAGGCATGTTTCCTCACCTCTCCTCAGAGTGACGTCAGCACAAGGCACCTTGGTGAATACGATCTATGGAAGTGCTTTGCTTGTTACCTTCTGACACTAATAGGCAGAGACTCAGAGGAGCAAAAGTGTGCAGAGTATGAGTTAGCTGCTCTTCACTAGGAGAGGGTGGAGCCTGGACAGCAATTGAATTTAGTTAGTTGAGCTTTCTCTGCTTGTTTGTGCTTCTGGCTCTAACCATGCTCCATCCCTTGAGGAAGGAAAAAAATTGTTCCCCAAATTAAAAAATAATAATAATTTATTTTTTAACTGGCTGAGAAAGCCTGGTGTAAGGGCGGATATGACATTAAACCACTGGCCACACCGTTGGTGGCTCGTGTCTGTGAGAGGCACCTATAGGAGCTGTTTTCACTCTCCTAACCCCAGGAAAGACTCACAGTGAGAAGTGACACGAGGTCCATCTTTAGAGTGATAACTGTGTCAAGGTGATTGCCTGTGAGGAGGTCCTTGTACGTACACATAGGGAAGAAGAATGTCACAGTCAGTTCTACCTAAGGAAATGACAGAACTCTGTCAAGTGCCTGTCTGTGAAGATGCGTGAGCCCAGGTGGAATCCTCAGATGAGCCCGGAAGTGGGCCATTCTTTCAGTGACACAGGAGCCCCCAGAGCTGCTACCTGTCAGAATGCTTTATCCTCATCCGTCCTTTCAGTGGCAGGGAGTCCTCTAAGTGACTCCATGTCTGTTCTTCCTGCTCCGCACTCTCACCACATCATTGACATCTGTAAACAGAAAGGGGCTGAGGGCTGGGGGAAAGGCAGAACTACAAGAGCAGTATTGTATGGGATTGTCTGGTACTGTCTGCATAGTAATGGGCATATATATCTTGTCATGTTTTCTAGTAAGGAACTGTGGCCTGTAATGGATAAATGGATCAAATATAGGAAAGGACATTCAAACATTGCATACACCCCTGATGTTATTGTAGCATCTGTGCTGAGACTGATTGGTAAGTTTCTTTTGACTGCTTTTGCTACCTTGTTCTTAGGATCTTGGTGGGGACTAAAACTACACTGATACATGTTGGCTTTGAAGCACACTGGCATGGCTGTGTTCACACTGTCAGACTGGTGGGTTTTTGCTTCTCATTTCACTGAGTCCTTTGTTCATCTCTGTTAGAGACTAACACACTCAATGGTAGTATGTCCACACAGTAACAGAGAGGCTCGTAGATTACGAGTAAGTATACTGTGGTCTCGTTCATTGCCTAAACTATCATCTTGGGTCAGCAAGATGATATTGTAGGCAAAGGCAGTAGCCACTAAGCCTGAAGGCTTCTATTCAGTCCTCAGGCTATCTCAACCATTGACATCTTAGAAGAGCCACTTCTGATTTTTAATAGGATTAAGGTTGCTGTTTGAGAATGCTCTGAGACCCAGACTTTTCACTGTAAAATCTAGGGCAGGTCTTTAGATTCCTCCTTACTTGTTCCCCTTTGCTTGACCTGTAACGGCCTGCTGTCCACTCCTTCAGGTTCATCAGTGAAGCTTTTCTGTTTACTAACAACCCTCATATCTTATTTGACCTGTAGGTATCTTCTATCTGAGGGACACAAATCAAAGCTACCCTAGTTTGTTCTAAGAGCCCTTTGGCTAATTAATCTTCAAAGGCAGTACTGTTGAAAACAGTGTTACCATTTGAGAATGTGCTATATGAATAAACCTTATAAGTACATAGTGGGGAATACAGTGTTCCTCCTCATTGTCACTGTCTACAGATATGTTTCTTCTTCATTGTGAATCACACACTATTTAGTGATGTTGTGCTTAGAACACATATAAAACATATAAGACAGAAAACTGACTCTGGGTGGAAACGTACCTTTATGGAAAAATAAATAAAAATGGAAAAAGGTGTGTGGTTATTATGCTACCTACTAAGAGAACATGAGAACCAGTAGCAGCCAAAAGACTAGATAGTCACAAGAGCCAAATCAAAGAATGACAGGCTCAAGCATTGATCCCATGTACTCTGTAGGGCACGGTCTTGGGTGAGCTTTGCTGAGATCGTCAGTTGGTGACTATTTCTATCCTAAAAGCAGGAGGAAGAAGGTAGTAGGAAAGACCTGTGTTGGCAAATGTGCCATCAGGTAGCCTGCACGTGCCTGGGGCCAGTTCTAGTGATGCTACCCATGAATTCAAAAGACCACTCTGCTGTGCACTAACTGCTGGAATTGGAAAGCTTTTGTGAGTTTACAGAAATAGAAAAGTTGTTTTAAGCTTGTTGGTGTCCTGGGAGAAAGCTCGTTTCCTGATATAGTAATGCAAGGATATTGTCTCTTCTCCTGTGGTGTATTTATGATGCTTATGTATAACTGTAATATTTTCCCTAGAGTGTGATTTTATGAAGGCACACTTTGCTTGTGCATGTGCACAGCAAATGTAAAATGTGTGTGCTATTTTACTTTTGTATTTTTGCTTATTTTAAGACATTATCTCTCGGTGGACTGAAATTCACCAAATTCTCTAGCTTGCCTGACTATCTATCCGGGGTCCAACACTAGGGTTACAACACTCCTGACTTTTGATGTGAATTTTGGGGACCAAACTGAACTATCTTCCCAATCTGAAGCTACACTTGAAAATGGGAATTTTGATGTTTGTTACCGTGATTGTGCTCTGTGTTTGTTACTGCAGTGAGAGGGCAGTCAGGTAGAGTGTTGGTCTCTGTGGTTCTGACAGGAAGATCAGCTCCAAACTGCCCAAGAAGCTTGTCTTGTGCTAAGAGAGCAAGGCTGTGGTGTTTCTCGAGCTGGTCCTGCAGAGCCTCCCAGAGAAGCGTGTCTTAAGGAAAATGAGGAATTGTCACAATTGTAAATAGGACAACAGGCACTCCGGGTTAGATGTCATAAAGTGCTTTTAAACCAGCTACTCATATTGCAGAAGTACTTGCACTAAATTTGCCTCATGGGAAGGCTAGTTCTCAAGTAAAAAAGCCAGAGTGCAGGTAATTGTAGGGACAAAACTTCAATTAAACTTTTGTAAAATGAAGGCTAGTTTATTTTTAAAATCTGAAAGTCTTCTGGGAGGAAGCACAGAGCTTCTTTGCCTTACTGACAGGCCTTCTGACTGGCTGCTGTAAAACAGGAATTCTAGTTGGTATTTAATGAAAACTCAGAGCCAGATATTGGAGAAAAGCTGGAATACCAGAGCGAGGAAACAGACCACAGTCAATTCTGACCCAGCCAACTTTTCAGGGTGAAAGTTTATCTTCAAGAGTCCTCATCCTGGCTTGTCACTTCTACAGAATACCTCAATGTCTGCCTACGCCTACCTTAAATATCTTCTTTGCCTACTTGTTTCTCTTCCAGGTTCAACTCTGCATCATAATCGTAGAGTTAGGATTACAGGTGTGAACTACTACTGTTTGACAGTTAGGCCTTGAACTCACAGAAGCACAGAAAGATCTCTGTCTCTGGAGTTAAGGGATTAAAGGTGTGAGTGAGTTACTACTCTCTGACCCTCTGACTTGACTGTGGGTGATTCTGTTCTCTGATATCCCAAGCTGATTTTATTAAATGTAAAATATAACACCACACTGCTACCTTGCCATCACAGTCTGTTGGGGAGGCCACAACCTTCTCTGTTAACCTGGTAAAGTTACTACATATTGCCTGTGGTGAGCACTATTTAAATTCCATTTCCACGTTGCTACCTGAAACTTAGAGAGGGAAGGGTTTATTTTGCTTACGATTCCACATTATAGTTCATCATTAAGGGAAGTCAGGACAGGAACCTGGAGGTGGGAACTGGTGCAGAAACCATGGAGGAGTACTGTGTACTGGCTTGTTTTAGCTTACTTTCTTAGAAAACCTAGGGCCACCAGTAGGACCCTCCCACATCAATCATTAATTAAGAATGCCCTACAGACTGATCTTATGGAAGCATTTTCTCAATTGCATTCTCTCTTTTTGGTGATTTTAGCTTATGTCAAGTTGACATAAAAGTAGCTAGCATACTACCTAAGAACTCAGCAGGTGTTTTGTGCTTATGTGCGTTTAAAAGGTGGTAAGCCATCATCAGGATGCCTCATGAATAGCAGGGTACATCATGCTGTGAGCTCTGGCCTGAGCTGTCTCACTAAATGTTGGTTCCTGTTACAGTTCAGAATCTTCAGGCTTAAACTACACTGTGTTAAATGAAAGAAAACATGAATTTATAGTTTCTAGGGAGTATTACCCAAATTTTACTGAATCCTACTTACACTATATTTTTGCTTCTCCAGGTCGATTAGGCCAGTTGGGTTTGAAGGAAGGATTTCCAACTGCTGTGAAGAATATCAGTTCAGTTATTGGTATGTTCATACAACATGCTCAAGATGAAGGTAAGACACTGTCTTTTATGTCCCTTAAGCCATTTTCCCTGCTTGTCCCAAGGACATGAGCCAGTGCCCCTCAAACTTGAATATCATATGGTTTTGACTTTATTGGTGTTTTTCTGCAAGGGTCAGTTTGCCCTGTTGAGTGGTACCTAGTCAAAAAGAGGGAGCTCTGCTCCCCGGGCTGGTGCCCTGCAGTTCAGGAGGCATCTTAAGGATGACTCACCACCTCTCTCTCACTCATGCATAGGCAGAACACACCTGCGGCGCTCTTAGGGTTAGGGTTAGGTAGTCTGCGGGCTAGTTTTATGTCAACTTGGCACAAGCTACAGTCCTCTGAGAGGAGGGAATCACAGTTGAGAACTGTAAGGCTGCCTGCTGGAGTTGAGTCCTGAGGGAAAACCAGCAGAGCAGCATGATGTGAGCGCCCTACCACAGAGCAGGGGCCCATGTGTTAGTCATTTATGGATTTCATGCTGTGAAATTTCCCACCTACTCTTTGGTGGGAACTTTTCCCAATTAGGATGATGGGCCTGGTTTCTGTTTTGTATATTGATCAGTCAATAATAATGTAGTTAAACAACTCCTAGATATGCATTTGGACAGCTTGACACCTCATGGCACTGAGTGGATCTAGCATGGAAGGTCTTTGTCTTCAGCCATTGGTGGGAGGCTTAATGTGCCAAGCACATGGACAGCAGCCTGGAGGTGCTTGTTCTGAGGCACTCTGACCAGGCACTAAGGCAGTGTCTGTTGCTTCATATGAAAATGCTCTCGGCAACAGTTTGGGTATATTTTGGCATACAAAAAATAACTAGGATCATAGCTGATGAGTCATCTTGCCAACACATGCAGCCTGGACTGTGCTGCAGTCCTAGGTCTAATGTAGAAGCCATATATTGTGGGACACGGTCCAACATTACATGCATCCTAGATTCCCTGGATATAGAAAGGCACTGTCCTCATTTCATACTCTAAATCCCAGAGGGAAGAGTCATAAGCCAGTAGTGCCTGCCAGCCTTGTTGGTGCAAGCCTCTGCTGCATTCTGGGAAATCTGCATAGGACCACATATGGTTAAGGCTGCTATGAACTCCTTGTTTATGTTTCACTGAGTCCTGGCCCGAAAGGGAGCTGTAATCTAAGCTTTTCTTCAACCTTTACATCAGAAAGCAAATCCTTTTAAAGCATCATTTCTCCTGTAAATTAAAACTAACATTTAGACATGTGGAATTCTCTTATGTTTGCTTTCTGCTTGAGGAGCAGAAGCTTCTAGAACTACCTTTGGCAGAGAATGAGCATTACCCCTGTTTCAAAATCTGAAACTTTCTGAGCACTGACAAAATGCCACTTGAATTTATTAAAATGCTGCACTAAATTACCTTTGCTTTGTATAGAAAGCATATAGGGCCACAAATGAATATCATGGTTAGACCTGAGGATGGTAGGATCTGTAGATGTTCATTTCAATGAAACAATTAGCCTGAAATTATACTTTGCCTTCTTTGTCCCTGTCTTGCTTGTAAAAGGTAGAAGATAGAGGTGTATGGTTAATAATAAACTATAGCTTCCAAATAATTTAAATTTCAGTGAATTACATTAAATAAATTATAAATTAATGGGTTATATTTTTAAAATTAAACTTTTGCTAAGATAGGGATAATGGCTGTATGACTAAACTTGCTCTGGACACACCAGCCTAGAGTCACAGTGGTCTGTAGTCACAGTGGTCTGTATTCACACTGGTCTGTAGTCACACTGGTCTGTAGCCACACTGGTCTGTAGCCACACAGGTCTGTAGCCACACTGGTCTGTGGTCACACTGGTCTGTGGTCACACAGGTCTGTAGTCACACTGGTCTGTAACCACACTGGCCTTTCTGTCGCAATGGCCTTGGAGTCATGTTGCTCTCAAGTCAGATTGACATGAGTCATACTAGCCATAGAATCACGGCTTTAGATTTGAGTTGGTCTTGGAATCACACTGGCCTGGAATCACACTGGCCTTGGAGTCAGACTACACTGAAATCACACTGGCTTTTCAGTCACTCTGTCTTGGAGTTTTACTGGTCTGTAGTCACATTGACCTCAGAGTCTCACTGGCCTTGATTCATATTGGTCTGGATTCACACTGGACTTGTGAGTCACACTGGCCTTAAAGTCATAGTAGCCTAGAGTCACACCAACCTGTAATTACAATGACCTTCAAGTCACAATGACCTAGACACACTGGCCCTGAGTCACAGTCTCATCTGCTGTCAGTGTATCCCAAGCATAGGCTTTTATTTAGTTATTTTATCATGATTTTCATGTCTACATGCATGTAGGGACAGTGCTGAAGGATATATTAGTTTTATATATGGGGTTTATATTAATTGGTTGTCCCGGGATTCATAAATTTTTACATCTTCCTGGGGCAGAGGACTCTAAAGTCCTTATGACAGCCATTGCTCAAATGTACAGGAAGCTCCAACTTTTGTTTTTCATTTGCAGACACATCTTAAATGAACTTTTTTATTGGGAAGTATTTTTCTTTGGAATTTAATTTTCATTGCTGCCAGAAAATAATCTGTGACTGAGTAGAATCCTCTAGGTCACACATGGAGATTCTGAATAACAGATTTTTTTTCTTGTTCCTGTGTTATAACTGATTTGAACTTTCTTTTCAGATATCCCATGGGGTGTACAGCTTGCAGCTGTTTATGCCCTCTGTGACTTGAGCCCTAGCAATCCAGCAGAGATAGCCAAGATACTGGAAGCTTGGCGGACACAGGCTTCCAACGCTATTCCATCTGCGATCGTCAGCTGCCTGGAAGAGGTTGGTTCTCTGAGTGCTGAAGGTTCAGCTGACTCCACAAGTACAGGAGACTCTGCACCCTGAGAGCTGAGCCTCAGCTTCCTGAGATGGGATTGTCACCTAAAGGTCATGGTCACTGTGCAGAGAAGTGCCTTGTCACCGTTTGTTGTAAAGAATTAGCCTGCCTTCAGCTGAGATCCAACAGAGAAAGGCAGAAAGCAGGTGATGGTGCAAGGCTCCCATTTGAACTGTGTAGAGATGGCCAGTCTGAGACAGCAGCAGAGTCCTGTGGGCTGTGTGCACAGGGACAGACATCTCTGCAGACTCTGTGCACAAGGACAGCTCTGCAGGCTATGTACATGGGGACAGGTCTGTGGGCTCTGCATACGGACATCTCTGCAGGGTGTGTGCAGAGAGGTGGCTCTGCAGTCTGTATACACATGGATGGCTCTGCAAGGTGTGTACATGGGGACAGCTCTGTAGACTCTGTACACACGGACATCTCTGCAGGGTGTGTTCACGGTGACAGCTCTATAGACTCTGTGCATATGGACATCTCTACAGGGTGTGTGCATGGGGACAGCTCTGTAGACTCTGTGCACACAGACATCTCTGCAGGGTGTGTGCATGAGGACAGCTCTGTAAGCTCTGTAGACTCTGTGCACACGGACATCTCTGCAGGGTGTGTGCATGGGGACAGCTCTGTAGACTCTGTGCACATGGACATCTCTGCAGGGTGTGTGCATGGGGACAGCTCTGTGGTCTGTGTACACATGGACGGCTCTGCAGACTGCATGTGGACAGCTCTGCAGGGTGTGTGCACGGGGACGGCTCTGTGGGCTCTGCATGGGGACACGTCTGCGGGCTGTGTGTGTGGGGACAGCCCTGTGGGGATATGTGCATTCAGACAGTGCTATCTATGATGTGTCTCACATTGGATGATATTCCAGTTTCGGAATTTTTGTATTTGTATATAGAAATGGGTTTAATAACTCACTGTGATTCTGATTTGTCTTATATTCATCATTTCTTAAAACTCTTGTATGTGTTTTTATAATAAAAAATAAAAGTAAGCCATATACACTGTTGTCCTGATTAGTTGGTGTCCCATCTCTAGTGGGGATGACGATGTCTCTTCGATTGTGGAATCAAGTGGTTCTCTGTAGACTTCACTGATCATTTATAATTGACATCTGTAAAATCAGACCTAATAGTGATTCTGGTGACTCACCTGTAGCTCACACAAATGTGAATGAGCAGGTTGTTTCTTTGGAAGCTCTTTAGTGCTTCCTGCCTGTGCTGTGTGTTAGAATGGCATGTTGGTGAGCTGGGGGTGGGGAGGAATCACAAAAAGCCTGTCGAGACATTCTCAGTGCTCTGACCTGTGAATGAGAAAAATAAGTCATCACTCACTCGACCTGGCTAAGTACAGAGAAGGGACAGGTGTCAGCATAAGATATGGGGATCACATAAGCAGGTGAACTCAGAAGGATCCAGAAGGACAGCATCAGCCTACAAGAGGGAATGGTAACATCCTTTCCCATGCAGGAGAATCTCTGCTGAGTGCTGGAACATGCCTGGCCCTAAATGCAAATGACTGTCCATGAGATCCTGTTCAGTAGCAGCCAACAGGACACTTAGGTCTTCCTGTGGAATCCTAGGCTCCAGAGGTGTGGCTGTTCAGTGTGGCTGCCCTATGGTAAAGGTTGCAGAGAAAAGCAGACAAATTCGGACCGACCTCAACAGGTATGGGTGTGTGCTGAAGGATACACACAGTCAGAAGGGACAGGTACAAGGTGTTGTAGGTGGCTGTGCAGATGATCGAGGTAAATGGCTTTCAATCTTGACCCAAAAGCAAGAACAATGTTCTGTTTACCTCTCTGTGAGGACCAGGGTAGTGAACCACTAGGTTGAGTGGCCAGAAATATGTGCACAAGCTTGGTGGTGGGGGATTGCAAATGCATGCTTTCCATTTGCCTGGAAACGAGATGAATCTTTGTAAGCAAAATTGTATTAGAGATGAGAGCAGAGATTTGGGGGTCAGTAGCCAATGGAGGCAAGTGCTGGCTGGCTCATTCATGTTCACAGCCTTCATCTCTCTTCTCCCCATTGTCTCATCTCTTTCTGGTCATTTAGAGAACAATAGCTTCCCCTAGGTCCTCCTTGATGCAAGGTGGGACAGAGTAAAGGAAAGTACAATGTTCCTGTGCTAGATAAGGAAGTGAGGTGTCAATGATGCGATAACCTATAGAGGTAGTAGAACAAGTAGGAAGTGAGATCAAGGGGTCAAGCTTGTCTGGGGTGTTCAGTGGTTGAGCACCTTAGGAAGTTTCCATGGACAGTGGCATATTCCAGAGTTCAGTAGCACCAGCTCCAACTCTGGCTGCCATACTTTTTCTATCCATGGTGCATCTGCAAGGGCAGACACCATTGTAGTGGCTGTATGGCCCTCAGGGTGAAGCAGTTTCAGGTTGGTATTGATTCCTGGTACCCAGCAGAATGCAGGCAGATGCTTTTATCACCTGAACTGAAAAGTGGAGCTGAGTGGAGACACATAGGTTGGGTGTGCCTGCTGGTCCTCTATGGTCAGGAGCTTGCCTGGCTGTTAATAAAGTCATGATTCAATATATGTCCTTGGAGCTGGTGAACTGGTTCAGTGAAGATGGTAATTTTATTTTTTCCTCATTATTTATATAAAAACAAAATATTGTGTCTGTGGAGTGTATAAAATCCCATTGTGGAAGGGGGATGTTTTTGAATTGTGGCCACCAGGGGGTGCTGCAGACCAGCCCACAAACAGAGGCAGGCGGGTGCCCATCAGGAGCCCTTTTCCAGACCTTCTAATTTGGCAGTCGGGACCAATTATTTCTACAGTACATGGTGGCGGGGGGGGGGGGGGGGGGTGGATGACAAGGACAAATAACTTTTAACTGTTCAATCAGATCTTCTTTGCTGATTCCTAAAAATAATCACAAAACAAAATACTTTGGGGAGTAAAATCAAATGTGTTCAGGTAGGTTTGTGGCTATGGCAGTGATCGTGGTGGGCAGAGCAGACATGGCACTCTGGCCTGATTGATGAGCAGCACAGGACCATCCAGAGGACATGGGCTTCTCATCAGTCTTTGACTCACACTCCTGTGGGAAGCATTTGAAGTGTTAATAGTGGTTATAAATGTGAGTTAGCTACCTGGCTCCTTGAAGCAGGGATGAAGTAAAGATTTTAATGTGGTGGTTGTAGAAATCAAGTTTCTAGAGCCAAGGAGAAACTAGTGTGTAAGCCATTTCCTTCCTGCTTTCTCCTACCTATCTAACACAGGATTTAATGAGTATTATTGTGAACACTGGACACTCCCTTTGCTGTCCTTCTAAGCAAAATATTAGCACATTTTTATATCAAGCAATTGCATCTTAATTTTGGTGTGTTTGTGTATTGGGCCATCACTCTTTGGAATCATTTTATTTACCACTAGTAAGTAATTTCTGAGTGCACGGGAAGACAGAATGCAGGTCAAAGGCCAGGGAGAGTTGTGTGGAAGTAGCACATCTGTTGCATTTGTGAAGGATTTGGTGCTTTTTTGGAGGGTATTAGATGTTCCGCAAGCTCAGCAAGGGTCACCCCTCTGTGTCTCATCCTGGTGCCAGCCTCTGCACTGAGCCCTAGCCCAAACTCATTTCCTGCTGGAAGTTCACAGGGCAGCCTAGACCTTCTCCGAAGTGTGAAGCCTGTGAAGATACCTGAGTAGGTATAGTGGAGGCATCACTTCAAATGCAGACTGGACCAGCAGGTGCAGACAGATACGTAGGTGTCAAGCAAGGAAAGTTTGCATTAGCCAGCAACTAATGTTAAACTGGACCTCGACTGGCAATTTCCTCTTAGACTAGAACAAGACAGGGCCACTCACCATCCAGCATCGTTCTGGAATTTCTAATCAGAGGTGTCAGACTGGCAAAAGAAGGAAGAAGCAGTAGGAAAAAAGGAAGGTCATTGTCACTGCAGATAATGTGACCTTAAATAGGGACCTCCAAGGTATGTTAGAACTAAAGAATTCAGCAAGATCTCAGAACAAAGAAAAATGCATTCAAAATTCAGTAGTATTGCCATTGCTCACTACAATATCTATGAAACAATTCAGGACAGGAATGCTGTTTACAGTAGGCACCAAAAAAGAAAAAAAAAATTACAGGTATTTTATGGCTTCCCCTTGTACAGCTTTAAAAACCACTACTATAAAAACCCATGGAACTTACTACAATCTAGATCTAATCTGAGTCTTCAAGGAACTCTGTGAACACTAGTATGAACTCTGCATAGAACCACAGACAGCTCCAAATAGGAGTACTATACTATGAAGCTATGGTACTCAAGACACGGTACTTACAGTAAATTTCTGTCCTGGACTAGCCCCAAGATCCAGACCAGCTGTTCCAAATAGACTACCCACAGCTGCTTGGTCCCAAATAATTACACAAAGGCTCATATTAATTACATGGTATTGCAGAATTATTTACTTACAATATATCATATGAAGGATTAATATTTTTAAGGGGTTATATAAACACAGATACAAATTGAACGTTAAGACAATTTTTGGAGAGTGGAACTGTTTCACACAGGATGGCTGATCCACTCCTCAAGAATGCAGGAACAAAACAGGAAGGAAGGTCAGTGTGCTCTGGGGTCTCAATGGGGTCTGGCCACACCCCACCTAGGGTCTTGATAACCCAAAGCTATACCTCTAAGTTTTCTTAAATAACGGCTGAATCCCACTACAGCCCCCTCTTTTGTTTAACTGAAAAAGTTTTAAACTAAGTATAAGACTATATATAATAGGAATAATTATAAGGTAATGTCTAAGAGAGGAAAAGGCAGTAACATAAAAAAGGTCAAACTACAACTAACAAACAACAAACTAAGATATATCTTAAATGTCTAGAATATTGATAAGTGGCAATGTATGGAGATTAGCTTAAGGCTGTTTATCTTGCATAATATGAATCTAATATTTGAATATTTTTAGCTAAGATATGACATGGTAGTAACTTTAGCTATTTAGTTTTTAACGCTATCAAAGACCCGAGAAAGAAATTATATTACTTGAATCAGCTGAAAGTACAAGTAGCTTTTAAGATTTAGAAGAGGACAGTGACAGTCAGCTGCCTGCAGGGTTCACTTTTTTGGCTGTAGGCTTGGGATATGTGACAGATCTCTTTAGAAGTAGGGCATTTTTGAAGAAACTTGTATTTTGTCTTGGCAGTTTGGGGCAGTTTTTATCTTTGATCTTGCTCATCTGGATTGGACAGTATGCATACTGACAGCAGTCCAGGCAAGGGCAGTTTTTTGCTCAACAGGTCATTGTCTGCCAAGGAAGACAAACTCTTAGTGGAGTGTCCTTGATGCCCAACACTATTTTGGGAAAGAAACAGTGATGTCAGGAGTTGTGATTTTTATGGCTAAATTTTGAATAACAAAACATTAAATGTCATATTTTTTAGGTCTATAAAGTGGTTGAGGACTTTTGTCTATCTGATATATTTTATTATATATCTGAGAATCTTAAACCACATGACTATTATAAAGCAAACTTAAGTAATTATAATCTGTAATTTTTACTATGTTGAAGACTGAAGTTTATATTGTAAAAATAGGCAATTTATAAAAGAACATATAGTTTTTGAATAATGACTTTAAGTATGATGATTAGATAAACATTAAACAAAGGTAAATGTATAGTGTAAAATGACAACAGTATCTTAAATATATATCATTATATAAAATATTTAAACAGGTATATAAAACATCTTAAACAGAACTAGAATATATGTATATGTTACAACTAGTATAATTATATATTATGACTAGTATAATTAAATAGGTAGAAATTGCATAGTGGAAATGACAATATGCTTAATATGTATTAATGTGCAAAATATTTTAAACAGAGGTAGAAGCATGTGTAAAATATGGTAATTATAGATTTAATTTTGTATCACTAAATTATCTTAGACATGTAAGACAATTTTAGAATTAAATTTATCAATATACAAATTATCTCAATCAAGCATATAAAATAATTTTACATTTGTATCAACATACAAGCATCTATACCAGTGCAAATTGTCTTTGGCTCTTCTTTCACTAATAATTGTTTACAGGCAGATGCAGTAACCTACCTATATCTGTTCTGGGTCTCAATAGAGTCTGACCACATCCCATTTAGGGTGTTGATATCCCAAAGCTACACCTCTAAGCTTTCTTAAATAACATTTAAATCTTACTACAACATGCTGGTTGGCCTATGACTCAGGCATATTCTAGTTAACTCTTGGCTTCTCGACCCATTTTTATTCATCCGTCCTGCCACGTGGCCGGTGGCTTACCTGTGTTCCATCCACGTGGCCGGTGGCTTACCTGTGTTCCATTAGATCTTGCCCTCTTGGCAGCAACTTGCAGTGTCTCTGTCTGACTCCGCCATTTTTTCCCTTTATCTATGCTTGGATTTCCTGCTTGCTTCTAAGATGCCTTACCATAGCCCAAACAATTCCTTTATTATCCAATGATAATTCACAGTGTAAAGAAAGACATTCCACATCAGATACTGATGTAAAAACAGACATGGATCAATGAGACAGTTTCCAATCAAGTTTTCACATCTAAACCAGCAGAACATCAACATAGTTAAAAAAAAAAAAAAAAAAAAGAATATACAGTGGGTAAGAGTCAACAAAATGTGCTGGGAATTGAACATCTATGTTTTATTAGTTTAAAAATAAGAAGGGGGGAAATGGAAGCCATAAAACAAGATGAGCTATTTAAAGGGATCCTAGTTCAGCATACTAGCATAGGTGGGGCTCTTGCGATCATTAGTGTTTTTTTTTTTTTTTTTTTCTTTTTATCAGATCTCAAAAACAAAGGCAAACCAAAAGCAAAAATGGTTAATGGGATCACATCGAACTAAAAGACTACTTAGCAACAAAACAACCTGAAGAAACAACCTAGAGAATGGAGGACATCACCTACAAAGTATAATCAGTCCAGGCTAAAGTAGAGAGCATAAGGGACATACAAAGAGTAGGAACAGTGGGACTGCCTTCTTTTCTCATCACCAGGATAAAAATACTGGACCAAAAGCAACTTAATGGAGAAGGGGAATATTTCTACTGGCAGTCCTACGGGACAAGTTCTCCCAGGTGGAGGTGGCCTGCTGGCAGGAGGTAAGTTACATTGCATCCACAGTCAGGAAGCAAAGGCTGCTCAGTGCTTATGCTTGGCTCACATTTTCCTCATTATTCATTCTGAGCCCCCCAGCTAGTAGAAACGGGGCCAGCCACATTTAGACTCTGTCTTTGCATCTCCGCTAACCTCATTAATCTAGATCCCTCATAGACACACCTAGAGATCTGTTTCCATGGTGATTCTGAATCCCATCAAATGGACAATCAAGATTAATCATCACGCCCATTAAAAATGGGCAAGCTGCCTAATGTCTCTCAGAAGACATAGCAATGTCTGGTAGATACACAATAAAATGCTAACTACTAATCTCTGGAAAAAAATGTAGGTTGAAGTCACAGGAAGCTGTCTTTCTCTCTGTCCCAATACGTGTGCCTGTTGCCAGTGAAAAAGGGTAGTAGAGCTGATGAACATGGCTAAGAGAGACCCCTGCCACACATACTTGCAATTAATACTCTAATAAGAATGTTCTAATCTAAACTGAAAGCACAAACACCACTTTTTGGGCATATGGCCAAAGAAAATGGAATCAGCAAGTTGCAAAGACATGTGCACCCCCATGTCCACAGCAGCGAGGAGCTACAAACAGCCTAAGTGTCCAGAAGCTGATGGACTGATGTGCAAAGAAGCTATATATACAAGTGAGAGAATATGATGTATGCACACAAAGAAGGCATTATGTTTCTGTGACTGGATACAACTAAATATTGTGTTAAGTGAGCTGAATCATCAGGCACAGGAAAAAAACAAAAAACAAAACAAGCACCATGAAGCCTTGGGAGATGTCTTACAGAAGCTAAGAGTGAATTGATAGTGACCAGAGATTAGGCATGGTGGAGCAGGGAGAGTGGTCCCTAGTGAGCAGATGGATTCTGGAAAGAGGTTCTGGTTTGCTGTTGCACAGCAGGTGACTGACAACAGATGACAAAGTATGTCTCTGACTTATCCAAACATTGTACACTGAACACTCACACCACACAGTTTCTTATATATACAAATATCTTAAAATTTAAAATATTAACCAAAACCTCCTGGGCAATCGGAATTGAGTTCTGTGCTGGTGGCTGTTGGTACTATTGTGAATGGTGATGACCTCTTCCAGTGGATTTATCACCAAGCGATCCTTTAGGAAATCCAAAAACAACATTAAAATGCAAACATGTTTCTTAGGTGATACTATGAGGTGCTTTTGCTGAAGAAACAGGTAGATGGTGCTTGCTGCAGAGCTGTAAGCCTGGTGGGGGCTGTGTGTGTACCACCACTGTCTGCCTGGTGGGTGTTGTGTGTGTACCACCTCTGTCTTCCTAGTGCGTGCTGTGTGCGTACCACCACTGGGTGTAGTATGATGTTTCTGGCACACTGTCCTGTAGTCCCACAGTCCCACAGAAACATACAGAAGCTTATATTCATTTTATGCTGCTCAGCCTATGGCTCTGGCACATTGCTAGCTAGCTCTTGCTCTTAAATTAACCCATTATTCTTATCTTGTTTAGCCATGCAGCTCAGTACATTTTCTCAGAGCAGCATTTCAGCTTCTTTCCTCTGCATCTGCTGGCATCTGATCATGGTGTCTCTCTGGCATCTCTGCTCTGCAATTCCTGTTCCTAGAGGGCTTTTGCTCTGGTAGCCCCACCCATACTTCCTGTCTGCCTTTGGCCAATCAGCATTTTTATTAAACCAATAGGCAGGACAATTATTTACAATATAACAGCATAATCCCACCACAAGTGGGTGCTATGTGTCTACCACTGAAAGGAGATTATAAGGTGTGGCTTAAGCAAACAGTATTCATTAAAAATGTGTGTAACAGGCATGTGGGAAATCTACTGGGGAAACCTGAAGTTGAACAGAACACAGAATTTCAGAGCACTCCTTCCTGACTCTTTCTGTTTTGTATTTTACAGACTGGAGTTCAACCCTCATCACATAGGCCATTATCTAAAGTTATATTTCAAGTATATTTCTCTGTTTGTGAAACCTGTTTGGTAATGAGAAAATAAATTTTCAGTATTTTTGCTATGATTTTATGTAACTAATATTTTTTGAGAATTACATACTACTTCCACCCCTCTGTCTTCCCCCTCACCCCTTTCCCAATGCACATAATGCCATATTCTCTGTGAACTGGTATAGTGGGATTATGCTGGTAATGTTGTATATCTTTGTCTCACCTATGGGTTTAATAAAAGCTGATTGGCCAAAGGCAGACAGAAAGTGTGGACAGGCCTACCCCACCAAGAGAACATGTCTTGTACAGACGAACAAAAGGTAGGAGTGTTGTCTTAGGAAGTGGCAGTGGTGACTTTCTGGTCCATGGTCTCACCAGCCATGGGTAGTTGGCTAGTTTTAAATGCCAGGCATGGATTTCTTCCTCTTGAGAGCATCTTAGTCCTCCTAGACAGCTGTTCCCCAAATGATGCATTTGTATTGCAACCCCTAATCCTGAGTCTTTATTGGGCAATTAACTTATAGAGAAACGTTAGCATTGGATGGAAAATTAAGCAAGCTATAAATCCAGAAAGCAAGCTCTCTTTTATGTTTCCTCTAATTCTTTATATGCACATCCCCTTTTAAGGGCACTTAAGCAAAAATCAGTGTATCTTGAAATATTTTACATTTTTCACAAGTAGTACATCACATCCTATTTATTCAAAGTCTACGATACGGCTGAGCTAGTACACACAAAAAGAAGTTATAAAGATGGAAATCTCAAAACAGAAATTCCTGTACCTGGCTGTCCAAGACTTATTTTGTTTAGTTTTAAATACTGTTAGTTCTAGGAAAGCCTTTTTAGTGGAAAAACCTGCTTTTAGTGGAAAAACCAACAAGGCCTTGACAATCTTGTTGTCCCAGCAGGGGGTGCTCTGAACCTTGGTTAGGAGGCCACTGCTCAGATACATTTAGAAACAAAAGGTTTGTCAGATCAATCCAACTCCATCCTTCTTTTAAAAACATCACCCTATTTTTTATATATTTATTTCATTTGCTAAGTATCAAACCCAGGGCCTCTCGCATAGTAAGAAAGGATCCTCTATGGCTGCAGCCCTAGATGATGTGAAGAATTTCCTCAGAGGTAAAGCAGGTGTGGCCAGGCCTTTAAAGAGCCCCTGGAGGTGGGAGTGAGTCAGAGGCAGCATTGAGATGCCTCTTTAAGAATGGTTACAGGGCTGCTTACCTGGAATTCTCATTGACAGGGAGGTCAGCAAGTGGTGGATGAGTAGGAAAGGCCTCTGATTTCATGTGACTCCTTGTATTCTGGATACTCAGCTCATTCAACAGTGTAGCAAAGATAAAGTGATACACATAAACCATATAGTCTCACTCTGCAGCCCAGGCTGTCCTTGAAGTCTGTAGTCCATCTAGACTCACTCTATAGACCAGCTTGGCCTCCTCTCATTTCTCCTGCTTCAGTCCCGGAGCAGGCTCTCAATACTGTTTTAATAAGTGTCAGTCAAGACTACAGGCCTTAACATTCACACAAAATGCACGGTCCTGCTGTCCCACTGCAAAGGGAGTATGACATGGCTTCTCAACTCAAGGGGCACTAAACTACAGAGCTAGCCGGCATCCTGCTGGAGTGGGAAGGTTTAGTTTGCTTTGTTTTACCTTAACTTTTTTCTTTACTATTTTTTTTTTTTTTTGTCCTTTGATCAGTGAGTAGAAATGAGCGTGGATTTGCTTCAATGTTCCCGTTCATAAGACTGTCACAGCACTCTTGGGTATCTATTAAAGTTGTTATAGGCTGCAGTTCAATGAGCTACTCAACCTCTCTGCTGGAGAGAAAATACAAAGTTTCTTTTAACAGGGATTGTTACACCTCTGTCCTCCTCAGGGAGGACTCTCATCACCACACCTGCTTCTGGAGCCCCAGGCACAGGCGCGCTACTACAGACATTGGCAGCGGCAAAGGCTTCTGAGAAGAACTTTCTGCACAGCCTGCCTTGTGGGACTCACAGCCGCAAAGGTCTTCCACAAAGGTAAAATGTGTTTCTGGTGTCTGAGTCTCAGCATCTCATGTTATCTAAACAAACGTAAGAGAAAGGGTGTGGGAAGGCTAGCCGTGCTGGGCAGCCATGTCTATCACCATCTCCCAGGAATAGAAAGATGTTGTTGATCCTGGCCAGGTCAGCAGGACTAGGCCAAGTACAAGAGACGAATTGGTTCCAGAAAGTCAAGATCACTGTGTGTTTTCCTGCCTGCAACCGCAGTTGTCTGGTGATTTTTTGGCCCAGCCCTGCTGAGGTGACTTCACTATGGAAACATCACTCAGCATATGAGTTAGATGTGTGACAGGCAGAGAGAACACACACAAGACCTCTCTGTTTTTGTAGAAACTGTCCTTCTCTTCATGCTTCCTGCTCAGGACCCTGTCATGTGTACCATACATGAGGTATGTATTTCCTCCTATAAAAGATGGTTTCCCCATCCTAAAATAGATAAAACCATATTTCACAACATATTTGCCTAATATCAGATGTGGAGCTAACTTTGCTTCTAAATTACTCAATTTTACATGCATCTAGTCAATCAAACATTTATTCACAAGATTCACAAATAATAGTTAAATAACAATGTCTAGTCATTTTAGGAGATAATTATTTCTTCCCAGTGATTAATTCCAAATTAGAAATGAAGGTTGGGACTTTGATTGCTCAAACTATTTGAAGTTGTATGTGGGTAAGAGGGTTTTAGAAATGATACATTTTAAAATTCAGTCTTATTCTGTTGGAAATATGGCTGGAAGTAGAGATTGGCCTGGCATTCACAAGACCCTGAACCTGGTCCTCAACACTGCTAAATAAATAAATCATCATCTATGATCACCTTAACACTTATAGATACTGCAATACAGGCTGCACAGAAATCACTTTAAGTGATGGAGCAGGCCTGTCCCTTCTGCTACTCTGCACAGTAGACTTGATGGCGTGGAGCCCCCTTAGCTGATCGGATGGGCCTCTTCTCTTATTCAGAGTCTGAATGAGTGCTGTAAATGTAGGCATGCAGTGGCATGAGTATCATGGTTGGCAACAGGACTGAGAGCAGGAGGGATTCCCACAGAGACTCTCCCTGCAGTGCTGACTAGCAGATGGTAAATGTGCTCTGCACAGGTGAGCTGGCAGAAAGTGAATCTCTTAGAGGTGAGAAAGGACAGGGAAGCTTCCATCACAGGAGTGCTGGAGCCATTTGCTCTAGTGGGAAAGGGCTGGGGGCTGGGCAAATGCTGCTCTATTCACTGAGCTCTGCCATAGATCCAAAAGGGGCTGCACGTGGTGGTACAGGCTGGTAACTGAAAACTCAGGGGGCGGGGGGGGGCGGGGGGGATATGGGGAGTTCAAGGCTGACTGGAGTTTGTGAGTCCTTGACATTGCTCACACACACATGTACACACACACACAAAAAGAAAAGAATAAGGAAGATTCTTGTAGACAAACTTTTAAGAAACCAGGGGAAAGGCCATGAGACAAGCAACAGAAACAGCTGTGTGCACGGAGTTAAGCAAGTGTGTCTTCTTGTATGTGGTTAGAATACAGAGCAGCGGGGATCTCAGTGTGTTTAAGGGTAACAGGAACATGAGGATGAGAACATGCCAGAAGGGGAGACTGGGATTTTAGAGAAGTTCTGAGGCCAGATGAACCTTCTAAAAGCACAAACATGCTTCAAATTATAAAGCCAAAAGACAGTGTAAAAAATAACCACCCACATACACGAGAGAGAGAGAGAGAGAGAGCACTAAAGCATCAGGAAACAGCCTACAGATGCATAGATGTGCAATAACAGAAAGTAGAGGGTAAACAGTGGAAGGGTAGAAGGTAGAAAATACGATTGTTCCTTCACCGTAATGCAAACTTCATATATAGGTCACAAAATCATATGCTTTTTACATGAATGTTAGAGCTTTGTTGAAAAAAATAAATGAAAAGCAATTGAAGTCATGAACTTCTTCTGAGACCGGGAGCTGTCCTCACTCTTATAGGTGCAATAGAGAAAAGAATCTCCCATGTCCAAGTACAATGGGGGAATTGTCATGAATTTTAGCAAACATAATTATAGCACAGGTTATATTGTGCAGAAACCTCCAGTCAGTCCTTCCTCATCTCAGGCTCAGGATATCAAAAACTAGATAAAATTGAGTTCCTAATTCTAAAACTGCTCATGGTGGGCGGGGCACAGGAGAATGCTTGCTGAGAGCAACCAGTCTTTGTCACGCTGGCCACACCCAGGAGACCCAAGAGCCTTATTTCTGGGGAGTAGAAGCCTGGGCTGACAAAGTTGCAGCTGGGCAGGTAGAGTAAGATCTGCATAGAGGTCCAGAAGGAAAGCCTGGAGTTTCAGCTCCTCAGTCCTGCTGAAAACCAAAGCGAGATGTGTTCTGGCATGGCAGCTGGTGGTTTCAATAATGGGAAGAAAATCTGGTAATTGTTCACGTGCTCAGAGCCCAAGTATTGCAGAGTAGGAGATACAGAGCCAACTTGCAGAGTGTCTGAAGGTAACCATCAATAGAGGCAAACATTTGCCCAAAAGCTCAGGTCAGCTGGGTGACAGACCAGGTTTATTAAAGTAAAACTTCCTTCAGTGACCACCTTTTAGTGCCTCTGGGAGAAGACAGAAGCATACCCTCTGTGGCTCACAAGGTGGGATTATTGGACAAGAACTCTTACAACAACTGGAACTAGGTAAAATGATCTGTTGAATAACCTCTAGCATATTTGATGATATGTCAGACCTTAGCAATTTCTGCATGAAATGGGACATACACTGTTGGAAATGGGGTGTCAGTGGGTTTGGGGACAGGGGGACTATGCAGAAGAATAGAGTGACTGATGAGTCTCTGTGCTGCTACCTTCCCCAGTGCCGTGAATAAATGCCTGACAAGGTGCAACTTGAGAAAGGGATGATTTATTTTGGCTCGAAACTCCAGGGGACCCTGTCTGAGGTACTCAGGGAAGCTGAGAGGTAGGAGTAGCCCTTGGCTGCTATGGCAAGAGCATGAGGCTCCTAGCTCACATCTGTGTGAATCAGAAAACAGAGAAAGAGGGTTTCTGCTTTACAGCTGTGTTTTTCCTTCTCTCCTTTATATTCATCCCAGGGTCTCAACCCATGGGATGATGTAGACCTACTTCAAGGCACGTCTTCTTCCTCAGTTAATTTTCTCTTTAAAAACCCTCACAGACACAGGAAAAGTTGAGTCTCATAAATGCTTTAGGCATTTATAAGCCCAGTCAGGCCATCAATAAAAATTAAGCATGTTAGTATTAAATCTGAAATAAAAATAAATCATAGAAAGTAAGAAATAAACAAAACTCTGAAGCATTGTGACTCACACTTGTCTCAGCACTAGGGAAACTGAGGCAGGAGAAACTGTTGTTCTAGGACAACAAGACTAACCTAGGCTAGAGAGTCTTAAAAAAACAAAGACAAACAAATGACAAGGAAAAATAAATAAAAACAATAAATAATAGCACTTTGATTTATGAAGAAGTAATCAGATACAATGAAATGGTGTTTAACATGTAGGAATGGAAGAAAAAATGAATACATCTTCAATGATATATTACTGAGAAAAAAATTGGTGAAAGACATCAATTCACTGATTCCAAACACTCAGAGAATGCCAGCTAGGACAGACAAAGCTGTCACACACACCAAGGGTGCCTGCTGGAACCAGAACTGAACAGCCAATAGTGAATGGCCAGGGAAGAGTGTGCACCATACATAGGAAATCACTGAGTTCTCAGCAGACACAGAAGTCACTAGGAACTATGAAAAGTCATCTTTAAAGTACTAAAAAGGCACATGCCTGTAAATACACCCAACCACCATCCTGGAATTCCATATCCTGCAAAGATTGGCTTCAAGAGTAAAGATAAGACACTCTTCTAATATTTCCTGCTGTGAAATATAGTTTCTGAAATGAAATTACTGAAAGCAAAGGCATCATTGATTACCAGTGGTCACAGGTGCCATTGATTTCCAGCGGTCACAGATGAGTGGATGGGGAATGGTTTAGGCCTCCCTACACTACAGAACATAAAAGCCTCTGCACTGATGGTACTGCCCGCCCGCAACAACTATATCCATCCTCATTATGGTGCCTTGCTGTGGTTTTGTAAGCTGTGCTAGTGGGGACATGGAATCTCTGGTGGCAACAGTACATGAATCTACTGTTCTCGTGGAAGAAAATGATTAATTATTTTAAATAAGGCAAAAGGAGCACATCTTCAACAGATACAAGTTAAGAAAAATTTCCCCCCTATCATTTCTGTCCAAGCGTTACTACAGTAATTTCCTTCAGCTCAAGAAGTAGTTACATAAATCTAAACCTGATCCTCCAGGAAGCAGTGAAAAGCCCAGAATGTGAATATGCAAGAGCTGAGAGACACCTCTCCCTCTCGCTCTCGCTCTCTCTCTCTCTCTCCCCCCACCCCTTCAGTCTCTGTGTGTGAAGGTGTGTGTACAGAGACATTCTCCTCTTTTCTTTCCTCCCTAATCTCACTGTTTTCTCTCTCTCTCTCTCTCTCTCTCTCTCTCTCTCTCTCTCTCTCTCTCTGTGTGTGTGTGTGTGTGTCCTATCATCTGTAGAGTGACTTCACCACAGACTGCAGTCTGGGGACTCAGATCCAAGTGTGGCCCCGACAGTTGCTCCTAATTTTCCATACAGCCATTTTAGTACATTGCAAATGTGCTAGCAACCTCCACAAGAATATGAATTTAGGAACAGAAAAATCCCTCTCCTTTTCTTTCCTCCCTGGTCTCACTCTCTGTTTCCTGTGCACTTGAGGCTTAGAATAAGGGAGGGAAGGATGTTAATTGCCAAGTATTTTGCCAAGTATTTTTGTTATCATGACATTCTATGCATGTAGCAAATAGGCTCTGGGCGGTACCCTCTGAAACTGTGCATCAAAACCTACTCTGTCTCCTTTTGGTTCTTTCTACCAGATAGTCAACCGTTGAGATGTGAAGTCTGAGTGCTACAATCCATCTCTGTGTGTGGCATCCATCTGTCTATTGATTGTATCTATCACCTATGTTGGGTTAAGATTCTCAAGATCCAGACCAACTCTCCCTATCTCGTTATGGAGACCTAGACTAACAGAGTGGCCGGATCCTGTTTGTACCAGTTACTCTTCCAGACTCAGGGAGACAGGTGGCCTCGTGTGAAAAGTCATTTATATTGAAGAAAACATTCCCAAAGTAATTGATGAGCATGTCTCCTAGATGGCACATTTTAGGACAAAGACATTCATATTTCTGAATCTAAACTTCTTAAGCCAGAGAGTTGCAGTCCTCACCACATAATTCTTTATGATATGTATGTTCATTATTTCCTCTGTGAAAAATAGTGAAAGCTTGCAAGGTTGTTAAGCTGAAACCACTCCATCTCTGGGTCTGTGAGATTTTTTTTAATCACAAGGTGCCTTTTTGTCCTCAAGGACGATTACATTACTGATTGCTCTCCTGTGAATTCAGCAATCAGGTGAAGGCCAAGCTCTCACAGGCATGTTATAGATTAATGCCTCACCTGTGACAAGCCTCAGACAGACCTGGAATACAAAGGCTTTCCTCCTTTGTATTGGAAGGCTGCACCCCAGCTTTCCTGGTCTGCTTTCTGTTGTGATAAACACCAGGATCAACAGCAACTTAGGTCACAATGCATCCATGAGGAAAATCAAGAAAGAAACTCAAGGCAGGGACCTGGAGTCAAGAACTAAAGCAGAGGTCATGGAGAATTGCATGCTGACTTGCTCTTAATCACTGATTGTGCCTGCTTTCAAAGACATTTCACAATCACTGTGCCAGAGATGGGACTGCCCACATGAGTTGGGCTCTCCCACATTAACAATAAATCAAAGAGATGCCCCCACAGGCATGCCTGTAGGCCAATCTGATGGAGATACTTTTTCATTTATGATTTTCACTTCCAGGTTGATTTTATCCTGTGTCAAGTTAAAAAGAAATATTGGCATCCCAAGTGTAGGCCATGCAAACACACATAGGCATATGGTCCTGCCAACACTCTGACCTATCCTTGAAATTTTCAAAAATTTTATGATTATGTATATTTATCCAAAAGATTCCCTTTAGGTAATCCAACTTATTATAAGGCCTTCTATCCTCTTTACCCAGGACCACTGTGTTGCACAGAAGTCTACATAGTACTCAGCTATCGTCACTGGGCTGTGTGTATGTGCAGCTACTGGAAAGAACTAATCAGCTGAGGCACAGTCTATGGCATAAGAAATTAAAGGAGAGGATTAAGCAGGAGAAGGCAACAGGGCCAGCCCCAGTGTCCTCAAAGGATGGTGGTCACCCAGGTACCTACTACAAATTCAATTCCCTACTCTTCATTCTTGGGCCAGTTTTGGTCCTCACTCCTGTTCTCCCTGTGAGAGAACCTGGCCAATTCACACAACAACCCAGGAGAAACTTTTAGTCACATTCTGCCTTGGCTTCATTCTGCTGGTCATACATGTTTCTTGAATATTCATTGCCTTGGTTTGATGGCAAGGCTGGTGGCATAGACAGCTACCATTTGCTGTTCAGGTTTCTAGGCTCAGTTCTTACCAGCCCTGTATGGTAAACCTCCATTCTGGCTGAAGGTCATCTCCAGAAGACCAGATTTGCATTGGGTGACTGAGTAATAAATAGATGTCTTTGGGATTTTTGTTATGGCACCCATGATTAGAGATCCCTTCCGCCCATTCTTTTGCACAAATACCAGAAGCATTTTGTGGAAGTGGAGGCTGTTCCCATTATGGCAGAAGAGAAAACAGGGTGTGTAGTAGTAAGTTTCTGGAATGTCTGGTTTGTGGTCCAGACCCGTAGACCCACTATCCCACAGAAACACACAGACGCTTTTATTAATTTTATGCTGATTAACCTGGGCCCAGGCATATAACTTGCTAACTCTTTACTCTTAAACTAACCCATGATTCCTATCTTGCTTAACCATACAGCTTGATACCTTTTCTCAGAGCATCATTTCAACTTTTTTTCTCTGTGTCTGCTGGCGTCTCATCATGGTGTCTCCATGGTGTCTCCATGGTGTCTCTCTGGCTTCTCTGTTCTGCTCTTCCTGTTCTTAGAGTTTTCTTAGTCTGGTAGCCCTACCCATGCTTCCTGTCTGCCTCTGGCCAATCGGCTTTTTATTAAACCAATAGGAGGGACAAATATTTACAACATTACCAGAACATACTTGCACAGCAAGGTTAGAAACCAAGCATTCACAGCATGAACTGTATTGATTCAGTATTTTTTGTTATTTTGTGTTACGAAATAATTAAGACCGGATCACTTTCTAAACAAAAGCATTTACTTTTCACAGTTTTAGATCAGACAGCATAATCACTTTGGCCTCTGGTGAGGACCTTATAGTGGATGGCATCTCTGTGGTGGGGATTGTATGTACATGGGATGACTGTGGCAAGAGAGGAGAACTGGAAGTTTCAGAGGAGAAGATCACTCCTTACGGCAACTGCCCGACTCTGTGGAACTAACTTGTACTCTGTGGGTTTTCCCGCCCAAAAGAAGTTCCCCAGTGACATAGCCATGTCCCCATTGGTTCTGTCTCTTAATGTCCTTTCCCTGTTACCACAGTGGGGATCACAGGAGGCCCTGGAGACAAATCATGTCTGAACTAGATCAGCAGCCAGCATCCCTTTCTCCAGTACTTTTAAACTGCTCCAGATGACTAACTTTCTGTGGAAAATGCTGATTTAGTCTGTGGTTAAAATGTATGTCCCCTGTACTGTGGATGAATAGTTTGTGCAAGGATGAGAGGAACCATTAAACTCAAGTGTGACTCAATTTCTTCAACAAACAGTTATCTGTTTTCTTGAGATTGGAAAAGTTGCCTATAGAGTCAGCAAGTCAAAAGGAAGAGAATACAATAAAATTGAATAACTTCCCAGGGATACAGTAAAGCCAGTGCACAGCGCATAATGGTAGACATACACCACCTTCCAAGAGTAAATATTTATCATGGAGACACATCTGCATCATTAAGAATCTTGTGGAATAACTTAAAGGCAAGCATTCTGCAGGCCACTCCTTTTCTTGATTCAAATATAGCATAGGACTTATGGGATATGTCACAGGGGAAGATTCACCAGGACTAGAGGCTGACACTTAGGGATTCTTGCGTTGCCTATGAACGCTGAAATGAAGGAAACCAGAAGCTCCCTTTAAACAGTCTGAGGGAATGAGCCCCCATTAACCTGTGGCACTCTTGCCTGTTTGCTCACTTTATGGATAAGTCCTTGGGAGCAAGATATGCTAGGGCTGAACCTCTCAGAGACCCATGCACCCCTCACGCAAGACAGACTCTACATAGGTCATTTAAAGTCCTTTTGCCTACCTGTGAAGTGGGGTGATGCCAGACCACCTCCTTAAATGGGTGTGTGTTTTGACAGAAGCAAGTTCTATATATAGTTCATGTCCAAGGTAAACCTCTACCCATCCCAGGAATCTCACACCAGCCTGCGATGCAATGTTGAACATGAGAAACCCATTAACCTTCCAAGGGCCACCTGCTCTGAGCAGGGACCCCAGCACTGAACTCACTTTGTGGCTCCAGTCTTCTCAGCTGTTCCTCCCACATCAAGGAGCCCCATGGCTACAAAAACCTGAATCACAGAGGTCACCAAGGGCAGTGCAGAAGGGAGCCTGAGGAGCTGGGTTTGAGCTCTTGTTTGGAAATCCTACTTGGTGGATAGCCTGAATTATACAACCAGGATCACTGACCACATCTGTTAAGGCCATGTGATGCATTTTACACAAATAGTCAGGGCCCCACTAAAGTGCACATAATGAGGTGTGGGTACCACACACTTGAAAATCTAGAGAAACAGGACAGCGTAGGCAGTGGCGCAGGGTAAAGATGTCAAGGAAAACTTAAAAGCGCTGGTTCCAGTGTCCCACAAACAACTCAGCCCCTTAGAAGTGAAAATGTTGAGGGTTTTAGAAGCACAGCAAAATGTTTTCAGCAGCAACCCAGTCCATTCCATGTTCCTTCATGGTTTGGGGATGCTACTAATCTAAAGCTCACATTGCAGTCTCCAGGCTTCATCAGTGATGATGAGTATGGGTGGTAGACTTATGGGAATGCTGGTGTAGGGATACCCTAGTTAGAGCCCCATCCTGGCATGCAGTAACCCTGTCTGGCCTCTCCAACCCCTCAGCCTAATGACCACACAACAGGTATACTAGAACCTCATCTAATCTGAGTTCCCTTTACAAGGAGCATCACCTCTAACGCAGAGTCCTCAACATGGTGATCCAGGAAGGGGACCCTGTGGACCTGGCAGACTTCCATGCTTCCCTTTAGAAATGTGGTTTCATCTTCTTGTTACCCCCTCCTGCAGGCTTGACAGTAATTTTCTTTGATTGCTTTCTTCTGTTAAATCACTCCTCATTTTGGCTCTGTATTTTGCCTGTAATATGGCTATTATTCTAGCTGCCCTCACTGTCATCCCCCATCTATGTGTGTTTGGGAGAAAATTCAAACTATGAATTTTATGCTTCAAATTAGTAGTTTTCTTAATTACAAACCTAAATTTAGCTGGAGGGGCTATACAGTGAAGCAGGCACACTCATCCGTCACTGGTATCACTTGAATTCCTTTAACTCTCTGGAAATCCATGTGGCAGAATGCCTTGAGAGCCTCCTATCATTAATCCTCTTTAACCCGGTAATTGAACTCCTGAAAATCCTGTCTGTGAAATTAATTCCCAACCTAAGCACAAAATCACCAAGATAGTCAGGATAGTATTTTTCATAACCATCCCCAAGTGATCCTGTAATAGTAAAATGACCTTTAAAAATGGGAGAAAGTATACTACAATACTGCAGTGTATGGATATCAGCATGAAGGTGATGGAGTGGTGAGATGGGCAGCTTGCTTAAGGGCTATAGGAAATACGACAAGGTAGCTTCGAGGTAAGTGGGAAGTCCAAGCATAGATAAGAGAGAAGGGCAGAGTTAAGGAGATGCTCAGACTGCAGTTTCAGATCTTGGGGCTGGGCCCAGTCAGAAATTTCAGGTTACAAATGGTGCCCATGATCAGACATTGATCCAGATAGATCCTATTATGCTTTAAAACATTTTAAACACACAGAAATGGAGCTACACTGGGTTTCCTAATCAAAGTTTCAGAGATGCCTCTCCTAGTACCTGCCTGCAGGATGTTGCAGCCGCCAGCCATCATGTTGAAAATCATAGCCGACTCAGCAGTGGTTCAGTCCTAGACACAGTTTAGCAACTTAAAAACTCTCCTGATTAAAAAAAAAATCACTAGATATGAAAGAAAACAGATTCAGATAGAAAAAAAAACAAACCTCTAAACAGGTTATAAGGTACTAAAAAAATCCATAAACTTAAAAAAGTCCTTAAAAATTAAAATAATAAAATATAATAAGCCACATAAAGATAAAAATACACATGAAGTCTAGTATTACGTTTTCTTTTATTTTTTTAAACTATTAAAGAGTTAACTACAAAAGACATTAGATTGCAAAGACTGTTAAATTAAACCAACATATATATATTAAAGGTAATTTGACTTTAAAATTTTAATTGGCTGGAAAGAGCTAAGATGTAGAGACCAGATATGTTCAAATCCTGTGGTCTTAAAGTTCCATATAGTTACAGGCCAGGACCTCAGTTTTGTATACAACATGTATGTGTTTTGCTTACAAGTTCTGTGGATTCCCACTATGAAAAATGGAATAGCTAGGTGACTATGGCTAAGAGCAAAATCAGAGATATAGAAGCATCTAAAAGCTGCTTCACTTAGATATCAGCTCCTTGGGATTGGGCTGCCTGAAGGTGGATTCATTAGGACAGTGGAACATGGGCTGATACATGGTCTTTCAATATGGCCTGGGCTTCTGGCTACAGGGAACTTGGATCTAAGAAGAGTAATTCCCTGCCCCCCTCCGTCCCGTACACCCCCCCCACGTCTCTGTGTGTGTGTGCATGCAAGGGTGCATGTACACATGGAAGCATGAAAAAACAAAACATATGTTCAGCTTTCTGTTCTCCTCAGGCAACCTACCCACCTGAAATTTGGAAACAAGATTTCCCAGTAGGACTTGGTTAGCTTGCTGGCTGTTAATCCCTGTGTCTGTCCCTCCAAAGCTGGTATTACAAGCATGTGTCATTATGCCCAGGTTCTTACATATGCTCTGGGTATTTGAATTCACATCATTCTAGTTGCATAGCAAGACTTTTCCAACTAAGACCAAACTATCACCCTACCCCAGAGAAGGGGAATTCTAAAGCCATCTTCCACTTAGAGACCAATTAGGTGCTGCAAGGCATTTATGACCTTGCTCTAGAGGTCACAGAGATTCACTCCCATTGCTACTGACTGAGTCTATAGCACTTAATAAATCCCTCAAAACCTAATGTGTCACGGAGATGTGGCCTCTTCATCAGAAAAACACAGTGGGAAGGGAGTGATTTCAGGTTTTTGCCACAAGGACTTCAGAATCCATCAATTCTTGTATAATTGCAGAGGAAACTACATTGTATTCTCAGCTTTTGGAGTTAATTTGTAGAGAGCATCTTCCCTTGGTTTAGTTTTTGTGGAAATTAATTATTAACAGGAGTTAAAGTCAAACCATGAGTTTTGAGATGCATTAGTTATCACCAAAAGTCCATTAGACCAAATCCTAGAAAGGCCCCAAGAAATTTGTCTTAAATATATTAATGTACCAGAACATTCATCTTCTCTATGCAGGCTACCCAGTTCCTTATTCCTGCCATAAAAAAAGCAAATACTCCCTGAAGAAAGACAGCAGATTCCAGGATCTCAGGTGATCTCTCCAGAATAAGGCTGGATAAAGGCATGTCCTTATAGGCATGCTTACAATTCCATAATTCAGAGGTAGCAAGTTGATTTCCATATGTTCTAGACCAGTCTTATCTACATAGTGCATTACAGGTCATCCACGGCTACATAGTGACACTGTGTTTCAAAATTAATAAAAATGTGTGAAAACCAAACACAGACAACAACCATCAACAAAAACATAGAGAATAATACATTGACAGTGTGAGACACAAACATCAGACAACCATGGTTGGTACAATCTAAAATTAAAAGTCAAATTAAGGAATCTCACTGGAGAATTGGGAAATAGATGAAGACAAACCCTGAATGAAATCTAGGAAGAATAAATGGTGGGAGCCTCAGCAAGCACTAAAGGGACATGAGCAAAAGAAAAGGTTTAACATCTATACAATTGGTGACTCCCAGGATAGGGAAAAAAATATATGAACTGGATCAGGGTTAGCATGGTGAAGAATATTCCAAAATCAACAAAGACATTTATTCACATGTCTAGGTCTGAAGACTGTTATCAGTACACAATACTAGACATGACTGCTCTGGTTTTCCTGCACAGAGGCCATGTTATAATTACTTGTTAAAATTCCATAAAGTATTTAGGAAAGTAAAAATCTGGTAATTCATAATAGAAACTTAAGTCAATGTGGCATGAACGACATACTGGCAAAGGCAATCCTATGCAGACAGATGGAGTGACAATATATCCAATGCACATGAATGACAACTGGGAAAGAGAATTCCATGCAGACAGATGGAGAGGCTGTATATCCAACTCAAGTTCTCCATCAGGTATGGAGAAGACAAGACTGTGGAAAGACTGAAGGCTTACTAAGCACTTCTGTTTGCATCTCAAGTCAGCAGCTCAGCAGCTCAGTTACATTGGGTAAATTAACTTATTTTCTTTGTTTGAAGAAACATGAGTACTTCCCATCAGAAGTGCATCCTTTTGCTTACCTCTGAATCTTTCTTACTCAGGAAGGTCAGTGCTCTGGGCCACTGCCCTTCCCTACTGCAAGTGCAGTAGAATGAGGCTGGATAAAGGTGTGCAGGACATCCACTCTTCTCATCCTAAATCTGTGATTACTGGACTGAAGTGGACCCTGGCTACTGCCTGGCCATTACACAGCACCCACAGCTCACACTTGATACCACTCTCTGGGGCTTTTATAACCCTTCTTTGAACTTCTGTTGTGCTTAAATTTTTGCTTTAGTTCCTTTTCCTGAAGATTCCCCAGTGGCTAGCTCCCCAAAGCTCCAGCCAGCCATCTCTGCGGACTCTACCTCATAATCTCTATCCCTTTGCTCATATAGACTCTCTCTCCTCTCTCTCTCTCTCTCTCTCTCTCTCTCTCTCCCTCCCTCCCTCCTTTCTTCTCTCCCTCCTTTCCTCCGCCCCCTCTCACTGTACCAGGAGCTCTACCTGGTTATGTTCCTGTGCATAAACTGGCACCTTGGAGTCCATTCCTTACAGAGGAACACCAAACCCAGTCCTAATATTGGGAAGAGGGACTTGGACCTTCCTCAAATGGATACACCAGACTGAACTGACCCATCTTGGGACTCCTTTCCCTCCTTGGAGAAAGGACATGGGGATGGGGTGGGGAAAGGCTGAGGGAAGTCTGGGAGTGATTGGGAGGAATTGGGAGGAGGGAAGAGAGGGTGAGCAGGGGGATACATAGAAAAAACATTTTTAAATAAAAAAATACTTCAGTTTTATGGAGAAATTAGAATGACTAGAAAAGACTCATCACATTACCCAGCCTCATCCCTGCTCAAGGAGTCATCCAGCACTCTGTGTTCACTCTCCCAGCCTCATCCCTGCTCAAAGAACCATCCAGCACACTGTGTTCACTCTCCCAGCCTCATCCCTGCTCAAAGAACCATCCAGCACTCTCTGTTCACTCTTCCAGCCTCATCCCTGCTCAAGGAGTCATCTAGCACTTTCTGTTCACTCTCCCAGCCTCATCCCTACTCGAGGAGCCATTCAGCACTCTGTTCTCTCTCCTATTACTGATTTGCAGCCCAGCTGGCTGTCAAGGGCATTGTGTAGGTGATTCTCCCACCCACTCCCCGGTCTTAGTCAGTTTCTTATTCCCTACTGGGTCATTTTCATCAAGAAGAGAACAAGTTATAGTTTCTGACATTTGAAACCTGACATGGGTGTAACCAACCACTAACTGATTGGACTTAAGGACCAGTCCACAAGATAAAATCCCATACTTGGCACTGATATTGGGTCAAGAACGTGTGTCTAGAGAGGTATAGGCCTTAGTGGAGAGCCTATTATTGTTATTCCGCTAAATGCACGTAGCATTAGACCAACTTGGAATAACCTACATTATACCAATGATTAAGGTGTCTCTCATCGCTCATCAGAGAAGCATGTTTGCAATAGATGACGATCAACACAGAGGCCCACAACTGGTCAAGGTACAGAGAATGAGAGACTGAGACCACAGAATACTCTGTCTGTAATCATTCCCAATAGTCCTTGCAGACTCCCAGGCCTTGCAGACCTCCACAGGGCAGCAAGATGACATCACACTGTCACACGTGCTGGCATTTACCTGAAAGGGAGCAGAGCCGCTGCCACGCCCCTGGGTGAGACTATGAAAACATGGACCCACCCGCCCTCTTTTTTTTTTTTTAGCTTTCCATATACATTCTTTTTTCTCTTTTTTATTATTAATAAAGTCTCATTTTTTATCCATGTAGCCCCTTGTTCAAATGCACCCACCCTCTTAAAGAAAGGTCTCAGGCAAAACTCTTTCTCTTCTGCTTCTCCCATGTCCCTGCTTCCCTGTTAATAAACTCTAGTGTTGTACCCAGTGGTGAGATCCTTTAATTATGCTCAGAAAACCAACACGGTCCTAAAGGAAACATATATACCATAACCCCTCATCCCAAGACTCAGGAATCATTAAAGAAGAGTGTGTGGGGCAGAAAGACTATGAAAGCCAGAGGTGGTAGATAACTGCAAGGAAACTATGTCTTCCGGATATGGGAGGGCAGCTCTACATATGAACTCAGAACAGTTGAGACACCATGGAACAGACCCGTGCAAGCTTAAACCTGACCAAATCCCAGCATGGATGGGAGGCTGGGCATTAAGTTTTACTCCTACCTGAGGAGCTCTTGGTAGTTCCCTACAGCTGGGACAGGATGAGTCAGTTTTCTCTAAAAGTGTAACTCTCAATAAGTTGACCAAATCCCAGTAGACAACATATCCAAAAATATTGAGTATCAGAAATTAGTCTTCCTGGGAGAAATGAAGAACACAAAGTTCAGTGAGAACAGATGAGGGTGTATGTACCTCAGAGATGCTGGGGGAGGAGAGTGAACAGTCAGAATGCGTTGTATGAAATTCTCAAAGAACTCAGAGAAGAGAAGAAAATGAAAATGGGTTTTCTACTTTTCCTCTTCTTCCCAGGAGCTGGCTTAGTTTTGCTTGTGATGCAACTGAAGCCAGGTGCTTGTTTCTGCTACTGCAGTGGTCTCTGGGGAAGGACACAGGTGTGGCCCCAGTGTCACATCCAGAGTTTGGTTCTGAGTGTTCACTCCTCTTGCATCTAGCAGCTGCTCTTCTCTGACAGGTGGAGAGCCATGTTTGGCTTCCTCCTACCTCACAAATTTCCTCTCACCTCTGCAGCTTCCTATTTTATCCTAATCTCACACCTTAGCATATTGTGGCTTCTATTTTCCAGCTCCAGTCGTTTGCCTCTTGCTTCTATGTACTGTATGTTTACTGTTAATTTGACCCTTCCGTCTCCAGTCACGGACAACATCCTGAAGTCAGATTTCATTGACCGTGTTACATACGGCATCTGGAATATCTAACAACTTTCATTTGTTATATCTACAATGCCCGTCCCCACACCCTTTTCACCTGCCCCACTTGCCATGATTATAGTACATATTGATGCTATCTACCCAGATGTCCCAGCTGAGGACTGGTCTGATTATTCTCTGATTTCTCTCTTCTTCACATCCTGGTTCCTCAGACATCTATGATAGCTGTTCACTTACCATGTATCCTAAACTCAGCCAGTCTTCCCCGTATCCAAGCCAACATGCAGGCTGAGCCAACTTCCATTTCATCTGCGCTTAATAGTTGTAGCCTCTGAGATTCCTGCCACCCCCCAGCACGTAGATGCAAATGCACCAGAGCATAGCTTTCTCTGTAGTACAACCTCCTGGTGTTTCTTGTTTTGCTTATGGTGAAAGCCAAAGGTCTTCTGCTGGACTGTCACACTCTTCAGCATCTTGTTATGCTTTATTTTATGCCCAGCCCAGACTTTCCCAGCCAGACAGTCTACTGGCCTCAAACCTGAAGGTCCATCTGGATGTCAAGATCTTTACTCAGTTCTTCACATTACCCAGTATCCTCTCCCAGGGCTACAGCCAGAATTGCCTTGAATTCAGCTTTCTATGGTTTTCTCCATCACAAAGGTCATCTTTTGAGCTCCCTCTCTCCCCTGCTGTGCATCCCTCCATACTGTCTTAGACCATAGTGTTATTAGCTCTGCATTTGCCGTCGTCTGTCTTCCCTCTCCTCCCCTTGAGCAGACTTCTTTCTCATCTATCAACTAGAATGGTTCCATAGCAGTGTTCCAGGGTCCAAAGTGAACCAGGTGCTCAAAGAGAGTTTGTGAGTAAGCCAAGGTGATTGCAAAGGCCCTAGGGATTGGAATATACTTTTGGATTTTCTTCCATCACGTTCACTTGCTGGTGGACCTGAGAACTGTGCTGCATCCTCAGACTGTGGAACACAGGTGCCTCGTTCTCTTACTGCTGATGTTCATTGCTCATGACCCAGAGGGGATGTTCAAGATTTACCTTCTAGAAACTTCAGAATGCTCAGGAAACAAAATGAAGCCCTGATGTGGGCTGTGGGCACCTTGTCCCTCCATGGGCACCTCTGTTACCTTGTTTGGACACTGTCCAACATCCTCACCTTGTTAGAGGACCTATGATCGCAGCTGACAGACCTGTGGATACACCTTGCCCCATATGTCTTTTTTGGAAGCACATCTTTCTTTGGTCTCGACACCAATTTTGTTATTATTATTTTTATTAACTTGTGAGATTTCATACATGTATACATTGAAATGTGATCATATACACATCTCATTCCTCCCTTCCTGTCCCCTAATCCCCACACAACAAGGTCCCTTCCAAAGTTCATATACTTTTTGTGTGTTTTGACCTCTCCTGTATCCAGTTGATGCTGTTAACATGTGTGTGGTGGAAAAGCTATTTACAGCAACATAGGAAAACTACTAGTGTCCACTACTGCCAATAGCTCCTCAGTAAAGAATACAGCCCAGAAAGCACCCCTATCTGTGATGACTTAGGACTGCATTGATCTTGTGTGAGTATTGTGCAGACAAACCCTAGCTGCTGTGAGTTCATGAGTGTGGCAGCCATGCATGTGCAGAAGACACCATTTCACAACACTCCTCTCCACTCTCCAGCTCCTACTTTCTTCCCACGTCTTCTTCTACAATATCTTGGTGGTAGTGGGTCAGGGTGGGGGCTATGATGCAGATCAATGTCCTGTTGATGGCTGAGAACTCAGTTTCTTTTTCTCAGCACTGTGACCAGTTTTGCATCGTTGAATAGACTGCTGTCTACTGTAGAAAGACACTTCTCTACCAAGGCTTAGAGTAGTAGCCCAGGTCTATGGGTTTAATCATAAACATTTAAAACACAGTTTGATGCTGTGATCATTTAGCAAACTAATAACAGTAGGTTCTACCCTGGGGCTTATGACCTTCCAGCTGTGGGCTTTTGATCGTATTTATACAGTAGGCATGAACTTACCTTGTATTGAGCAAGCCTCATATCCATCCCAAATGCTATTTCTTACCCCAACAGCATCTGCACCACTACCACACCAATGAATACATTTTAGGTTTTAGGTCAGTGTTGTAGCATACAGGATCCAGCCCTGGGAAACTCCATTGATGATTTTTCTCCCGAAAAGTACATCATCTTGTGACATTCTGAAATCTATCCAACAATGAGGCATTTCCTGCCAGTTTGAGATGAATTTCTTTATATCTTGTAGCCAAGTGTGTGGTGTCTTCACTAACAGGCCTTACCATGTAGTTATGATGGTAACCAAGGGCAACAGTGCTAGCCTGTGCCATTTTTGAGACCTCTGAGACCATCTTCAGCTTCCTAGGGAGGTATCCTCGAACAGCAATCTTCATTAACTTGTGTCTCTGGCATCAGCATTGTTCATGTATGCACGATAATTGTATTTTAACTCTCTTCCCAAGTTAGATTTTGACATTATATTTCTAAGTAGTAGGCTTCCATAAATATTTCCATGTACCTTTGCAACCTGACCCTGCAATCAGGTCTTTATTTTATGTTTAAAGAAACTAAGACTCAGAAAGGGGACATGGTAACTCAGCCAGGACAATAAGGACTTATAAAGTTGAGAACATGACTGAACACTGTACTTGTAGTTACATACTTGGAAAATCATCTCAGCTATGTTCTAAATGTTTTCACCTGTTTTTGTTCCATGGTCTTTCTGGAAAACATGATCTGGGCAAGATGGCACTTGTGATTCACAGCTGATAGTCACTCCAAGGCTATCTCAATTACACTTGACACTCACTTCTCACTTCAACTGACAAGTGCTTAGAGGTTCAAAGTACTGAACCCTGCAGTTTCCACATCTGTCACAACCATCATCTAAACCCATGCTTTCTGACACCCAAGACAGACATTGCTGTGTAGCCTACCAAGCCAGTAGTCAGTGCTGGTCCTGATCTCCTTCTAAAGCTTCTGCTTCATCAGAATATGCTCTGCCCATCATAGGGAGCTTGTCTCAGCTCTGAGCACCAGAGAGGAAAGTGTTTGTAGCAGGTAGGGAGCTCTTCAATAGCCAACTGCCATGGCTGCTAGAAGCAGTGTGAAGACTAGAGCAGCCAAGGCTGGACATGACTGGAAACAGGTGCAGGGATGAAAATGGGGGCCCTGGACTGAGCATGGTAAATTTCATGCTGTTGCTGGTGGTGTACCTGAGGGTCACTTGCTCACATGCATCTTTTATCTGCAGTTGATAATAAGAGGCTTCCTTTAAATTGTCCTGATCTGAATACCTAGCCTAGGGTGTGTTCAGGCTTTACAGGGCACTTACTTTGTACTCATAAGAACACAATAACTGCAGCTATTTTGAGGTTTATATATGTATGTATTTATTTATGTATGTGAATTTGTGTTCATGGTAGTACACCTGGATCTGTGGTAAAGCACAGAGGTCTGGGTCTGTGACCATGCATCTGGGTCTGTAGTAGAATACCTATGTCTGTGGTAGAACACCTATGTCTGTGGTAGAGCACCAGGGTCTGTTGTAGAGCATCTGGAACTTTGGTAGAACACATAGGTTTGGGTCTGTGGCAGTGCATCTGTGTCTGTGGTAGAGTACCAGGGTCTTGGTCAGAGCACCTGGGTCTGTTGTAGAGCATCTGGGACTTTGGTAGAGCACATAGGTCTGGATGTGTGGGAGAGCACCTGGGACTGTAGTAGAGCACATAGATCTGGGTCTGTGGTAGAGTACCTGAGTCTGTTGTAGAGCATCTGGAACTTTGGTAGAGCACATAGTTCTGGGTCTGTGGCAGTGCACCTGGGTCTGTGGTAAAGCACCTGTGTCTGTGGTAGAATACTAGGGTCTGTGGTAGAGCATCTGGGACTGTAGTAGAGCACATAGGTCTGGGTCTGTGGAAGAACACCTGGGTCTGTGGTAGTGCACATCAGTGAAAGTAGTGAAGTCAGAAAATAATCGAGGCTGGTTGTTTCCTTCCATCATGTGGACCCTAGGGATTAAATTTATATCACTAAGCTTGGCAGCAAGTTTCTTTATCTGCTGAGCAATATCACCCACCATTTATTTTGGTTTTTATAATTACACATTAACAAGGATTTCTCCTGACCAAACCTTGGGCTCCTCTGAGCAGACTTTCTGTGGTCTGTGGAAGAACACCTGGGTCTGTGGTAGTGCACATCAGTGAAAGTAGTGAAAGTCAGAAAATAATCGAGGCTGGTTGTTTCCTTCCATCATGTGGACCCTAGGGATTAAATTTATATCACTAAGCTTGGCAGCAAGTTTCTTTATCTGCTGAGCAATATCACCCACCATTTATTTTGGTTTTTATAATTACACATTAACAAGGATTTCTCCTGACCAAACCTTGGGCTCCTCTGAGCAGACTTTCTGACTGACTATGTTCTTGGATTTTATTTTCCAGATTTCTAGCCCATCTTAAAAAAGAATCTAGGTAAATTCACACATTCTACCACTCTACCACCCAAATCACCATGGCTTGCCCAAGGCAACTGTGACCTACAGTATGCAGAATCCTGTCTCTCCACAGTTACAATGATCTGGGTCTGTTTACATGATCCACACAACACAGAGGTAATTTCTTCAAAGCACCCCAGTTCATAGAGTTTTTCTCCTCAGGAGCCTAGGGCTGAGGAGGAATGCCCCCAGGGACTTAGGGCAAAGGAGGGCCCCATTCCCCAGCATGCTCTCCTGTAGCTCTTTCTTTTGCCTTAAGCCTCAAGACTGTTATATACTTTAATCTCTCAGAATAATGGGCCCTCTGGGTAAAGGTAAGCTTTCTATCTTCCTAGAAAAGGAAGAACTAGATATAGGTGCTCAGGCTTGGCAGGAGTCTCTTGATAATCTCAAATAAATGGACAATAAATGTTTTCATTTAAGAAAAAGAAAAAATATCAGAAATAGGAGAAAAACTTTTTTGTAAACTTTTATGCCCAAAGTAGAAAACATGGCTTCTTTTGTGGCAGTGTTTTCTCATTGCCCCTGTGACTTAATTAAGGTTTCTATTGCTGCCATAAAACACCATGACCAAAAAGTAAATTGGAGAGGGCAGCCTTTATCAGGCTTACACTTCCACAGCACTGTTCATCACTGAAGGAATTCAGGGTAAAATTAAATAGTACAGAAGCCAGAAGGCAGGAGTTGATGCAGAGACCATGGAGGGGTCCTGCCCACTGGCTTGCTCCATATGACTTGCTCATCTTGTTTTTTTACAAAACTTACCCACCTCAATTGACTGGGCCCACCCCCATCAATCACCAATTAAGATAATTCCCGACAGGCTGCCCACAGCCTTGTCTTATCGAAGCAGCTCCTCAGTTGGGGCTTCTGCCTCTCAGGTGGCTATTTTTTTGTGTCAAATTGACATAAATTTAACCAGCTCAGCAGGTGCAGAGAAGGGGATGAAGAAATGACTCATGCTGTGTGTTTCACACTTATGTGCTACATGGCCAGAAGGTGTTAGAGTCTGTGTTACAGCATTTTGGTTCATGGTAGTGCACCTGGGTCTGTGTTAGCACTCATGGGTCTAGAGTAGAACATCTGTGTCTGTGACAGTGTTCCTTGGACTGGGATAGTGCACCTGGTTCTGTGTTAGTGCTCAGGGTATATAGTAGAACACCTGGGTCTATGGTAGAGTACCTGGGTTGGTGTTAGTATATTGAAATCTTAGTTACACTTAAATCTGTGTTACTCTGCTTGGGACCGTGTTGGCATACTTGTGTTTGTGGTAGTTCTCTTGGCAGAGTCAAGGGGCAGCAGATGTTCTGGGGTAGGTAGAGTTAAAAAAAGAGAGAATGAAAATCATCAAGATGACCACATTATATGAGAAAGAAAGTGGGAACCAGGGGACATTTCCTAAAGAGCAGCCTTCAGAGATTACAGTATGAACCAGAAACCAAGGTGGGAAAGACAAGTCTAGTCCATGCCCCCCTCCCCGCCAAAAAAAATTAAAATAAAATAAATAAGAAAAGAAAAGAAGGAAAGAAAGAGAGAAAGAATGAAGGGAACTACAGACACAGTGCAGACTACCTCTGAGTCTGGTAATAACAACATCCCAGATCACTGGTACAGATGGGGGCCTTTTTGAAAGGAGGAAAAGTGGGTAGGGAGGGCCTGAGCTCGAGAGAAGCCTGTAAATTGGGTTCAGAGTTTTAGGCTTGCCTTTCTTTCTGCGGAAGTCAGCAGAGAGCTTGAACAGGAAAG
>PVIH01000080.1:495340-539864 GCA_004025045.1 Sigmodon hispidus
GAAGGGGCCATTGTGGGGCGTGGCCTCTCAGGAGAGAAGGGGCCATTGTGGGGCGTGGCCTCTCAGGAGAGAAGGGGCCATTGTGGGGCGTGGCCTCTCAGAGAGAAGGGGCCATTGTGGGGCGTGGCCTCCCAGGAGCCACAGCTGGGGCCAGACATGAGAAAGGAAAAGCCAGGTTCAGAGGTTACTGTGACTCTCCTTGGGTTCATTAAATTGATTTTGTTCTCTCTCTCTCTCTCTCTCTCTCTCTCTCTGTGTGTGTGTGTGTGTGTGTGTATGTATGTGTGTGTCTGTGTGTTTCTGGGTAACCCATTGCTTTAGCAGATGTGATGCAGTTTATTGTCAAAAAGCATGTTGAAACTTAGCTTCTAGTGCTTGGAAAACAGGTTATTGCAGTCATGTTGAAGCCTTAGTACATGAGTGGCCTTCTTTTAACAGTTGATGTTATAAAGAGAGAGAGACATACACACAAAGAGGGCCACAGAGGAGCCTACTTGGAGACAGAGTCAGGTATTGGCACAATGCCACTACCAATGGAGGAAATCTTGGGAGTCAGTGGAACTAGGAAGAAGATAAGGATTGTTCCCCAGAGTCTGTAAGACCGGCTGACATTTGCTCAGACTTCTGTGGTTGAGAGGTGAGGGTGTACCCTGGGAATTTTGTAGCTTCTCTTGTGAAGCATTGTCTCAGCAGCCTTGTTGGTGAATACATTTGGCTACAAAGGGCAAGGAAGAAGGATGCATGATTGACAGTGTAGAGTTGAGGAAGCTGCCTGTGAAATGAAGTCACTTTGGGAGATTCAGGGCTATAAAAAGGGCCAAGCAAGAGAGAGAGGGGGGAGCACAGCACCTCTAAAAGTGAAGATGGCCTATTGGTCAAAGCTGACCTCAGAACCTCAACTACAGCTTCACCATCTCTGAAAGCCAAGCCAGGAAACACACAACTAATGCTAAGAATTCCATGAGAACCGAAGACTGACAGGGCCTATGGAGGGCTTCACTTGAAGAACACAATATCTACCTGCTCTAGTAATTCTTCCCTGCCAGGGGGCAGAAGCCCATATGTCCAAGCCTTACCTCCTCTAACTTACAGGCTGCCTCTGACATGGCGTGGCTTGTTGAAGGGGGCTGAGTCTCGGCATCCATTCCTTGATGGTGGAGGGGTCTGTGGTATTTTCTAGGACTTATGCAACAATGGCAAAGAGAGATGACTTGAAGCCCCAGACACTCCGCCAGCTCTGGAGCTCAGAGGTGTGTAATGAAGAAGTTCCCAGGAACACACAGGAAGGATCCATTATGTGTGTCTGGCTCTTGACGCTCAGGGCTGTTTTGGCATTGACTCATAGGCACATTACCCCAGTCTCCCTCTGTTTGCATGTGTTCCTCATGCGTTTGTTTGTGTGTTTGGGGTTAGAGCTCAGCCCTATCTGGGGTAACTATGGTAACCACACCTTGACTAGTGATATCTGGAAACCCCTACATTGACATGGATTCACAGCCTGAGGTTGAGCATAGGGACCACTCTTGGCTAAGATACATGTTGTTTGAACTCATTGTCTCAAGCCCACATGCTGATCATGCTAGCCTTCTGCTTGTGGCTATTGTTCCGCTTGCTAACTCCAATGACTTCTTTTCAGCCACGAGTGGGTTGTATACTACAAGGACAGCAAGATGACAGAGTTACTTACGCCTTCACTCCCACAGGGATAAAATTTATTATTTTGGTGCAATTCATAACTTGTAGATATAGGTTTTTATTTATTTATTTATTTCAGTGTTGTTTCATGCAGAAACCCTACTGGAAATGCCGTGACAATACACATATTTTGTACATCACAAATTGATGTCCAGGTATTCTTAGAATGCAAATTTTTCTTTAGCAAAATCAACCAAATGAATAATCTCTTTTCTCAGCTTGGTATGAGAAGTGATATTTCTCTGTGGGTCTTTGTCTTTCTAGCTGGGGTTGCTGTGTCTCTTATTGTACGTTAAGCATCATCTTTTCCCCTCAGCATTCAGTGCCGTTGTGCAGGTGAACTGGGTGCCGTGTAACTTAGTGCGTGAGAAATCTGACAGAGTAAACACGACACCCTCAGACACAGGGTTTGCTGCTCTTCTCTTCCCTTTTCCGTTCTCTGTTTTTATTATTGTCTTGATTTCTCATGTTTATGCAGTTGAACCAAGTTTACCTCTTGACAGCTGTCTTAGTTTGTTTGTTTGTGTTTCTGTTGCTTTGATAAATTATCCTGACAAAATTGACCTAGGAAAGGAAGGTTTCAGGGTGGGGAAGTCGAGGCAGCAGAAGCCTGAAGCTGAACTCTGAAGTCAGGAGAGAGCAATGCATTTACCCTTGCCAGTGCTCAGCTCACTTCCTTTCTTTTATGCAGCCCAGGATCTCTTGCCTAGGGAATGTGCCACCCACAATGGGTTTGTCTTTCCATCTCATTTAACATGATCAGGATAATCCCCTCCCCAGATATGACCAGGATCCCATCTCCCAGGTTCCTACTTTCCTCAAAGTGACAGGCATCACTAATCATTACAGCTGCCTCAGTGCTTGGGGGTCCTGGGAGTCAATGTTCCAGCATCTTCCAGAGGCTTGTGCCACTGCTGCAGGTATCACAGCAGATGTAGTCATGGCCTTTTGTATCCTCCTGTCTTCAAAAGACAGAAGCATTCAAGTGTTGTATTGTAAAGTTAAGGACACACAGACTTCTTCCCAAGGCTTTTCTCTTTTCAGAGGAGTATAAGATCTTGCTGGTGTATTCATCAGCATTTTTCAAGGCCTTGAGATTATAACTTTTCAATAAAAGATTGGATTTTCATTTGCTTTGATTAAAAACAGCAGCATTCTCTGCTTCCTGAGAACTCACCTGGGCTTCATGGCCATCAATAAATGGAACAGGCAAGCACATCACAATGAGCTTAATTCAGAACATCAAGGCAAAGGGTCTCAGAAAGGCTCCCTGTGGCTGCAAACTGGTTATACTTATAAGATCACAGGCAGCAAGTTTCTTAACATCCTGACACTCAGCCATTTATACAGACAACCCTTCCTGGGCCTGTATCCTTCTGGTCCATGTCCATTGAGTTTATAACTATTGGTCTAGGCTTGTCTGGAGTGAATTTGCTTTATAGAGTATACAGTTTGTTGTCAGTGTGCATTCCTGCTATTAGTGAGAGGAAGATTCAGTTCTAGAGGTCTGTGGTGGAGCCCTTAGGTGAGGTTAATGAAACGTAGAAGCAATCTACCATTCCAGAATGGTGTTGATGGAACCCATAGTGATGAGGATAATGGTGTTGGTGTGGTGCTGATACTTGCAGTGATGATTAGGTCTTCACAGGGATTATAAAGAAATGTTGGTTTGCATGACATGAACATGGTGGTAACAGTGATGATGAAGAAGCACATGGTTTTAGCAGACATTCATAAAGCTGATTCTGTCTTCAGTGCCTCTCTCACTTAAGCTGTAAGCTCTCAGGTGGAGTAACTATTTGCAGACTGGTTTAAAAGACTTAGTTTTGTTTGGGACAGTGTTTGTTTGTTTTGGTTAGGTTTTTGTTTTGTTCTTTGACATAGGCATCATATGGCCTTGTGGAAAAGGCTTCCATATAGTCTCATGTGTACACTGCTGAAGCCCAGATGCCATCCCTGCCCCATGGTCCCATGAGGTGCACACATTGAGACTGCAGAGAAGTGTGTAGAGAGACAGAGTGGATGAATATAGACTTGCTCAGGCCTTGTAACAAGACCAGGTCAGAAAGAGAAGAATGCTATCTCAGGGCAATAGATGTCTAGAAAGCCTCTAAAGAAAAAAGGAGGGAGGGAGGGAGGAAAAGAGAGAGAGAGAGAGAAAGACAGACACACAAAGAGAGAGAGAGAGAGAGAGAGAGAGAGAGAGAGAGAGAGAGAGAGAGAGAGAGAATTATAACAGTGCACTTTGTACTCCAGGAATCCAGCTCAGGTCCTCAGGTGCACATAGCAAATTCTCTGACCTGCTGGCCAACATTACTCTGATTCCTAGTGCACAGCCCTTTTATGCTCTGATACAAAGCCTGGGTGCTTGTCCATCTGACCTGGACGCTGTACTGACTCACAGCTCCTGTCCCTCAGATCCTCTGGAACTCCATCCAAGGCTTTGCTCATGTGTACTTGGTAGCCTCTTTCTGTGGGTGCAGTGTTGTTAAAGGTTCTGGCCTGGACTTTCTAGGCCTGGATCAGAGGTTTAGCCTCAAATAATCATACAGAGGCTTATATTATTTTTACGCTGATTGACCTAGGGCCCAGTCATATAATTTGCTAACTCCTTCATCTGAACTAACCCATCTTGTTCAGCTGTGTGGCTCCGTACCTTTTCTCAGAGCAGCATTTCAGCGGCTTTCTTCTGTGTCTGTAGCTGTCTCCTTGTTGTGTCTGTGGTGGCTCTCTCTGGTAGCTCTCTCTGGTAGCTCTCTCTGGTATCTCTCTGACATCTGTGTCTGGTGTCTGTCTCTGTTTTGAGTTGTTTTTTGAGTTTTCTTAGCCTTGTAGCCCTGCCCACACTTCCTGTTTGCCTTTGGTCAATCAGCTTTTTATTAAACTCATAGGCAAGACAAACTATTTACAACATTACTAGCATCATCCTACTACAGTGCAAGGGTTCTGGAAGAATAATAAGCCATGTGCGTGACTCTCCTGTTGATATTTAACTTTTCTCTCAAACCTTGGCTCCACATCTTTTTTAAATTGATATCTTGGAATTTTAATTTTGACACCATTAAATACATTTAAGCAATGGTTTTTTTTCTTTCTTTTTTTCCTTTTTAATAGCTTTCTGGCTATTGGCATTGAGGGGAATTACTTTGATAAGAGTGCTCTGCACAGTACTGTCTTGCAATCAGTTAGATGAACCCATCTCTCAGAGTGCTGGGTTTCCTTTTTCACCAGTTGTACCTGCTTTTGTACCTCTGCCATTGCCTCCTCTCCTTCCAGGATGCAGTCATGCTGAGACACAGCTGCCATCCGAAGTCCTGCCATGCTATTCTTTGTTAGATCCCCATCACCTGTCATGAGGTCCTGTGAAATCAGTCCCTTAGCACCATGCTCTCCATGGGTGCTTTTCCCATGTCCCTGTTTGTATTACAACTACCACAGACCTGGCCATCACCATCATGTTTTGCTTCCCGGGCAGTGCCTCTGTATTGCTTCAGGATTGTCAGAGTCCTGTCAGAGGACTCTTTTGTTACGGTACACCTGACAGACAGGGACTCGAGTCATTTTTACAGTGGTCCCAGTTTCTGACTCTACCATTAAGCACTTTTCTTTACAGGCCTCATTCCTCCCTCCTCACACCGCTCTGTCATTTTCCTGTTTCCATGCCTACTTTATAGATTAGGAAATGGCGCAAGAAGATGAATTTGATTGCAGAAGATAACACAGGGAGGCAGGTGAGGACTCGGAGCAGATGATTAGAAGCCTGGGAGTCTGTGATATTTGAAAGATTTTCCTGGTTTCTGAGACACACAGCTGAGGGGCAGAGTGTTCATGCCCAGGTCAAACAATGCCTAGCACCCTTTGCTTTCATTTCTACTGAGAGACGAGTAGCTGAGGGAACTAAGCACACTTTCATCTGCAGGTCAGCTAAAAGTACATCTTATTTTTTATTTTTTTTCATTCACTTTTGCTTGGAGATGGGCTAACATAAGCTACCTGAATAAATTTCCCTTTGCTTTTCCTTCCACATGATGGGTAAGTGTATAAATCAGCTTGGCTGTGCTACATATCCAGTTTTCCTTTTCTTTTTTGTCAAATATCAGTCCATACATCTGAAAACAATTCCCAGTGACCTATTACTGAGTCCAAAGATTAAGGCATCTTACTCCCTTCATCAGAGAAGCTTCTGTTTGCAGTAGATAATGATCAACACAGAGACACAAAACTGGACAAGGTGCCAAGAATAACCCATCATTAAATGGAACGGAAAAACTTCCTCTAAGGCTCAGGGATCATTACAGATGGGGAGACAGAAAGAGTGTAACACCCAGAGGCAGTGGATGATTGCAAGGAAACAGTGTCTTCTGGACAGGGCTGGGCAGATGCCCATCTGAATGCACAGTGGCTCTGGAATTATGCTGAAGACCTACACAAAAGCCAGGCAATACACCAAGCATCAAGAAAGAAAATGGTCACAAAGTCCCACCCCTACCCGAAGAGCTGTGTGTGTGTGTGTAAAACTACATACCTATTAGATTGAACTATTAGCAAAAGTTTTAAAGGTAACTTATACTGGTAAGAGTAGATGTTAAAAAAAAAATCTCTTTTTTAACTCTTGAAAAATTTATTCATGATCATGTCTCCTAATCTCACCCACCTCTGAAAATAAATAAATAAATAAGTAAAATTTAAGAGAAAAGGGGAAAGGGGGAAGAGAGAAAAGGGAAAATCTCTTCATGAAGCTGCTGTGTGATACAGTGAGACATGCAGTAGACCCCCCTTATCTACACATATTTCTATGCTGGCATTCATCACAAAGAATCATTGTTCTGGTCCGAGGCCTCTGATCTCTGCTGTACCATTGATGCTGGGCCCGCACTGGGACTCTTCCTGGACACCCCATTGCTGCCCTCTGTCATGGAGATCCTGCAGCCCTGGGTCCACAGGACTGAAATCCCCCACCCCACCTCAGTGCTTCAGCAGATCCCAGATGGGGTGGATGTCAGAGATGGTCAGCACATAACTCTGGTTCTGGGCCTGAATCCTTGCAGAGTTGCCAGCTCCCCGCTGTGTTAGCCACCAGGGTGAGCATTACCCTGGCTAATTCATCTCTTGCAGTGATGAGCAAGGTGTGAGGCTGTTTCTCCTGCTTTCACATCCTTATGGTTGGCTACCCTACACCTGCACCACAAGAGCCCATTCTTCTGTGTTGTCCAGGCAGGGTGTAGGGGCCACTATCATGAGTGTTGTAGCTAGTGAGGGGCAGGGACAGCCCACCTGATGTTATGGCCTCAGGGCCAGCTCTTCCTCTTGCCTCAGGCATTGATGGGCTGGAGTGGGGGTAGGGTAGAGTATCTCTCTTCCATTCATGCCACCGCATGACAGATGATTCATGGGGACAGCTCTTACATGTTCACAATATTGGGCCTGGCTCACCTACACCTCTCTTATGAAGAAATCTCATATATATTGTTGATGAAATTGTAAATAACTAGAGGTATATACAAAACAGCATGTGGGTTTCTTAAAACAAAGTGAATAGCAGATAGTAAAGTATTACTCAACATTAAAAAAAGAAGAAATTCCATTATTTAGAAGACCATGGAAGAACTTGGAGGATATTACACTGAACGAATTATGCCAGCTATAGAAAGGCAGATGCTGCATAATCTTGTATATGAGATCTGAAAAGGCTGAGCCGGTGCAAGTACAGCCCAACGGGCACGACCAGCACTGAAAAGGGGGAGATAGAAACTGTCCAAAGAGAACAGAGGTTCAGCTAGATAAGAATGGCTCCAGAATCTACTGCACATGAGGACTGCTGTCAACAGCATATAAAAAGGTAAGTTTCCTACGAGATATAGATTACTTTGGCACAGTCATCCCTTGTTATGTACCTAGGGCATAACAGCATGCAGTTTTGATTTGTCAAGTTAAAACATTACCCAAAATCTAATAGGATGAAGCTGAGCAGAGAAGATTTCCCTCCCCATTGTAAATGGACCTCATGCAATTAACTGAATGGTACATTTGGGACTTCTGTGTGACAGCAGGGCTGAAAGAGACTCCTTATGGAAGAAAAAGTTTATTCTAGTGCAGAGTTTGGGAGATTTAGTCTAAGGGTGGGAAAGGCATGGGTCGGCTTGTAGCTATGGCAACACAAGCATTAAGTGGCTGGTAATATCTCACTGATGGTCATAAAGTGTAGAGAACTGGGATGGAAGCAGAGCTGAGTCCACCTCCATGACCCACTCCCTTCAGCTAGGTCTCATTTTCTACAAGATTTATAACCTTCCAAAATGGTGGTGCTGGTGGGAACCCAGCATTCACACACATGAGACTATGGGGACAGTTCATAAGGAAACTACAGCAAAGGACTAGAGAAAGAGTGGGTGCTGGGAGCAAGGAACCCTACCCAGATACTTTGACCCAACATAGCAATATTGGCTTTAGCTCCATGTTGCTGACCCACTTTGTAGATCTCTCTCTCTCTCTCTGTCTCTCTCCATATAAACATATATATTACACTTTAGTACATATTAAGATTTAATTTAATCTGTAAGCAGATTAAAGTTAGATCCAAACCATATACTTAATGTAGACAATGATCTGGGGAGAATGTCTGTTAGTTGGAATCTAAAATATTCCATAAAGGATTGTGTTTTGAGTGTTTGATTCTTATACAGTAGCACTATTTTATGAATTGGTGAGACCTTTAGGAATTAAGGCCTAGATGGCAGATATAGGTCACTGGTGTTGGGCCTTTAAAGTGTCCAAACCTCTCTTTCTGGAAAACTTTCTGCTCTCTGGTCAGTCAAGACATCACTTTCCACCACATCATGCTCCCATGGCCACTATGTGCTCCCCTCCATTATAAACTGAAATTTCCCTGAAGCCATGAGCCAAAATGAGTCCATCTTCTCTTATGCAGTTTTATATTATGTATTTTCTTAAAACAATGCAAAAGTAACTGATACAGAAGATTAATACCAGGCATGGGATTGTACATGTAGGCTCAAGATGACCATGTGGGCCTTTTAGAAATAGTTTGTGGAACAATGGGCTAGAAAAGCCCTAGAATGCTATGAACAGGGCATAAAGAGCAAATATTATGGGCACCTAGAAGGCAGAATGGTACTGAACATGCAGAGCACAGTTTGTTGCAGTGAGAACAGTGTTCTTGTCAAGTTGGCAGGTCACATGCCAACTTTGGCAAATATGTGTCTACATATTGCCTTTGTTTTGAAATGTTAGTGAGACTGAATTTAAAAAGAAATGTAGTGATTACCTTGGCAGAGGAAATTTTAAGACACTATAACATTTAGGCTGGTGCCTAGTTAGTGCTTTCTGCATTTAGCCATGCTTACATGAAAACTGAGAGCCAATAGCTCATGTGGCTGAGACTGGAGCAGCAAGCACAGGGCCTACACAGTAGGTGGCTGGCCCTCTGCATGTGTATTAGGGCTTCTGGTTTAGTGTACGGGGTCCCTGGGTGTGTGAATGACTGGGTCTTATATCTTCTCTTAGAGTCTACCTGCTGTTGTTTGTCTTGTCCAATTCTGATGTGACAGTTTTTCTTTTTTTTTCTTTTGTTATATTTTATTATTACCCCTTAGGACCCTGTTTGTTTTCTGAAAGAGAGAAAGAAGGTGAATTCAGGTTGGAGGGGAGATGGGGAGGAATTGTAAAGAGTATAGGAAAAGTAAACTGTAATCAGAACTATTATTTCAGAAAATTTACTATAGATCACAATGGTTTCTGAAGTAAAATGGAAGACACTTATGCAGTCTTGGAATCATAAAATCTTATGTTGAGAGAAAACTTAGATATTTGCAGTGTATTTGTTCCCATTTTGATCTAAGAAAACAAGGAGCCAACTATTACCCTTGAGAGAGAGTGCGCATAGTCACAGTGTTCAGAGGAATTCTGTCTTCTGGGGGCTGTTCAGAACTGTATGCTCCACCCCTTCGCAGGGATAATAATTTCTAATGTTCCATACCACTTCTCTGGAGACTAGATTACCATGCCACAGATGTGGCCCCTGCCACATGCAGTGTGGAAGCTATGGGTTGAAAGGTTAAAATTTTAGCTCTTAATTCTAAATATTTAATCATAGAAGGTAGAAAAGCACAATGTACTATTGACACCATAATGTTTAACTATAATTTTGATACATTAAAACTACTCTTGGGAAAATAGCCTTGAATTATTACTGTGTGATTCATTTCCTATGAACAAAAATTCCATTTAAATTCTGAACCCAGCTAACTCTTACAGAGAAAAGGCTCCTCCAGACTCTGGATGAGCAATGCCGGTGAACGCTGTGTCATGGTTTGAATGAGAAAAGTGCCTCATGGGCTTACCTATTTGAACGCTTGGTTCCTGGTGGGGGCTCTTTTGGGGGGATATTATGGAACCATTGGGAAGTTGTATTAGTTGCTCTTCTCTTACTGTGACAAAAAATCATTACAAAGCAAGTTCAAGAAAGATAGTTTATTTGGGTTCATGATTCCAGAAGGATAAGAGTCCACCACCATTACAATGGGGAAGTGATATGGGATGTTTTTATACTGTGAATAAAGGACTGTTTTGGCCTATGTCAGACACCATAGAAGTAGTTGGAGAAATCAAGGCATAGGTAGAGAAAGGAGGGCGGAGTCAGATAAAGATGAATCCAGCTGCCAAAGATTCAGCATGTAGGTAACGCAGGCGAGCCACAGGCCATGAGGTAAGAGAGATGAATGGAAATGGGTTAAGATGAAAGAGCTAGCTAGGAATATGCCTGAGCCATAGGCCAAGCAGAATGAAATTAATATAAGCATCTGTGTGTTTCTTTGGGATTTTGGGGATGCTGGCCCAGATAAGCAGTGGCGGGCAGGTCTGAACCATGGGGCTAGGTGGTCTGGGACTGCAGGTCTGTGGGTCTGGAACCCCAACAGATGGGCCAGAAACCTCATTCTACAGGGAGGCATGGCAGCAGGCACCTATGGGGACAGGAGGAGGAAGCTGATAGTTTATACCTTGAATCGCAATGATGAAACAAAGTAAACTACAAATGAAGAGTCTTTAAATGCTTGGAGCCTGGTGTGCTTCCTCCAGTAAGGCCATAGCACCTAAATTCTTCCAAACAGCACCACCAACTAGGGATCAGGTGTTCAGATGAGCCTGTGGAGGTCGTTCTCATTCAGACCGCCCTAGAGGTAGAGCTTTGCTAGAGAAAATATGCCATTGAGGATGCGCTCTGAGTGTCAGTAACTTCTCTTTGCCCCTTCTGGTTCTCTCCCTGCTTCCTGAGTGTGGATAAAGATGTGATCTCTCAGTTTCCTGCTCCAGCCTTGCACTATCCCGCCTCCCTCACCATATGGACTCTACCTATAGAAATGTAAACCTTCAGAACTCTTCCTTCTTTAAGTGATGTTAGTCATGCTGCTTTATCACCGTGACCTAAAAGTAACCCAAATACACTGCATCCCTTCTCGGTGCTGCATATTATATGGTGACATATCACTCTCTCACACTAAAACAGACTAAGCCCATGTGAGCAATGCCTTGATGCTTGTTAAGTTTGAAGATGAAGATCACACCTTATGAAGAATTTCAGATTATTTTTAAAGCATCTGCCTGAAGCTCATGCTCCATGATCCTTAGGAGGGAAAAAGGCATTTCTACCATGAGTGCTCTCACATAATTTGTGGAGACTTGCTCTGCGAAGGCTGCTTGTACTTCAGCATAGTCCCTAGACCCACTGTTGGATTGAGAAGGCAACCTTACAAAGATTACAAATGAATGAATATGTCCATCTTACAGTGATCTGTCCATTAATAAATTTCCAACAATAATATCAAGCATCTTATTTGCAAGAGCAAAAGGCAGAATGGCTTTGGCTATTGCATGAGGATTTCTGCTCTTTTATTTACAACCTGTCCCTGAGGATAGCTGCCATCTCTTGTGATGTGTTCATCACGTGATGCCGTAAATATACGCTGCACACATGGATAAACGCAGCACGTGGATCAGGGTATTATCAGTGTCTAGACACCCTGCATTAAGAGCTGAGTATAAAAGCGTAGCTCTCACTCTCTTAAGCCTTACACTTAATGGAATATTTTTCATTTACTTGAGGCACCTTTCAGCCCTGCTCACCTCAGGAGGTTCTTGGTGTCTTCGTTTCCAAGGCAACCTCTTTTGACATTCAGAGGAACTCTCTATGCTGTGCACTTACTGGATATTGCAGGAAGATGTGGACTAATGCCAAACACTGCAGCTATATAAGGAGGCAAAGAGATGCCTGAGAGAGTTACAGAAAGTGCCCCCAAACCCAACAGTAGTTCAGGGGATATAATGCAAAGGGACTCAAGAGAAGTTGGAAAGGGCAAAGGGCAGAGGGAAAGAATGACATAGTGGAATTTCAATACCTCATAATAAACATATCTTAAGGGTGGGTGAAGGGGTCAGAGAAGGGCCCAGAAGGCTAACCATGAGCAAGAAGGAGGTGTTTCCCTTTCATTCTGTTCAATAGAACTTATCTAGTGTCTCCCCAGGTGAAGCCTCCCAAGAGTAAAAACATCACCATCTTAGCCACTTTAAAGCCTGCCAGGTGCATTTTCAACACATTCATAGTTGCAGAAGCGAGCTGTGCAGCCCCTGGTCATGGCCAGTCTTTCTGTTGCTCTAGATCAACTTATTCTGGACGTTTCATCGGTAAAATACAATTTGAGGCTTATATATGTATATATGTTTTTCTCACTCAGCATAGTATTTTCAAGGTCTTTCCATACTATTGCATGCACACTCAAACACTTTATTATATCAAAACATTCATACCGTCTACAAGCACATACACAAGCACACATTAACACACACACACACACAAGATGGATATTGGGTTGTTTCCTTGGTCACCGGGATATATTTATTTTAAGAAACCTTTTTCTCCTTTTTTAATTTTTGGTGCATGTTTTTAAAAATAAGACACATCACTGGTAACCCCGTCAGGCTCCAATGAAAAGTTCTAACCCAGTAGTAATCACACAGATCATCCTTATTAAAGCTAAATGTATTCCAAACAAAAGAAAAAGTCCTGAATCTCAGAAAGGAGTTGCTGGGGAGACATTGTTAAGGAAGAGGAAAAATAAGAGCAGATGGGCAAAAAGGAATTAGAATACAGTGTATACATATGTGACACTGTATACAAGCCTAGCTAATAATAAATAATAAATAAAAGGATATCGAAGTGGATCCAGAAGGAGTTGGAGAAGGAAGAGGGGTGGATATAATTATAAAGATGTGTATACATGTATGGAATTCTTAAATAATAAATAAAAAACAAACCACATGGCTTACTCTTCTAAATGCATGCTAACCTACTTTTTGTGTAGTCTCTAGTCCAGATGGCAGAATAGTCTTTATTTTATGAGTGTCTTCTCTAACCAGATAACTTCTCCACGGAAATTAGCCAAGATATGACTGGCTTTTACCAGTCACACAGTAGATAAGACAGGGCATATTGCAGCCTTCTGAGTTATCATTCCAAGGTTGGCTGGACCACGCTACTGATGCTCTTCCTCTTAGTGTCTTTCTACACCATCACCATAATTTTGTCTAACTTATTTAACAGCACTATTTTGAATGTTGGAATACCGTATACCAGAGAAAGAAGACAGCTCCCCTCACCCCCAGCCTGGGATGGAAAGTAATTCTTGCCTCAGAGGTAGCCTGGGTAGTTCCAATTCACTCATTAATCAAGACTTCTCAGTCTCCAATCAGTTGACACTTTGGCCCCAACAATTTCCCCAGGCTCTCCTACATATGGCAAGATATCCACAGGCCTAGCCTCCATGCACTACATACTAATAATACTGCTCTGCTCTTCCCAAGCAGGAAAAAAATATCTCTGCATACATTGCCCACATCCTCTGGACAGGCAAAAATCATCCATGCCCAGGGTCCCTGTGTCAGACAGAAAGGAATCAGATTTTTATCCTTTAGAAGTCTCTGCCTGGTGCTCCATAGGACTGGGAACATGCAAATCACTAAGATGTTGCAGGTAGGAGAGGGTTATCTACCAGGGAATACATGTGTTTGTTTAGGCTCCTCACTGTCTTTCCTAAGCACTAAGTGGCTGATTACAGTCTCAAGGCTCCTCATTGGAAATTGCCCATCTGCCACTACTCATTAGACGAACTCTCATTTGGAATCTGTTTCTGGTTTGTGTCCTTTTTGAAGAGAGGAGTGGATAAGGTCATGGGGATTAATGGCTACTAAAAGCTATTCTGTTCCAATGTTTCTCTAAGGAAAACTAATCACCATGCCTTCTGAATGAGGAGCCCTAAAACAACAATGCTAGAAGCAGCAGCAAATCTCTAATTGGATAGTCATGAAAATCTTTCTATTAACTCTTAAGTCCCTCTTTCAAATTACTTGTGGTCAGTCATTGCCGAAGAGGCAAATAATGGTGTGTGAGCAGAATATTTTAACCCAATGTAGCATGTTTCATTTAACTTTAAAATTTTAAATTATGTGCATGCTTGTGCACATGTGAGTGCAGGTGCCGGTGAACTCCAGAAAAGAGTTATCTGACCTCCTAGATTAGAATGGTAGTCAGGAGGCACCCATCCCTGAGGAGTTTGGGAATCAAACTTGAATTTTCTGCGAGATCATTGTGCTTTCCTTATCTGCTGCCCCCTCTCTGTCTCCCATGTTGGATGTGGAAATCACTTCTGTTCGAGTTTCCTTCTGTGTGGTGTTGGACATGCTCATCTGCAGGGGCATGCCTGTAGCCTTCCCCTCTCTGTGTAAGTCCCTCCAATGTCTACCTTGAAGGTTTCTCTGCCACCTGCTATGTTCTCTCTGTTCCCTTGTACTTTTGACTCCTGGGTTTTGAACCAACCCATTCTTAGTGACATCCTCTTCCTCGGAACCTCTGTTGTTAATTTGATAAACATACTTTGCTCTTCCATCTCAACCTAGGCTTCTATTCACTCTCTCAGAAAGATTCCTTACAGGATGTCTCCTTTAGAAATGATGGAAATTCACATCAACTCTGAAACACTCTTATCAGCCTTCTCTGTCTACTTTTACTCCTTATGCATTTGTGTCTTGTGCCCAAGCCAGTGAACAAATGTGAGTCTGAAGATTTAGGTCAAGTTCACCTCCTATAATAAGCAGCTCACCCTTGCTTAGACCAGTAGCTGCTCTTTTCCTTATTGTGTCATCCAAAGGAAGCCGATGCTAACTGAAGACATATTAGGAGGTTGTAGGACTGGTCATATGTCCCTAAGCTTCACAGTCTTATAGTATAAATGTGAAGCTTGGCTACATTATTTTTATTTATTCACCACTAATTTCTCTGTCAGTCTCATATATCTTCTTTATCTTGTCCAGTTGTAGTTCTTTTTATATTTCCTCTCTTATTCCTTCCTGTGTTATGTTGATCCATAATATGGAGTGTGTGCAAATCCCTCTAAATGCCCTTGGTGGTGATGACTTTTCTAGATTCAATGCCTCTTGGGAAAGGTGTCTGTTTGATGAGAAGATGGGAATTCATCCCTGGAGGAAAAATAAAGTCGCTAATAATCCTATCCTGCTTTTCCTATTTGCCAAAAAGGAAAAAAATACCAGCATGCCCCTGTGTTAGTCTCTTATCCCTGTCGCTGGCCAGCTGACATCCCCCCCCCCCCCATATTTCTACCTGGAGAAAGCAAAAGCAGAAACAAAGAAAGCAATTAACCTGCAGAGGGCAGTAGTGGGCCAAGCAGGACCCAAGTGGACTGTTCTTGTGACCACTTACAATCAACCTTCCCAAGAATCCAGCAATACCACTACAGGGCATAAATCCTAAAGATGCACATTTGTACCCCAAAAGCATTAGCTCAACTATGTTCATAGCAGATTATTTGTAATAGCAAGAACCTGGACACAACCTAGATGCCCCTCAACTGAAGAATGGATTAACAAACTGTGGTACATCTACACAATGGAGTACTACTCAGCAGTAAGAAAAAAATGTTATCCTAAAATTTGCAGGCAAATGGATGGATTTGGAGAATATTCTCCTGAGCAAGACATCACAAACCCAGAAAGATAAGCAGAGGATGTACCCACTCATTAGTAGACCTAGAAAAAATGTCATTGTATACAGGAGCTCAAGGTTAGAACATAGCTAAATGACACAGAGCTTCGCTTCTGCTTTGATGGCCTCTGGCAGGGGTGTGGCTGAGGAAGGACTCGTTTTCTTTAAGGGACTGGCCACAGGGAGTTTAATTATACTCCAGTAAGTAAATGATAAGAGTGGATATGAATCTGAGAGCACTGATAACTGAGTTTGATGGGGGGGGGCATAATGTAAAATCACCAAATAATAAATAAAAATATATATATATTTTAAAAAGTGGGGTCTTCTTAATCACTGAGCCATGTCTTTCCCTGTAATAAAAATTGATGACCACTCTAATTGTCATCATAGAATCTTCATTCAGCAATCGATGGAAGCAGATGCAGAGATCCATAGCTAAGCAGATGCAGAGATCCACAGCTAAGCAGATGCAGAGATCCATAGCTAAGCAGATGCAGAGATCCACAGCTAAGCAGATGCAGAGATCCACAGCTAAGCAGATACTGAGATCCACAGCTAAGTAGATGCAGAGATCCAGTCCATTTGAAGAGAGGGAGAAGGAATTATATAAGGAAAGGAGTCAAGATCATAATGGGGAAACCCACAGAGACAGCTGACCTAAGCTACTGAGGGCTCACTGACCCTGGACTGACAGCAGAGAGAGGGGTGGAGGGATCTTCATGGAACTGAACTCAGCCCTCTGAATGTGAGTGACAGCTGTGTAGCCTGAGCAGTTTGTGGGGCCTCTGGCAGTGGGACCAAGATTTATCCCTAGTGCATAAGCTGGCTTTTGGAGCCCATTCCCTATAAGGGATGGATACCTTGCTCAGCTTTGATGGTGGGGGGCTTGGTCCTGCCCCAACTTGATATGCCAGACATTGTTGAGAGGCCTTGCTTACCATTTCTGAGGAGTGAGTTAAGCTGGGGAAAGAAGTGGGAGGAGGAACTGTGGTTGGTATGTAACATAAAAAACCTTTTAAATAAAAAAATTAAGAAAAAAGAAAGTGGGGGCTTCATGGAATGCACTGTGAAAAGAAGAAACCATTGAACCACTGGGTTAGGTTAATAGGAACTTGTTTGCAGATTGGCTGTGTCTACACAGGTGTTTGATGAGGGTCAGGGTTAGGTTCAGAAGCAAACAGAATTCTGATATCTATGCTCAGTCTAACTCTGGCTTCTTCTTTGGAAGCATCCATGAGTCAACTACCTGGCTAGTTTCCTGGTACTTTTTATAATTCTACTTCGGTGCTAAAAGAGAAATATTTAAAGTTCTCTTGTCAGTGAACAGAATGTGCTTAGGACCTCTGCTGGAGCCCTAAGCTGGAGCCCATGTCTCAGATTCAGAGACCCTCAAGGCTGAGGATATTTTACTGCCTTTCCTATGCTACAATTCAGCCATCCTTTCTTTCCCTGTGTGCTGCTCAGCATGCATCACTCTGAGTTCCTTGGCAAAGGTAGCTGCTGTCCTCATTGAAACTCTACAGACCATGCAGTTTGATTATGTGTTGCCCGCAGTGGAGGGCTTCCAGAATCACTTCTCTGAGATGCAGAGAAGGTTTGTCTCTCGTGCCAAATCAAGCAGTTAGTCTCTGTCCCTCAGGGCATATAGTTCCTATCCAGTGGTCCCGAGAGAGCAGGTTTTGTGGTCTTATTTAGTTTGGAGATGGGTAATTTTATTCACAGTAGATCCACCATTCTGTATTCCTGTGCAGTGTTTGTTCTTAAGGTAATAACTGAGAGATTTTGCCACTGTAAGGGGTGCTCGGTGTAGTTAACAGCTAGGAGGCACACATAATCTGAAGCTTAGTCTTCAGTGGATGATTACAGTGGGATCAGGGTCTTCTGTTCTTTTCAAGGAACCTGACTTTTGAATTCTTTAGACAAATTAGGAAAGAAAGGAGTATTTCATCCCACAACTTGTGAGTAATTTTAAAACTGTGAGGGATAGATGATGTCTACAAAGTTGATTTTTAGATATTCAAATTTTTATATTGTTGGAATCTAATTGGCATAAGGAATGTGCAGGCATTGAACAGGCTTTCCAGTTAGCAGAAGAAACCAGTGGATTGTGTGTAGAAAGACATTAGCCAACAGCTATCACAACCAGGAAATTTTACATTCTCTAGGACCTAGTGATTCTATTTGTAGAAAGTTGTCATCACAAATCTTTATAAATCAACTCATTCATCAATCTATAAATGTGTTTATGACAATATACATGGTAAGAAAGAATAATAGTATAAACACAAAATTGTGAGTTATTGGTTAAGTTATAAAAAGTATTCCATTTATTGTATAAAGGTAAAATTTTAAATATCAGTTAACAGAGTCAATAAAAACTATAAAATGCTGGCATAAATGTAGGCATATGAATCAATGGAACGAGTTAGTCTAGAAAGCAAAGCCACACATCACAGTGAAATGTTTTTATTTATTATTTATTCTTCTCTCATAAATACATTCTGATCATTGTAGTGGAATTATGTTGTTACATTGTAAATAATTGTCCCACCTACTGGTTTAATAAAAAGGCTGACTGGCTCAAGGCAGACAGGAAGTGTGGGCAGGGTTACCAGACTAAGAAAACCTTGGGAACAGGAAGAATGGAGCAGTGATGCCACAGAGAAGCCAAAGAGACACCATGAAGACACCACAATGAGATGCCAACAGACAGAAAGGAAAGAAGTTGAAATGCTGCTCTGAGAAAAGGTACCAACCCACATGGCTAAACAAGATAAGAATCGTGGGTTAGTTTAAGAGCAAGTGCTAGCTAGCAATATGCCAGAGCCTTAGGCTGATCAGCATAAAATCAATATAAGTATCTGTGTGTTTCTGCGGGACCGCGGGCTTGGATATCAGGCCATATAGGCCGGAAACTTATTACTACAGATCATGGTTTGCCCTCTCCTTCCAGGTCTTTCCTCTCAACATCCCCTCCCCCACCAGAGCCCCTTCTCCTCTGTTTCCCTTCAGAAAAGAGGGGGGCCTCTCAGGTATATCAACCAAACACAGCATAATGACTTACATAAGAGTGAGCACAAACCCTTAAATCATAGCTGAATGTGGCAACCCAGTATGAGGAAAAGGGCCCCCAAAGCAGGCAGAAGAGTCAGAGACAGCCTCCACTTTCACTGTTAAGAGTCTCATGATAATATTAAGCTACACAAGCATAACATATATGTAGAGAACCTAGTTCAGATCTATGTAGGCTCTGTGATTGCTACTTTAGTTTTGGTGAGCCTACATGAGCCCTGATCAGTTAATGCTGTGGGATATGTTCTCCTGGTGTTCTTGACCCTGCTGGCTCCTACAGTCCTCCATTCTGTCTTCACATAGGTTAACCTAAGCTCTGCCAAATGTTTGGTCTCTTTATCTACCTCCTTCTGCTCAGCTGGATGAAGCCTCTATGATGATGATTGGGGAGGGCACCAATTTGTGAGTATAGCAGAATATCATTCATCATTTTATTGACTTATTTTTGCAGGCAGGCATGTTTGGATCTATCCTAGGTCTCTGAGCTGTCTACCTTTTCATTCCTGGCTATTCAGAAAGTGTTGGGCATGGACTGTCTTTTTCACTATGGGCCTCAAGTTAGATTAGTTCCTGGTCTACCATTTCTACAAGTTCTGCACATCTTGTAGGCAGTAAAGGAGTGAAGTTGAAGGGCTTGTGCCTGGGTTGGTGTCCTGGTCCCACCACTAGAAGCCTTGCTTGGTTACAGAATATGGCCTGTTCAGGTTCTGTATATCCCATTACTAAGACCAGGATCATCCTCATAGATTCCAGGGAGTTTCTACTATATAGGGTTTCTACACCACCCCTCTCCACCTCCCACTCCCCGTAATAATGCTCAAGAATACTCAGAGAAAGGGTAGGCTTGCCAACAGTGTTGCTGGGACTACGTGCAAGAGAATAAAACTGGATTGTTACCCCACAGCATGCATTAAAAAGTAAACAAACTGGATCAATAGCCTAAAAAAAATATCTAAAAGTACAAGGAGGTCTTAGAAGAAAATATGGAAGTCAGTCTTCAAGATCAAAGATTTGAAACCAGTTTCCTCCTTATAAAACCAAAAATATGAGTAACAATATAAAATGAGATAGCTAACACTTCCTTAAAATAGGAAGCCATGCTTCAAAAGTCAGTTAATGGACTAAGACCCCAAATACGTAAAGAAATCTGAAATCTCAACAACAGTAAGATGACCCACTTTAGAAACTGGCTAGAATACTTGCACAGAATATAACCTATAGAGAATATAATCTGTACAATATATAATCTGCACAGAAAATAACCTGCAAGGAAAATAACCTACACAGAATATAACCTGGATAGAATTTAACATACACAGACTATAACCTATAAAATATAACCTACACAAAGTATAACCTGTATAGAATATAACCTGCACAGAATATAACCTGAACAAAATATAATTGGCACAGAATATAATCTGTACAAAATATAACCTGTACAGAATATAACCTGCATAGAATATAGCCTGTGTGGTTTGTAACCTGCAGACAATATAACCTACACAGACTATAACCTGCACATAACATAAAACTATACTACTGTGCCTGAACAGTCATATGAAATATTGCAGTAAGAAGTTTCTGACTCAGACTAGCCCCAAGGTCTAGACCTGCCCTCAGCTGCTTAGCTCTCCCTAACCCTAAGGTCTGGACCAGCAGTCCCAAAGTCTAAAATAATCACACAAAAGCTTATATTAATTACTTGCTGCTTGGCCTAAGGCTCAGGCATACTGCTAGCTAACTCTTGTATCTTAATTCAACCCATCCCCATTAATCTGTCCTGCCATGTGGCCCATGGCTTACCTGTGTTACTGTTACATGTTGATTCTTGGGTGGCTGGATTGCTTCTGTGACTGGCTCTGCCCTCTTACCCCTTTATCGCTGCTCCAATTTCCCTCCTACTTCTAAGATGCCTTGCCATAGGCCCAAACAGTTCCTTTGTTATCCAGTGATAATTCACAGCATACAGACAGACATCCCACATCAGAAGATAGTCAACATCTCTAATTTCCATGGAAGTGCAAACAAACTATCAATGGCACAACACTTTTTGGTTTTTTTTGGGGGGGGGTTGGAGAGGTGGTTATATTTTTTTAAAGGTAAATAACTACTTTGGATGCAGTTGTAGAAAATTTGGAACACTCCCATACTGGTTATGAAAATATAAAATGTGTCAGTTTCTGTTGTCATCAGTGTGGTTGTTCTAAAAAAATTATACACAGAAGTACATTTAAGCCAATAGTTCTACTTCTCAATACAAACTAGAAGTTGCATGATAATTGCAAGGAAGTATTCAGCAAATATGTGCTTATAGCTCAAAGCATATGTACATTATCTAGGAGGTGATGCATCCCAAACATCCATGAGCAAAAGGGACAGATGGACATCATTCTAACCATTAACAGCATAATCTACAGATTTAAAAACAATACAATGCACTGGCCAGTCCTGTAATTAGGGATCCTAGGAAGTACAGTGTTAGTTGAAAAAAGACAAATGCAGAAGGTTTCATATTGTTGATCATTCTCTTAAGTGAAAGACCCAGGCCATGAAAGTCTTTAGGAACACTGTGGAAGACTCAGAGCTGAGGATGAAGAAACCAGCAAGGTCAGATGCTTTTCCTCGGGAACAATACTAATAATTTGGACCTATAATAAAAACATGATTCCAGAATCCTGTGAATATACTAAATGCCACTGGGTTATTCACTTCAAATGATTACATTTATGCTTTGTAAATGCCTTCTTTAGCATTATTGGGAGGACCAACTTAGTGAGATGCCAAAGTCTCCCCTGCACTGGCCTGAGCCATACCCAGGTTAGAGCCCAAGATCCTTGACCTCTGTGTCTTTAAGAGCTGATGTGAGCATTGAAGGTGATAAGGCAGAGCTTGGAACATACTGATAACACGCTCTTATTACATGTAATGGTAATTTGTATTTTTCTGTTTGTTTTCTGAAATTTTTATAATGGATAAAGCTTCATTATAAGGTCCATCAGAAGTGAAACAAGAAAGAACTAGACCAGGTCCCCTCTGGGGTGGGTCCTTTAGTGCTGCCAGTGCTGCAGAGCTGGGCCACTGAGATCACAAGAAATGCTGAAGGTTTGGTTGACAAAAGGAAGAGAATTGTGAAGCAATTTTTAACAATATCGACACACAGATCTAGAATAATAATGTGCACGACACTGCCACATCTTTAAACATAACAAACACAAAATAGGGACTTAACAGTGTGATCTTTTTGTCTGATCACCCCGTTTTCTCATTTCTCACCCCGTTAACTTCATGCTGTAATTGTGGAGCTCCCTCAGTTAGAGCCTCCAGCACCAGTGAGTAGAAGCTCCATCTTTTCCTTCCCCATGGATGTTATTGAAGTTCTTCCTTCCATAGTGAAGATGCACATACTAGGTATGTTCCATGGACATCTCTCCAACTGGAGAAGCCCAAGCATTATGGGTTTGGCATCATGTGTCCCAACCTTTGGGGGAGAGAAAAAAATGTGTTGAATATTTTGTGCATGAATCAAAGGTGACCAAATAGCCAGAAGTCTTCTTTCATTTCCAGGTAACAGGCTCGAATTCATTGATCCCATTTCACCCTCTTCACAGAGGACAGCCTATGAGAAGAGGGTGAAGGATGGATGGGTTGTTGCTAGAGCTGAAAAGACAGCAGAGGACACTCCAGACATTAGTTCCTTTTCTGGCTTGCTTTCCACCTAGGACATTCACTTACCACTGCATCCTCTATCCCATTTTTTATGTCACAGGGTCCCACTATCTCTTTTTATGGTTTTAGATTTATTTTATTTTATTTTATGTCCATGACTGTTTTGCCTGCATGTATATCTTGCACCACATGTATTGCCTAGTGGTCAAAGAAGATATTACATCCCCTGGAACTGGAGTTACAGATGGTTATGAGCCACTATATGGATACTGGAAACCAAGCATAAGTCCTCTGCAAGAAGCAGATATTTACAGCTAAGCACTGGGTTGAGTTCCCAGTCCAGCCAGCCAGAGAGAGAGAGAGAGAGAGAGAGAGAGAGAAGGGTATATGAATAAAGGGACCAGGATCATGAGGAGGAGACCTGCAGAGACAGCTGACCAAGCTATTAGGAGCTCACTGAATCAGAAACAATCACTGAGGAGCCTTCTGGGAAAGGAACTAAACCTACCAAAGGTAGACGACTGTCAAATGCCATGGGAAGTTTGTGGCGCCTCTTGCAGTAGGATCAGACTATGTTTGTGCACATGAACAGACATCTCAGAGTGCATTCCCTACAGAGGAACACCTAACCCAGCCTTGACACTGGGATGAGGAACTCAGACCTACCTCAACTGGATATACCAGACTGAACTGACCTACCTTGGGACTCCTTGTTCTCCTTAGGGAATGGATGGGGGATGGGGTAGGGGGTGTATGAGGGAGGACTGGGAGGGACTGGGAGGATGGAAGGGAGGAAGAGCAGAGGTAGATATGGAAAAAAATTTTAAAAATAAATAAATAAGAAGAAAAGAGTAGACATGCTCTTAACTGCTGAGCCATATCTATGGTATCATCTAGTTTTTTTTTGGTTTTTTTTTTTTTTTTTTTTTTTCACATATACTGAAGTAGCAATAGGAAGTGGATTGGTTCTGTGTTGTTTTTCCTTGGATTCTATACCTACTCAACACCAATTGTAATAATGCCTGGACAGACTCCTCAGCAGACTTGGCATGTATGATGGTAGCTATAACAAGATACCTCACACTGGACAATTTACAATGAACAGAAACATACTATTATGGAAGGTGGAAGTCCAGACTGTGGGAGCTTCCTGTTAAGAAATTTCTTGTGGAGTCACTACACAAAATATAGTGGAAAAAATACGGAGAAAAAAAGAGAGCTGTGCAGTGGTGATGGGTGAACAGTAGACTCTAAGCTAATCCTTGCTTTCTACAACAAACTATCCCCCAGGATAGCAGCAATAAGAGCAGACCAACCAAGGCACAGATTCTCTTCTTACTAGGTGAGCACCACAGTTCTGTCATAAGAGAAGTTATATCTTAGCATTGAACTTAAATATTTGTTTATTTTATGTATATGAGTGTTTACATGTGTACCATGTGTATGCTGGGTCAATGGATATCAGAAAAGCATCAGAGCCTCAGGAACTGGAGTTACTGGTGATTGTGAACCTCTGTGAAAATACTAGTAATTGAACCCCAATCCTCTGCCAAAGCAACTAGTGCTGTCACCCCCTGAGCAATCTCTCCCTCTTTCCAGCCTGAGACTCAGAAAGACAAGCATTGAATCCATAATATGAATGTCTCCAGCATGACCCCATCCCTCCACATATAGAAGTGTGGCTTGAATTTCAATGGGTGCAACATGATGCCAAAAGATTGAACCAGTCTGTCAAGTGATGACTACACTCTTGAATTTACAAACTCTCAGAGGTAATTTTTATCATCAGACAAGCCCAGAAAATAGACTTTTTATGAATGTGTAGCAAAATCCTCAAAAAACATTTTTAAAAAAACCTCTATTTTTTATTACATGTATAAGTGTTTTGTCTGCATGTATTTCTGTACACTACATGTGTGCCTGCTACCTACAGAAGCCAAGTGAGAGTTTCTCTAAAACCGGAGTCTCAGATAGCTGTGAGTTTTCCTGTAGGTTCCTGGAGTCAAACCTGCATCCCCTGGAAAAGCAGCCAGTGCTCTTAATTGCTGAGCAATGCTAGAGAGTAGAAGCTGCTGCTGGCTTCCATTTTCTTACTCATCTCCTCAAGTTCTTCTCTCTGCTGGTTATTCCTGATTGTTACCTTGACAGGACTCAACCCAGAGATATCCCTGTGGACAACTCTATTGATGACATCTCCAAAAATAATTAACTGGAGGTGGGGGAAAAGACTTTTCAGAGCAGGTAGCACATTCCAAGAGTGGCCCAAATAAAAAGAGGTTGAAGAAAGATCGATGTTGTTAGATTTACCCTGTCTTTGGTACACGTGCATCTGACCTGTTGCTGTGGCTACTAGCTATCACTGATATCTAACTCTTGTTGCTTTGGTATCCCAAGATGCACTGAGGATCAGAGACTTCAGGAATTCCAGTGACATTCAGCACAAGACTGGGACTGCTGAGCCTCATCCAGTGTCACTGACTGAGCAGATACTGAGTCTGTAGCCTCTTCAGTGTATAGATAGCCTTTGTTTTACTACCCTGTCCTATAGTGGAAGTGAGTATAGTGAGTTTGCTTTAATCACACATTCACTCATGGACACACACATACATACATACAAGTGTGTGCACACATGCACACTCACACGTGATAGTCTTTTACATTGTAAATATTTGTCCCTCCTACTGGTTGAATAAAACACTGATTGGCCAGAAGGCAGACAGGAAGTATAGGTTAGGCTACTAGACTAAGAAAACTCTGAGACAAGGAAGAATAGGACAAAGATGCCAGCAGATGCAGAGGAAAGATCAGAATATGGCTCTGCAAAAAGGTACCAAGTCACATGGTTAAATAAGAATAATGGATTGAATTAAATTGTAAGAGCTAGCTAGCTATATGCCTGAACCACGGGCCAATTGGCATAAAATTAATGTAAGCTTTTAAGTGTTTCTTTGGGACTTTGAGATCTTGGGGCTAGTTTGGGGTAGAAATTTCACATTACAAATGGCATTCCAATGTGGGTAATAAACATCCACATAAAGCCTTAGAAAGCTTAAAAAGGGTTTTGGAAATGGAGCCTAAAATAGCTTCTGAGTTGTATCTCTCAAGTGAGTCATGGTACAGAGATGCTCTGGCATAGTATGCTAGCTTGAGGCTACACAGATCTAAGCAGCTGTGGGCAGGTCTGGATCTTGGGGCTAGTCAGGGTCAGAAACTTCATATTACACACCGATACACACTTCTTTTTTCCTCTAAAGAACCTTGTCTGTTACATCTATATTTAGAGCTGTTTGGCCTGAAGGTCTGGTATGTATCATTCTTGTGGACCCTCCCATACCCCAGGTAAATAAATAACATGACCTAACCCAAAAAAATCATTGGTTTTCCCCTTGTTGAAGAAATGGTATCAGAAAGGGTCACTTACTAAAATGCCACTTTATTCTAGACAGATGTGGGCTAGCATGCCCACTTAAGCTTCCTATTCCAGCAAACACGACAACAGCTTCAGTGTATTACCTCCAATTGCATCCATCTTCGAGTGTGTTCTTCATTGGGCAGAGAGATAGCATCTCTTTTCTCAGAGAAAAGCAAGCTGGGAAACATTACCTCCATGCTTTGGTATTTAACATGCTCAGGTGGGATGTGAGCTGGGGTAGAAGGGTTTAATTCAGTATAGATGAGGTATTTTAAGGCTTCTTAAAAGGTTGTTGACATTTGTAGAGTTGAATCCAGTCTCAGTAAACAGACTTTAGCGAGTGATGGTTTCAAGCCCTTTATTATAGTGTTGTAACATCTGTGTGGGTGGCTGTGACAGCATAAAGCGCTGTGCCAATCCATCAGAAGATGGAATTTCTTTGCATGCCCAAGACATCTTATTTGATGAGTTTCATGTCTGCGGGCCTGGCAGAGCTTACCTTTTTGATTCTCTATGCTTTGACTGGTGTGTACTTATTTTTTAAAATCTGAGCTCAGTAAGGTGAGCTCCAGATGCCTGGCTCTGCATGTCAATGGGCCCATAGTGACATCTGAGGTGTGCACCACTAAGAAAACATGGGAGTGTTACAACATAACACCTCCTTGTCAAGTATTCCTATGCTGCTATCACCTGGCCCTTTGTTCTTTTCTCTTAGTTATCTTTCCCTGGTAGCTCTAGAAAGGCCTTCCCTACTTATGTCCACCCTGCCACATCTCTGCAGTCAGAAGTTTCTGTGTCCCGCCTGGCTGGTCTCTCAGCCATTTAGTCCCAAATAATTGCACAAAGGCTTATATTAATTACAAGTTGTTTGGCCTATGGCTATGGCTTATTACTTACCAACTCTTACTCTTAAACTAACTCATGATTCTTATACATGTTTAGCCATGTGTCTTGGTACCTTTTCTCAGAGCAATATTCTCTTTTTGCTTCTTCTATGTCTGCCTAGCATCTCTGTTCTGTTCTTCCAGTTCTCAGAATTCTCCTAGTCTAGTTTCTTTGCCTTTACTTTTTGTCCAGCTTCTGGCCAATCAGCATTCATTAAACTAATATTTACAGTGACAAATATTTACAATATACAACAGCAAAGTCCCACAGCACATCCCAAGTCTCTTGTCTTTCCAATTCCCCTTTTATATTTTGTGCCTATAGCTGACTCAGTCTGACATTTTCCTGGTCTCCTGGCTTTGTAGCTTGTCATTTCCTATGCAACTATTAGAAACACCATTTTCTCTGCCCAGGGATATGAGATTGAAGATAGTTAGGCAAGACAGTGTTTGAATATCCAAGTCGATAATCCTGGATCTACCCTCCCCATCAAACCCATCCCATGCCCAGCCATTAATGAAAGGCAAGAAGCACCCTTTCTTTTGACTAACCCTCTAAGTTAATCTTTGATAGGAAGGCAATCAATCCCCTACTTGGTCATATCCAATCAAATGGGCACTAGGATGAATTTCCTGAGACACTAAACTCTGAAAGGCCATCTGATACCTTGCTGGGTGCAAATACCACACCTTGAGATGTTTGGTAAGCATTGGTAAAGTCAATTGGGGAATGTGCACATTCTCTGGGAGGTCTCACTGGGTTCTGTGGGGGAAACTAGTACTGAGAAGCCTAAGCAGCAGCTAGATGATGTCTAGGAACCCATGAATGACAATGTATAGAATAACAATGTGGATGATGAGCTGTTAAAAAGAATTAGTTCTATCCTCTTCTGGACAACTGGGCTTTTCTAAGGCCCTATGAGACTAGTTGAAAGAACAAGAGTCACAGATTCCCAAAACAGGGTTAACAGTCTTGAGCTCAAAGTCTCAATTGAACCTCCTAGTCTCTCTTGCCCCACCCTACAGCCTAAGTGGTTCACTCACTCTAGCCCTGCAACCATATTTCTTCAACACTCCAGGTGTGATTCTCACTATGGTGGTGGGAGGAGACAGGGTGGTGAAGTTCAGGAGGAAGGCTAGACACTGAACTTTCAGGATAAAGAACTATGGGATTATGCATTTGCAGAATGATCTAGAAGCAGTGTACATTAGCTCCAGGTAGGCACATCCTTTTAACTACATAGCATATTTGCACTGGTAAAAATTCATGTATCTGGAAGACAGTAAGAGAGTGCCTGGGAGTATATGGCTGGAGATATGGCTCAGTGAGTTGAGAGTGTAGAATTTGTACAGGACATGCTAGAGCATAAGGGCAGTTGTGATCAATACAGACAGGCTCTGGAAGGAAAATGTCTGGAGTCCATGGACAATCCTAGAACTTTTATGGTGGGCATAGCTTCTGATTGTTTCAAGGCCACCAACTCTGTGCCAGTCTGTACCTTACAACCCCATTTCCCCCATATCTGTTAACAACCCTTGATTTTGTAGGGCAAATGAAAAGCTTCTATCAAATGTCTTTATGCTGCAGAGTCTATTCCTGGGAAAGCATAAACAAATACTTTTTCACTCAGATAAGGAAACTAACAAATAGACCAAAGTTCAACTTGCTAAACAAATTGAGTTTTATTGGGGTTACATACAGAAATATGGATGAGGTGTAATTTATGGGAGCAGAAATGACTAAAATAATAAACAGGTGCATCACAAAAGCCCATAACGTCACAAGAGTCAGAAACCCCAGAATACACTGTGCAGCCTACAAATAACACAACAGGTTGAAAAGTTTCCTTTCCTGGGAGCTCAGTTTGTCTGGGCGTCTTCCAGGTACCTCTGCCAGTTCCTGCTTCTTCTGAGGCAGTCCAGCTTATCTAAAATTACAATATGAAGTTTCTGGCCTGGCCTTTCCAGCCTAACCAGTGGTTTGGACCCTCTTACAGCCCCACTGCAGCTTAGCCCCCAATTAATCACACAAAGGCTTACATTAATTACATGCTCCTTGGCCTATGGCTCAGGAATATTGCTAGCTCTTGCATTTTAACTTAACACATTATTCTTATCTTGTTTAGCCACATGGCTTGATACTTTTTCTCAGAGCAGCATTCTGGTCTTTTTTTCTCTGCATCTGCTGGCATCTGTTTCTCCTCTCTTCCTCTTCCCAGAGTTTTCTTAGTCTAGTAGCCCCGCCCACACTTCCTGTTTACCTTCTGACCAATCAGAGCTTTATTAAACAAGTAAAAGACACAAATATACACAATGTACCAGAACATAATCCCATAGCAAAGAATGTCCCATCAGTCTGCAGAGCTTACACTGGGAGCAAAGGGCCTAGTGAATTAAATTAGTTTCAGGGGCTTTCTTAGCTAAAAAGTGATTACATCTTGAACTTAAATTTCCCTTAAGGAGATTCCCACACAATATCAATACAGGCAAACATGGCTCCTCCCCTCTCTGCTAAGACTCTACCTCAGCACCCCACCATCTGCCTCCATTTTTGCCCCTACTTTATACTTCTTTTATTATGGTTGCCAGGCCAGTGTCTATGTTGGAACCTCATGCATAACATTTTTTCTCAAAAGTCTAGCATCATGAGTGTGCTTCATAGACACTGCTATTTACTATCCACAGATAGTGGCTGGAACAGGTGAGAGAGGTGAGCAGGTAGACATGAGACAGCTTAGTCAATCTGCATTGGGCCACATTCAGCAAATGCAGTTGAGAGAAGGCTGTGTATACTCTGAGTGAAGAGTCAGCCATGTGTCAGATGGGAAGGGGGTTATTGCCCCGAATCTGAGGCACATATGTTGTACTTTGTGCTAGTCTCTGTCAGTGACCATTTAAGAAGAACCAAGATGGTTGAGATTGTGAAAATCCCAGTCCCCTGACCTCCTGAGGACAGACCTTAGGTAGCAGCCATGTGCAGACAACTCTCTTCTACAACAGATTCCTCTTGACACTTTGCATTTCTTGCCTAAATGGGCTTCAATTCAGTTTAGCTGAGTAGAAAAAAAAAAATTGCTTCCCGGCTGGAATTTTAAGCAGTGATTCATTTTGGTGAAAGTGCTTATAATTAAATACAGACACAACAAAAATGAGGTGCTGGAACATATGAGCCCTGGACAGTTTTGGAGCCCAGGAGGCCCTGAGGTAATAACAGCAGATGTGAGAGTAAATTAAATTTACAGATCGCTTGTGCCCCTTTCTAAGGGCAAGCTCCCCAAATGGGGCAGTTGATGGAAGTGATTATAAAGTGTGGAATGCCTCTTGGAAATGATTATGCATATTTAAAGTCATTAAAATGTTAAGAATTCATAGGTGTAAATATCAGGGAGAAGGAAGAAATGCTTCCTCTGGGTGAGTCAGAGACACTCAACTCTTCTCCTATGGGGCATAAAGAACAGTGACTTTCCTGCCTACAATGCAGTGTCAAGGTCACCTCAAGGTGGGGATGTTGAAATAGCACCTCAGTGACATTGTCCCCTATGAAATGGGGGACAGGAAGGTCATTTCCATGTGTGTTTTACAGCTCCTCTTGTTCTTTTAGCTGAGGTCAGGAGAGAAAGGTGAGATGCTTGCTTAGGCGGGGGCAGCAGAAGGTGCTAGATTGATCCATGGTGGGAGGAGTCTGCTCAAGGATTCTGTTGGCTTTTCTGAGCTCCTGATCAGCAGTGTTGGGGCGCAGGGCAGGATCCTTGGAGTGTTCCTGTGACCACTCACAGACTGAAGGTCTACGCACTCATTCCTCTGCACATTCCTTAGGAAGTAAAGTACATCTTCTTCAATGAGTCCTTATCAATCCCTTATTCTCTCTTACATTTTGGCTCTTTCTCCTTTGCTGTTTCAGGCTGACAATGTGGCCTCCTAATCCACAGACAGCATGGTCCTACAGTCTCACATTGCTAATCATGTGGTCCAAGAGGAAGGAGAAGATTCTGGGAAAAACTGACCAGAGAATGCTGTTAAGACAATGGTGGGTGAACAAAAAGCTATCTTGGGATGAGGATGCTGTTGCTTAAATCCCCAGACAGACATATTACTGGAGCTTGTCCTTTAGGGATGGGTACACCATGACGTGGTTTAGCTAAGGTCAATAGCCCAGGTGACCTTCCTCTCTTTCTGCCTTTTCAATGTAGTTGCTTCAGCTGGATTTTGGAGGCCCAGATCAAGGGAGTACTAGGATCCTTCAGCATGTAGGATTCAGCCTTGGTATTGGATCTCTTTCAGAGCTTAGAGCTAACAGGTCTCTGCTGACCAAAATGGGCAGAGAGGCAAACTCCAGCTGGCCACTGCTGGAGCTGAACTCTCAGAATGGAGGAGACTGCATTTCATTGTTGATGCCAGAGATATGGGACATGCCATTCTCAGCCAGCTCTGTGTCCTGTGCTCTGCACTAGATGTGTGCATGGACAGAGGCAAGGACCAGGCTCCTATGGTCTCTAGATATCTTGGTTACTGTTCTGTTGCTGTGAGGAAACACTATGATCAAGGCAGTTTATACGAGAAAGCATTTAATTTGGCTTTGCTTACAGTTTCAGAGGGTAAGTCAATGGTCATCATGCTGTGGAGCATGGCAATAGACAGGCAGGCATGGTGTTGGAGAAGTAGCTGGGAGCTCACATCAGATCCACAAGTGTGTGTGTGTGTGTGTGTGTGTGTGTGTGTGTGTGTGTGAGAGAGAGAGAGAGAGAGAGAGAGAGAGAGAGAGAGAGAGAGAGAGAGACTGAGCTTGGTATAGCTTTTAAAACTTCAAATCTTACCCTCATTGACACATTTCTTCCAACATGGCCACACCTTCTAACCCTCCCAAACAGTTCCACTAACTGAGGACTAAGAATTCAAACATGAACTTATGAGAGCCATTCTCATTAAAGCCACTGCACTAGGCTCCTGAACTCCCATTGTTTTTGAAGTGTTTTCTTGTTGCTGAGGTTCTGTCTGAAGTTCTGTGTTAAAGGGCAAGCCTCTATCACACATCCTGCCTAGGATATGTTTGATAGGAAAAGTCTAGCTTTAGAACTTCTCAGAAAAGAGCAAAGCAGCTTTTTGGGTGGCTATCACAGGGCACTGACTTGTGCTTATGCACCAAATGTTGCTGTCTGTCTCCCAGTAGCAGACACTGATCTCTGGAGTCATGCTGCCATCAAGAATAGGGAGGATCTGGAAGGAGATGGAGGAGGAGAAACCATAATCAGAATATATTTTCAATAAAAATAATTGTAGGAAAGACTATTTCTCTGAGATTGGGAAGGTGACCACTCCAGACCTCTGTCCAACATTTGCAGGGCACATGGTGTCACCAGCATTGCTAATGAATGGAAATGCATCCTTGTCATTGTCACCTCCCTATGTGTGTCTGTACATCCCCCTTCTCTATGCAGGATTTGCTTTACACTGTCCAGCATGGCCTCATTATAATCTCTCCAATGACACCCGCAAGGACTCCTTTCCCACATGAAGCTGTGTCTGAAGCATCAAGGGTTAGGAGGCCTCTGTATGTGGATCGGCAGAATAAATACCCTGGGGATAAGCAGGCACCTGTGCACTGTTCCAGGATGCCCAGACTATAACGCAGCTGCACTAGGCTCTGTGGAGTGGAAGGGCTTCAATTCCCCTTTATGACAGCAGGGACATAGAGCACAGAGAGAGGAACTTAGTTTTTGAATGAGCCTTGGGAGGACCCTGGGACCATTAGCTGTTTCCAAATCAGGCAGCAGAGTGCCTGAGAAGTGGAGGAGTGTGTCAGCAGCGTCAACAGGAAAGCTGGAGTTCTCCACATAGATTCACATGAGAAACATGTTTTTATTTTCTCAGGCCTCCCTGCCTCAGGTGACAGATAGATGATTGGAAGGAAAAGGCTTTAGGTGCAGGTAGTGACCATCCTGCCAATGGCAAGGACTGAAGGGGACTAAGAAAATGAGATTTTCAATTACCCTGGGTTGTTTTTTTTTTTCCCCATTTGGGGTAATTTTCCCCCCACAGAAGACCAGGAAAATCAAAATCCTTGATGCATAAACTATGCCTGGATCTAGATTGATGGAAAGTCAGAGGGAGAATTTAGGAAGAGATGGGGCCTGGCAGAGAGCTGAGCAAAGTCAGTGAGAGGCACTGAGCTCAGGGCCATTTCCTACAACATCCTCATCCTCTCTGTGAAGTGACCTGGACTCCCTTGAATCCTTCTGTAACACACCCTAGACTCGGGTAACCCTGGCTCTGGGGACTTTAATCACTTTACCCTGTGTCAAGCCTGTAGTACACTCTTCTTTCTTCTCGTGTCTTTCAGAGAACATTATACACCATGTTTCTATGGGAGCGACTGAAAATCCACTGACTTTTTCTCCGTGTGCTGAGTCCCAAGCATGTGGGTGTGAACAACATAGAAGAACAAAGGTCAGCTCAGGGACAAGTTTGTTCTTGTGGGTTCTATGAGACCTGGGAGAGAGAAAGAGGGGACAGGGGAGCCTGGAGGTGTTAGGAAGTGTGGTTGAAGCAGTCCAGGTCCTAGCGTGGCCTTGAAGAGAAACTAAGAGAAGAACCTCTGAGAACTCCCACAGGTAGTCTAGAAAATCATGAGAGGAGCAACCTCCAAAGCTGATGCCCTGCCCAATATTCCAGAATATTCAAGAGTGAGTGGAAGTAAGATGGCGGGACTCATTGTGGTGGAATGATATGTAGCTTATTCATGTCTCCTAGATGCAGAGTCTTTCTTAGAAGGAGTGTTGGTTTCTATGTCAGCCACCAGGGTCTTATCTCAGCCTCTTGAGTCAGTTGATAGTCACTGAGTGTCTTCCCCGTAGGTGAGAAAGTTGGTGCTTTTTGCTCTGGCAGCAACAATGAATGTCCTGTATCTTCTAGAAGCAGGTAAATGGACTGCCTCAGGGTACTCCTTTTTTGTGTTTCTGGTAACTCTTGGTGACTGCTCCCTCCAGCCTTCTGGAGAAATGGGAGGGAGTGAACTATACAGCTGCCTCATCCTGCCCTGTGTCTCATGGTGAGGGTGACTTTTCAGGCATCTTGCAGAGATGATTAACTACTGAGGTAATGGAGGCAAGTGCATTTAATCACTTTCTAATTAATGCATTTGTCGCAGCCCCTCACTGCTTTTCAGGCTGAGAATAATGAGCCAGAAGGAAGTGTCACGGGGATCCCACATTTTCACCTAAAGGTTAATTAACCTGGAGATAATCTGTGAGATAGTGCCCACCCCTTCCTGGTGAAGGAAAAGCAAAGTGGTTACCCAGTGCATGCCATGCCCTAAGCCTGGCACAATGCCGTTAGAAGTGAGAACTTTGGATGGAGGCCTCAGCCTTTGAGAGAATGTCAATGTGAATATTGATGCAATTCCGCACAGCCTGTATTGTACTTGGAATTTTTGAACAAATAACAAACAAAAGAAAGAGGCACTGAAATGGGGCTGTCAGTTGAAAAGATGCCTCTACATTACACTGTGAAGAGAAACAGAATTAGCATGTATTTACATATTGGCCCGGGTTCTATCTTCCTTTGGTATTTGCCCTGAGGCATGAAGCTCTCTCCAGTGAAGTCACTACTGAATCCAGAGATGAGGCCCTTGAGCAAGATTGTAGAGCTAAATGTGTGTTGCACACAGTTTTGGGAAAGGCCCAGATTTCCATGTACCATTTCCAAATTGTTCTCCTTCTTAGTTTTTCATTTTACAGACTGGTTGGGGATAGAAAAAATAATTCATTTATTTATTCTTTCATGTATTCATCCAATTGGTTTACAAATTCTACCACACACAAAAGCAAACCATTTTCAGACAACAGGAGCTTCCACCTGGAGGCAGTGCCCAAGGAGAGAAAGAGCTGGGCACATGAATGAATAAATAAATGAATGAATGATTTGGAAATTGTGCATTGAAAGTCTTCAAAACCCAGTACTCACAATCACAAATTGTTATTTAGATAATTACAGAAGTGTAGACACATTTGGCCATGAAGACATTCAGTCTATCACTTTTAGAAGTTAGTGGAAGAGAGCCTAATGTCTTTTATCTGTGTAACATCTGGTAAGTAAGGACATTCAACTCCATGGGACTGAGAAGCTGACCATGGTGCTGACATCCCAATAGCGAGCAGCCATCATTTTGCTATTGATGAGACTGATTATAGACATGGTGAAATACGGAGAGTCGGGCTTACACTGGCTACTAAATAATGATAGCTATCAGCTGAAGGGAAAGATGTTCATGGGGAGTGGAAATGTGATTACTGCAGTACCACGTCTTCAGACATGTTCTATAAAACCACATAAAATACAGGCATCAGGAGACTGAATTAAATTAGTGAGGACTTTCTTTGGATTCAGGAATAACATTTGTTTGGAATGCAATTCTTATGTTTTATCATTCATTTTTTCAGTCATAAAAAAGTTTTAAGAAATAACATCTGCTGGACTCTGTGCCAGACTCTGACTGAATTTGAGGTCTTCCTTGTGAGATGTAGATAAACACACAGCCTGTGTACTAACCTTACCTCTCTCTGAGGGTAGTGTCACAATGGAGACAAAATGACCAAGTAAGAACAAAATAGGCACTGGTTACCCAAAAAATCTCAGAGTGCTAACGTTTAAATGTCAAGCATGCTAAATCCTGTGTACAAATGGATTTCAGGACTGAGGGCCCAGATCCTTCTTATTGCCCTGTAGGCCCAGAGGTCAGGAGAGCAGGCCAAAGGCAATATTCCATCCTAGATAAGAAGGGTCAGAGGTTTCCTGAGCCATAGGTTGTGAAGTTGGTTTCTGTCAATGGCTCCTTTACCTTATGAGGATCAAACAACACAGAAGAATGAGGAAATCAAGATGTTTAGCAACATTTGTAGAATTATTTATATAGCACAAATGGGATGCTGGGACCTTGACCAGTAATACCATTTTTCTTAAGATTCCTTCTGAGGTGTTCAATGTGTTTAATCTTGTAACTTTATCTCAAAAACTGGAATGGATATGTGACATGTAAGCAGAATGAGTGACCATTTGTGGCCAAGAAAAGGACCACCAGTCAGGTGGCCTCTGTGTGATGGGAAATAGATGGATTCTAGAGTTTGGAAATGCTAGTTTGTATTCTCTAAGTTGATTACACTGGGTGACCTTAATATTCTATTACTTCCACAACTGAGCAATCAAACTTGCAAGAGCAGCTGTGAGCCAAATGAGCAGCAAGGAATAGGAGCACAGTTAGGAATTTTACAAAATCATCTTCCCCTCTGGTTTAATCCCCATTAGATATGGCCCTTAATGGAGATAATAAAGTAAGAACAAATTTCCCTCTTTTTTGACTTGTGCTAAATTATCGTGTTCTTCACTAGTAATTCCCTGAACATAACAGAAATGCTTACATGCGAGAAAGAATCAGGATCTGTGGGAGAAATAATTTGTGATGACTCTGATATGCCTGACCATCTTAGAGATGCTACCTCCACATTTATTCTACAGGCAACAGGTCTGCAGATAGCAAGGCGCAGAGTGCCCACCCTGTCTTATTGAGTAGGTTCTCTTAATCTCATAAGGATTCTATTATAGGCTCTCATGTATGAAGCTTTTTCCCTAGACTAATTTGCAGAGACTGACAATTACATAAGTATTTGACACTTTATATTGTTACATGTGTTTCTTTTAATTTTTCTCTTTATAGAAGGGGGAAGGTACTTCAAGATTCTCCTTAGGGTTTGGTTCTGGCATAGTCCGAGTGGTTTTCTGTCAGCTATTGTGGGCTGGCACTTTGTGTGACATTTGGGGAACTATTGTTCTTTATGTGGTGCCCTCTGTCATTCTCTCTCTTTTTTTTGAAAGCACCTAGTTGTATTCTTTATTATGTCATGTTCTTTAGTTCATTTTTATTATTTTTAAGTTTTTTCATACAAGTTTCTCTTTAACAAAGCTAGTTGCTTCACTGTATGCAATTGAATCTCACATACCTTTCTTTTTCTGAACAGATTATCCAATTTTCTTTCATTCAGCTTAACTTAGGTTCTCAGCAAATAGGCAGTGGGCCAGCTTCTTGGCCAAAATACTATAGAAATAAACCATAGCTCAATTTCTGAGAGAGTTACTCCCCACTGGAGCCTTCCTGTGTTTTTCTGAGCACTACTGTTTCCAATTAGAATGTACCACTAATTTCTGTTTATAGAACCTAAAAGCTTTTCTAAACAAGCATTTCAAATTCTTTCCCATCATACTCTTATCTGGTTTAAAGCCTTATACCCTCAAGATCAAGGTTACCACAATCACAGAGCAACTGCTCAGAGGCAGTTTCTGTCTCAGTTTAATTTCCCATCACCATTATAAAATGCTCTGTCAAAATCAACTTAATGGTGACAGGGCCTATTCTGGCTCATAATTTGAAAGAACAATCCATAATGATGGGAAAGCCAACATAGCAGGAGTTTGAAGCAACTGGTCATGTCATCTTCACAGTCAGGATGCCAAGAGAATGAATACAGAGCTGCTCCTCTCTCTTTCTCCGTGCACACTGTCCAGGATGGCATCCAGGGTATGGTGCCACCCACAGTGGATGCAATTTCCCATTACCTCAAGATATTTTCCCATAGTCATGCCTAGAGACCTGTTTCCCAGGCAATGATTGACACTGACACAGCATTTTTCCTACCTTGAGCTCTGTTCATCTTGACCTTCATTTCTCAGTGACTTCACATGGAATCCACCAGCATGTAAAGTATACCTATTAGTGGAGGTCTTCTTGTCAATGCAACTACTCTCTGACCCCCCACCAAGAGGGTTGCTAACTGCAATGGTGCCTTTACTGAATGCTTCCCATGATGCAGATACTAGGTTCATGATATAAGAATTTCTTATTAAGAAACTTCCACTGCCATCATATTCATGTTTGTTACTTCATGATTTAAGATCTCACTTTTCACTGTTTGATAAAAATCTCAGATACCATGCATAACCTGGGGTGCTAGCTTGTGTTTCAGCTCCTCTTTCTTTTTTCCCTCTAGTTATTTATAATACTGAGTCCTTGGAAACCTCAGGTGACTTGTGTTATATGTCTATATCTACTAGATTTTAGGAAACTTTTTCTCATATATTCAGGAGTAAGTCATTAAAAAAAGAGTCTAATTTTCCTCCTGCTTGCACTCCTGAAGTGAAGTATAACTGACCCAAACATGGCTTCTAGAAGTAGCAATAAGCAACACTTGGGTCAAGGTAGAATTCAGACCTCAAATCTAGGAAGAAAGCATGGCTAGGTTCCTAAAATCATATGCTGGACCACACAGAAAAATAACAGTTTAATGTATACTCTGATGACATGTATTTTACTTCTGACAGGGATTTTTTTGTTAAGAAGTGGTATGTATATTTGAGCTGGGATCTAACACTGATTTCTTTTATCCACTCCCTCTTTGGTATCTAAATTAAGAAGTTAAAAAAAGTCCACTGGCATTATAATCAGTATTAAAGTCTTTTACTTAAAGTCAGCATCCTCTCAGCAGCCTTGGCATTCTGTTTTGGTATTTTTTGATGTTTCTAATCTCTGCCCTTGACATTATGTAACAATGCTCAGCACTGATGGAGAGACCATGACCTGAGGTTCTTCCTTAGTGCCCACCTGATTAAGAAGGCAGATATAAAGCTGCTGATCTCATCATGTGTTGTCCGATAGTCCCTTTATGATAAGATGTTAGGGCCTTGAAGGGACCTAGCATTAAAAAGAAAAATCTTGACCTAGTTATCTAATGGGCTTAGCACAATTGCTATTCTGTTCATAGTTTAAGCTGGGACACAGAATCTGCAGATAATCTGGATCCATTAAAGCCACTGCACCCCAGTCTAGGCACATGGGAGGTTGAGCTGTCGATACACGTGGGCACCTGGTAATACATGTTGAAGTTAGGACCAGAACCAGGGAGTCAGATCATGAGACTTGCTGCAGATCTCTACTTTAACTTGATTCTCATCTGAAAATGGAGCTTTGGCATCAACATTTGAAGTTGTTAGGAGTATTTACAGTATGAGGAAGTAGCACACAGGCATCACTTAATCTAGGGCATGGTACATAATCAGCACCAGAGAAATAAAGGAAGGAATAATGCAAAGAGATAACTAAGAGACATTGGTTACATGGTGTATCACCTTGGAAAATTGCATCCATCCAGACTGTGATAGATGTCATCCATGAATGTCTAACAGGAGCTGCCCCTGCATAATGAAAGCTGAAGAAACAGGATGGAAAAAGTCAGAATTTAACCCCCAAAAGTCCAGATACAAGAAATAAATATAACAGTTGAATAGAAAGTAAATTTATATACTTGTGATCCTAGCCCTTGGCAGGTGAAGGCAGGATGAACAGAGTACTCCTCCACTGCCCACAGATTTTTCAGTAGAGGTAAATAAGACTTTAAGAAGGAGAAAGTATTAGATGTGTCTTTTGTGGAATTGGATGATCCTACAGAGCTTAAGATGCAGCTTGAGGTTCATCCAACCCTAACCCTAACCTCAGTACAAATTTATTTAGCACATATGGAACACTTGCACCTGATCCTTTCCCCCAAGAAGACAAATCACATCTGTCATCATAGACCAGTCTCCTTACTAGCTCCACAGACCTTCATATTTGATGGTTCTTACTACAATTTCTTCAAATGTTGCCTTTCCGGACCCTTTCAATCTGTGTCTTTGAAGAATGACTAAATATCATCCATTCTCATAGAATCTATGGAGGAGAGGGAAGCTATAAAGAGCACTGAAGAACCCTTCTCTACTGATGTATTATGGTACTATATCTCCTAGGCCTGGTAGGAGAGTGATCATGGCCAACCTATGTATGTTGATCTGCGATCAAACACAGTATAGTGGTTGAGGTCTATGATGGACATTTATATCTCATGGGCTGAGAAAACCTGGGAGCAATGAGCCAAGAGGGAGTGTGAGGTTTCTCATGAAGAACTAGTTTCTTACAGACCAGTTCTGAGAATTCTACCAGGTCCCCTTTGGGAAGTCGTGTGCTCTTGCTTGTTGAAATTGGTGGAAGAGATTCTGGAAAAGACATACATCTCAAATGAACTTGTGGAGCCTGTTCACTTGCTAAGTGATGGGTCAAGATTCTCTGTTTTATTTAAGCTACTTAGTAAAGAGAGAATATGGAGAAGGTGATGGCATTCATGACATTAAATAAGCCACGTATTTAGACCTGGAGAGGAAAGACCAAGGGCCAGCGAGTGAAGTCCTACACCTACATGAGGCTCTGCCATCTGGGACCCTCTCACCTTCGTCTTTGTGCATTTCTCAGAAGGATCCTGGGATATGGGGCCAACTGCAAAAATGCTATTTGCTCTTGTAATAAAAACCCAACACCAGATATTGGAGACAAACTGAGATATCAGAGAGACAGAGGAATAAGCCACAGTTAGTTCTCACCTAGCCTGCTCCTCAGGCTGAAAAGGGTAGGTCTACAGGTCCTCAGACTGAATACCTCTGAGTCATCAGCCTAAAAGGCAGTGGGACACAGCCAAAAGGTTGAGATCCTTCCTCTTCCTCTTTCTCTGACCAGATATCTCACTTCCTTGTTCAATTTTCCTAGTGCTATTATTAAAGCTGTATGTCTCTTGGCTCTGTTTGGCCTTAAACTCACAAAGATTCAGAGGATCTCTGCCTCCTTAGTGCTGGGATTAAAGGTGTAGGTCACCACTCCCTGTCCCTCATGGCTAGATGTGGTTTGGCTCTGTCTTCTGATTTCCAGGCAAACTTTATTAAATATACACTATATCACCACAGGGGACAAACATTGACAACCTGAGTCATATTTTCAAAGACACACTTGCTACTGGCTAAATGGAATTTTCCAAGTGTCTGTTTTACCGGATTGTCACCAAGGGATAAATAGATCACCAAGCTATATCTGCATTTGCTTCATGTCTATCTCATTCTCTAGCACATCCTGATGTGAGTGCTGTGCAAAGACCCAGACAGTGATTTGGGCAGCTAGACTGTGTCCTGTAAGCTTTCCTGTGTTGTGCTTTAAGCCATGTGCTGAAGTAACATCCTCTATTGCAAGTGACATCATCCCTTGACTTTTGAAGACCTAAAGGTAGAAGAATTATTTTACTGAGGTCAACAGGAGGGATGCACCATGTGCCACTCTGCCACCCCAAACGGTGGTTTTAGATGGAGGCATAAGGCAGTGTGCGCAGGTGTTAGTTGGAACATTAGGGCTAGCCAAATAACATGCAGGTGCATGACATGGCCAACAGTCCCATTTTGGGTGTTGTTCGGAAAACTCAATAGTGCTGAAAACAAGCAATCAGAGCCATCTGTTTGGCACCTGCTTTCAGCAGCCTACAAAGATTGGGGCAGATAGTGCATCAGGAATGAGCTGCCCTCCACAGAGGCCTCACCTGCTAAGAGCAAAGCATGGGTATTTGATTAGCTGGACATTAGGTACAGCTTGGGGAAGACTTACCTTGTTATCTGAGATGGCTTTTTATTGCATGGGCTTGCCCTTTGCTAGACCTGGGATTTTTGCTTGGATTTTTTTTTTTTTTTGAGAGACCCTGGCTAGCAGACAGATTGAGTGATGCCAGCTGGGCAAGTGGCTTTTGCCCAGCTCTCCTTGCATCCCTAAGCTGGGAGGAGGTACAGTATCCGCAGCTCAGGCTTTGAAGAGCCAGCTCCATCTCTGTCTCTTCTGATTTGTGATGCCATGGACAAATTATTTAACCCTTTAAGGTTTCTACTCCCTTGAATGTTTCTAGGAGATAAAATTAGCATCAACATCTTCATGCAATGCAGGGTAAATGGGTTGACCATGTAGAGGAGTCACTGCATGTGTCACATGCTACTGCTTTGATGGTCTACCTTGTCACTGTCCAGCCACTGTCATGCACTGGAAAGTAGGTTGGTTGGTTTGTGTCAGATCCTGTAATGGAACCTCTGCTCTCTGATGTTTAGCCTTACTAAATTCCAGTCATTTTGGAAGACTATAAAAAATTTCTCTTCCCTGTCTCCCGAGTGCTTAGCTCCTAAATATCATACTTTAACCATTTTGCGCTATTATTGAGATGTAAGCAGCTCTGCTACTATTTGTAGCTTTTAGCTATAAATTGAGTACACTTTCTGTCCAATGTGCAGGCATATACAAACTCAATATATATTAGACATTTTAGGATAGCATTTCATAGGAGTGGGGGGGAGGAGAGACAGACAGAGACAGATAGACAGAAACATAGGGAACTGCCTAGCAATCTAAGGAGGAACACCTTACATTCCTGGGCTATGATATGATAACAGACCCACAAATATCCCTAAGACCTTGTGCCTAAGCTGTCCCTTAGAATTATAAAATAATAGTCCCAAAAGCCAGTGTTGCTAGCTGCCCTGTGCTGTGTAAACTAGTGCCTTGTTTAGTCAGTAGTTCTATCTATTTGGGCTATGACAGAAAATCTAATGGGCAAATAAGCTTAGAGGCAGTAGACAGTCATGTCTTAATGGTCAAGTCAGAGACAGACAAGATCACATGATGACTGCTTTCATTAGGTCTTCCTGGGGAGAAACAGGGGAAGTGGGCCTTCCAGCTTCTTTCTATAAATACATTGACTCTATTCATAATGATTCCAACACATGAATGAGCTGCCTTTCCTTTCCACAGCCCTGCTATCAAATGCCTCCACACTGGAACAAAGATTTCCCCATGTGACACTTCTGCACAAGACAGACAGTTAGACCATAATAGTAAACTATATATTCTCAAGAGATGAAAGAGAGAGGGCCGTAGTCTATACTCAAAGTGAGATGTGGAAATGGCTCAGTCCTTGGTCTCACTCTTCTGGCTCTAGCCAATTAACATCATGTGGAAAATATATGCCCAGAATTACCAGATATTTCAGTTATGAATAAAAGATGGAGTTGCAAAATTTATGCCCATGGCTTTAGATATGGTATAATGATCTGAAGAGATGATGCCCTTGCAGTTATGCTGGCTGGTGATGGCTGATCTCTCAGAATCTGGGCCTGTCTTGGAGAGGAGGAAGTAGGGAATGGCTAGTTTTGGGAACAGAGGTAAGGTGAATTTCATAGCTTCCCACTTTTATGTTCTTATCTTGTCTGTAGCTTTTGTTCTTACCAATCACATCTTATTAAAATGAGTAAAAGACTCCACCACCATGACCTTCTATAACCTGCAGCTGTGATCTGGAGTCATTACACACTAAGGGAAGTTTTCTTTGCCACCCATGGGGAAGTCAGGTGGTTGCAGCCTCCATTGTCCCTGGGAGGGAGACCTACATAGTATGGTTTAGGCTGGAGTGAGAGGCATGAAGATAGCCACACTGTCATGTTTCACAGGGTCATCTTGTCTTTAAGGACCTTCAACTATAGATCATTTTCTTTGGTTTATGAAATAACTATTCTGGAAGATCTTGTTTGAGACTGCCAATGGCTGACCATGACTTTGGGGATATAGAAAGGATAGGCAGGCCAAATGGGGTGACAGCTTTGTCATGGTGACATCACAAAGGTCCCGATGATAGTGCCATACCCAGAAGGAGAGCTGCAAGAGTGACTTACCCAAATGAAGTGGAGACTTTTGAGGCCATTGTTCAAGGAGATGTGTGTATCTGGAGAACTGAGTAGTCACTGGGAATGGAAGGAAAAGCCACACATTGACAATGCACACTAGGATGACCACTCCCTAGGGCACATTAGACATTCAGGAGTTGATATGGGAAGTGCACTCTCATCACCCTCTTTAAGCCAGACTTTGAGGTTGTTTATAAAAGTCATTTTTAGTTCTATTCATGAGCATTTGTGTAACTGTTTTTTACATGTGTACACGTGAGCAGAGGGGACAGGAAAGGATGATGGGTCCACTGGAATGGGAGTTACAGACAGATGTGAACCCCCTGACCTGAGTATGGAAACTGAACTCTTCTTCTGGAAGATCAGCACACTTAGCTCCGGAGTCATTTGCAGCCCAAAATATTTTTAACTGAAGACAGGTTAGGTAGGAAATAAGAACCAGAAGGCCTGGAGACTGCTGTGGTTGGCAGGATGGAAAGGCGGAAGAGTGTGGAGAAATGTAACTTCATTAGCAATATTTGGATCCAATTCTGTTTCCATATCAGAGTGGCTTAAAGGTTGTACCAACTGTCACCAGAACAAAAACACCTGGTTTCACTAAGGCTGCTGTAGGCCTTCCCTTTGCTTTACCCTGTTCTTAAAAGTTCCTTGTTAAGAAAATCTATTTCGTTAATCCATTCTTCAGTTGAGGGACATCTAGGTTGTTTCCAGGTTCTTGCTATTATAAATAATGCTGCTATGAACATAGTTGAGCTAATACCTTTGGAGTGTGAATGTGCCTCTTTAGGGTATACACCCAGAAGTGGTATTGCTGGGTCCTTGGGTATGCCTTTCAGCCATTCGTAGTTCCTCTGCTGAGAATTCCCTTTTTAGATCTGAACCCTATTTTTTGATAGGGTTATTCAAGGTTTTGTGATCTAAATTCTTGAGCTCTTTATATACCTTAGAGATCAGTCCTCTGTCACTTGTAGGGTTGGTGAAAATCTTTTCCCATTCTGTAGGCTGGCGTTTTGTCCTATTGACAGTGTCCTTGGCTTTGCAGAAGCTTCCCAGCTTCAGGAGATCCCACTTATTGATTGCTGGTCTTAGTGCCTGTGCCACTGGTGTTATATT